>OY754966.1:35048673-35648673 GCA_963576475.1 Molanna angustata
AGAATTGTTTTCTAGATATTTGTACCAATTTACTACATTGCTGATATAAAAACTAGACACCCCCTCAACTAAGCGTACATTTTCGTATAGAACAAGTTTGTCTGGAAGAAGAAAAGTTTGTCTAGATGTAGTAAAAACATCTCAAAATATTACTTTACTTATAAAGAAATGTATATCTCAATAGAGACACAGTTGGAATTCTGCATTGAATGCAAGTTATATTTGATAGACTGTGCACAATATGTATTGTACAATATATTTGTACTGACTTTTAGAATAATTTAATTCTGCATTATGTAATGAATTAGACCAAATCCCTCAAATTATTTTGATGGGAAGCAAGATGTTATGATAATTTTCAATTGTTAGTTCAAACCATTGTAAGTAATAAATGGAGACCTGAATATTCGCGTTATTTTTTTGGAAAAGGAGTGTTATTTTTGTGAAAAGCAAGTAGTGTTATATAAATGAAATCGGTGTTATTTTTTATGGAAAACGTTGTTATTTTAAAGAATAAGATTTTATTTTCTACAAAAAATACGAATTAAGTTCTCTACCACATGATTTAGATTTGCAAGTTCTTTTTTCACTATAAATCATAATTCGCTTAAATAATTTAAAAAACACCAATTTAAAATTACCTATTCACATCACAATTATTTATATATATATATATATATATATATATATATATATATATATATATATATATATATATATATATATATATATATATATATATATATATATATATATATATATATATATATATATATATATATATATATATATATATATATATATATATATATATATATATATATATATATATATATATATATATATATATATATATATATATATATATATATATATATATATATATATATATATATATATATATATATATATATATATATATATATATATATATATATATATATATATATATATATATATATATATATATATATATATATATATATATATATATATTGTGGCAGGCCACATCTCGAAATTTCTTTCGAGCGCGCGCCTAGCGACGGCAAGTACATACATTTGTTTATCGCTAGGCCGAGTTCATCGCCCGCAACGTCAAACAAGTGACAATACTCCTCAACTGGGTATGACACTTCAAATAAATAAGTCTAGAAAGTTCGAGGACATTGAACTTGCTACCCCCAGCGCAGCACTATTTAAGGGAGTCTACACCTCTACACGTTGTCACTTCATTTCCGTATTTTCGTCACTTCGTTCGTCACTTCACGCCGCCGTTCTCGACCACGCCGTCTCGCCGACACTTCGTCTCTCGACCACCGGTCATCTCTCGACCTCGCGAGCACGATGGTACTTCACCATGCGAAGATTCGGACACTTCGAACACACCCGCTAACTCGCTCGTTATACCTACTCATCGTGAGAAAAGTTCCTTTGTAAGTTATTTCATCAATTGTAAATTTACCCTTAAGCAAACTATTAATTGTGATCAATATACTCATTGTTACTTTTGACCATTCTTTCTTCTTCTCTCTCAACCACTGTCCTTGTGTCCTTATTTCAAATCATATCCACTTGGGATATAGTAAACTCTCTTTACTGGTAACCCCTCTGGTTACCACATATATTTAATAGTAACCACTCTGGTTATTAACAACTATTTATTGGTAACCCCTCTGGTTACCAATCAGCTTTATTGGTGACCCTGAAAACGTGAATATGAACACAATCGTTACCAAACAGCTTAACAGCTAAGATTCACAGCTACTGGTATTTACAAAACATCGGTATTTATCTAGTACCGGCCCGAGGTCGAAAAACGATAAATATGCATTCACAACAGTGGTATTTTTCCTTACAATAACATTAAACAACACTTACCGATTTTCCTCAGATCACTCCTTTTCTTTTCCTAGCTTTGAAAAAGAACGAATTGGTTTTTGAATCTCTCACGATGGGTACACTACACTACACCCGCGAAACAATCGCGCTTAATTCTATGCAATCGCGTTTAAAAATCACCCGCGTTTCTCGGTTTTTAGTTATTCTTTGTCATAAATGTTGCATTCAAATAACACATGCATAGTACACATTCATTTTATTCTGAGATTGTAAACAAAGGTATATATTGGTACCCACTTTATAATTTCACACAAACAAACACTGTTAAAAAATTTTCTGTACGGCACTGCTTTAAGTAAAAAAAATACTCCGACAATCGCGATATACATAAGCAAAACCGCACTTCCGAATTTAGTTATATTCTTTTCACATAATTCACGGAACTAAAATTATTTTTCACATACATCGCGACAAAAAATTCTCACGCACAACAATAATACTGAAGTGACAAAAATTATTAATTTTATATTTTACATACAGATTTACGCGTGGTACAGAACATTTAATTGAACTTGATATATTAATTTCATTGTTAAAACAAATATCGATGGAAAGTTTTCGGTTTTAAACGATAAAACTTCAATTTTGTTATTTTTAATATGTAAACAACGCGAACACAGCTCGTGACTAATCTATCTTAATTTCAACTAGCGGTAGAAAAATTAAGTTTTCAATAAACACCATCTACCGAGCGACAATCTAAGTTTTTGCTAACAAGATATTTACGTACGTTATTTCAATTCATTGCAATCAGAAATATATTTTTATATCAAAAGAGCTCGCAAATAATTAATTAAATTATCACTATTTAATATATCAAATAGGTACTAATTTCGTGAAATACTTAACTTACCTATTTCATACTTTGTAATTTTGCTTTAAATACCTTTTATACTTTGAAACTTGCAAAGCATTTTTGTACTTAGACACATTTCATTATTTACCTATTACAAATAGAATATTTTAAACATTTTTGGACTTTGCGGAAATTCATATTATTTTTTTGTTGCATTGTTTACCTAATTAGATACTTGAATTTATTTTCACTTCTAAAATATATTGTAATCAACTTAATTATTATTGACAAATACTTATCATTGTACATATTATATTTTTGCAACATGCAACCAACAATATTTTATTTATTCGCTTGCTACAATTGTAAATGTTTATATTATGAAAATTTAAAATTTACAACTGTCAACTGCTGTTACTATGTACAACTATAGAAGCAAGATGATCAACGTTATCATCATCATCAGCATCAAACCAAGATGGAAAGCGACATTATCAACATCGATAAATCAAGATGGCAAACATTGTCAACGGCACCAAAGCAAGATGAACAACATTGGCAACGGCACCAAATCAAGATGGACAACATCAGCAACAAATGGTTTTCATCAGCAACCAAGAGCAACACCGACACGCTACAACTCGCTATACTGGCACGTATTCCCAAAGACATCAGACTCACTTGATGCGCGGCAAAGAATGCACAAGCACTCGCTATACTGGCACGTATTCCCAAAGACATCAGACTCACTTGATGCGCAGCAAAGAATGCACACACAGGCCCCACTGGAGAACTACATACTCCAAAGCTGTCTAACGCAACAGACACGCCGCAACTTCAACGCTGGAGAACTACTCCAGAGCTGTCGGACACCCAAATTTGAACGCACGCACACATCTCGAGCACACAAAAACTCACCTCGTCTCATCGCTACGCACGTCTTTGAACGAGGAATGATTTTGTTGGGACGCTGTCCCATCCTTCGTGTTATGCTTATGACTCGCACTCTGTCTCGCATACCCAAGGAGCTGCTCAACCACGACAACACGACGTCTACACGACACGGTCAACACGACGCTGTCAACACGTCACTGTCAACACACGCTGTCAACACGACGACAGTCAATGAAAACTTCGAAAACGCCAACGCAAGCCAACTGCACAGTTCTGCAAATTCGACAAGAATGTTTAGATGCCAATTACACTGCACAGCTCATCGGACTCCACGGACTACACTGACTCCACGGACTCCACAGCTTTGTGTACGAACAAGCCTCACCGACACACTGCAATTGTCAACGGGCTGAACGGGAACACTGTTTCCAAAGCAATCACATCTTGATCCATCGCAATCATCATCAGCAACTAGGCAACAGTCCAACTAACACAAGTCTAACCATCTCTCCAAAATTGTAATGACTACAACAATCTTCAGCAACGACTGCCTCAGCTCAGCCACAACATGACATTCTACCAAGGTATCGTGCCATCTTCGATACCACTTGGAGGGGAGGAATGTGGCAGGCCACATCTCGAAATTTCTTTCGAGCGCGCGCCTAGCGACGGCAAGTACATACATTTGTTTATCGCTAGGCCGAGTTCATCGCCCGCAACGTCAAACAAGTGACAATACTCCTCAACTGGGTATGACACTTCAAATAAATAAGTCTAGAAAGTTCGAGGACATTGAACTTGCTACCCCCAGCGCAGCACTATTTAAGGGAGTCTACACCTCTACACGTTGTCACTTCATTTCCGTATTTTCGTCACTTCGTTCGTCACTTCACGCCGCCGTTCTCGACCACGCCGTCTCGCCGACACTTCGTCTCTCGACCACCGGTCATCTCTCGACCTCGCGAGCACGATGGTACTTCACCATGCGAAGATTCGGACACTTCGAACACACCCGCTAACTCGCTCGTTATACCTACTCATCGTGAGAAAAGTTCCTTTGTAAGTTATTTCATCAATTGTAAATTTACCCTTAAGCAAACTATTAATTGTGATCAATATACTCATTGTTACTTTTGACCATTCTTTCTTCTTCTCTCTCAACCACTGTCCTTGTGTCCTTATTTCAAATCATATCCACTTGGGATATAGTAAACTCTCTTTAACTGGTAACCCCTCTGGTTACCACATATATTTAATAGTAACCACTCTGGTTATTAACAACTATTTATTGGTAACCCCTCTGGTTACCAATCAGCTTTAATATATATATATATATATATATATATATATATATATATATATATATATATATATATATATATATATATATATATATATATATATATATATATATATATATATATATATATATATATATATATATATATATATATATATATATATATATATATATATATATATATATATATATATATATATATATATATATATATATATATATATATATATATATATATATATATATATATATATATATATATATATATATATATATATATATATATATATATATATATATATATATATATATATATATAATATATATATATATATATATATATATATATATATATATATATATAATATATATATATATATATATATATATATATATATATATATATATATATATATATATATATATATATATATATATATATATATTATAATATTTTTATCTCGGTTTTCCCGTGTCAGTAGGTCTTGACTAAGACCATTTGTCTTCCGACGTTTCGCCTGAATATCACCAGGCATTTTCAAGGACTTAACGAAAAGCACGCGCGCGACACACGTCTACTCACACTGGGAGCTCACCGTCAAGTGACTCGTAGCGTACAAGATGGCCGCTTATGTCAAATATTGTTAGCGCGACGTGATTGGCTCCTTGTGACACGCCCACCTGCTGTCGTGTTCGTTGGTAATAATATTTTATCATTATTTTTGTGTTGTGATTTATTGTTAATTTTAGTTGTGACATTAATATTATTATTGTTGTGTTTTGGGGTTATTTTCGCTATGGTATTATTAATATTATTATTGTATTGTTTGTCATATAAAATGTTCTTCTAGGTACTAGGCAAACGAACTCCGTCGTCCCGATTGTTCATTATATCCCTTCTCTTATATATTTCTATAGCTTCTCTGTAAATTCTGAGAGGTTCACTGTTTAAACTTGCTATTATTTTTGAATGGTCAAAATCAATATATATATATATATATATATATATATATATATATATATATATATATATATATATATATATATATATATATATATATATATATATATATATATATATATATATATATATATATATATATATATATATATATATATATATATATATATATATATATATATATATATATATATATATATATATATATATATATATATATATATATATATATATATATATATATATATATATATATATATATATATGTATATATGTATATATATATATATATATATATATGTTATTATTAAGTATTTTGGGGATAACCCGCGTCAAATTATGATTCCCGAGAGAATCAGTCGTCTGCCGACGTTTCGTCTGAATCTCATCAGACATTTTCTAAAGGCGCCTTGTTAATAAATTTTCGTCTCGAGGGATAGTGCACGCACGTCCGTTCGAGTCGAAAGCTTACTACACTTGGTAGTAAGCTTTCGACTCGAACGGACGTGCGTGCACTATCCCTCGAGACGAAAATTTATTAACAAGGCGCCTTTAGAAAATGTCTGATGAGATTCAGACGAAACGTCGGCAGACGACTGATTCTCTCGGGAATCATAATTTGACGCGGGTTATCCCCAAAATACTTAATAATAACATATTTTGTACTCGCGAAAACCTTAGATTTAACATATATATATATATATATATATATATATATATATATATATATATATATATATATATATATATATATATATATATATATATATATATATATATATATATATATATATATATATATATATATATATATATATATATATATATATATATATATATATATATATATATATATATATATATATATATATATATATATATATATATATATATATATATATATATATATATATATATATATATATATATATATATATATATATATATATATATATATATATATATATATAAAAACAACAATAGATTCAAAAATAATAGTCGCCATCGCAGCCAAGATTTTTTTTAAGGTTTGTTCTTCTGGCAGCCAAAACAGTAGGTACTATAGGAGTAACCTATAAGAATCGACATTAATTACATTAACTTATTTGACATTAATAGTTTCATATTAATTACACCTACATAGTTAGATACACCAACATATTTATAGGTATTCCTGTTTTAAGATGGACATTATTTTATATACATACATTTTATATATCGATAAGTACCATACAGTATATTTTTTTACAATAAATAAAAATGTTTTGAAAAAATAAATAGAAATAACAACACAGAATAAAGAATAAACAACATAGAAAATAAAAATAACCTAGAAGTTCAAATAGAAGTGTGAGTGACTATTGTCTGTGAAAATTCACGGCCAACATCATGATAATTCAAGTTTGAGTGTTTTCAAGTTAGCAGGCAATGATTTGTAGATTTAAGGTCCCAGAAAAACATGATGTCTTTGTCCAAAGTCAGATTTCAATTAGATATTAATTTGAATGTACTCTGTGAAATTAATTAAAAAAATATGTAATCTTTGTTGTCTTTGAGCGTGGAGACGATTTTTTGATATAGGAAAAAATATATAAGGATAATATAAAAAAAATAAAATACTGTCTCTTTTTTTCTTTAATTTGATGGTCGATTTCGATAGGAAGTTTTCTGATATATCTTGTGTATTATTTCGGCCATAATTTACTATAAATGTTTATTTTTTCACGACAACGACGTACAAGAGATATGGACGTGTCAAATTCACGGATGTTGGCAGTTTGATGAGGAGAATGTGCGAAGGCCATATTTAATCCGAATTCAGACAAGGCTCGGAAAAGCCCAGATGCCGACAAATCATCCCATAGTCCTGACCCCACCGTATAAAACAAACTTTGAGAATATCTGTTTGCTTTTGAGATATTCCGTAAACAGAGAATAGATTCTGTACATGGTTGTATGTATTATCAAAGCAGATCTTATCCTAAGAATCTCGAATGTTATATTTGTTAAGGATGCGGTTCCTTACAACATATCTACGATATTAAAAACGAACGAAAATAATTTATTGTAATTTATTCTAACTACTTTTACAAACATTGTGGGATTCCGTAATCACTTAAAAAATGAACACATCTTCTTTAAATTTATTACGTGACTAAATGTGAAGTGAAAGATACTGGTTCTTTTATTTTAAACATAGTTTTAACTATTCAACAATTGTCACTATATGGTAAGTCATACACAGAGTCTTACTTTTAGTAACTATCGGTCGGAGAAATAGTGCTGAACTGAATCTTTGTTTGTAGAGATGCTAGTGTCGTATTTAAAAAAAATAGATTTTTTTATTTAACACTCCTGATGTCAATAAGCTTTATTTTTTCATTATTCAAAAATATTATAATTTCATTATAAAAAGGATAAGTCATTATTCTTATTTACTTTAATATCATACATAATATATCGTTAAACCACACATTCATATCAGGGACATCGTTTCAAACGCGTATGCTTCTTCAGATATATCTAATGTCCAAACTTTCACTAGTATACATTCATTATATTCGGCACGGCTATAACATAATATAAAAGTAAATTATTTAATGCTGGACTGTTTCCATCGCCTGTACAGGTAAACAGCAACGTGTATATTATAAAACTGTACAGTTATACATGTATGCATGTACAACTTAATTGCCAAGGTATACTGTTGTGTGTATGACCAGGATAAGTACGTAGGTAAATTATTTTCTCTAGAATTTCGCAACCGGCTTGAGACAGGTACAAATTAATAAGTTAAAAGGTCGTGTCATTTGTACCAAAGTATCCCATTGTCAAGTATGATAGTATTCTGTGCTATGGATGATACATACAAGTGAATTTCTTCAATTATGTGCTCCAAGATTTACCGTCGTCAAAGGTCCGTTAATGAAGTATTACGGTACTGTTTTGGGATGGAGTAAGAGTTAAGATTTTAGAGGTATGTAGACGTATATATTCTGTTACAAGTGTCTTTCATAGGTTTTGTATATATATATATATATATATATATATATATCAAGTATGTACGTGTCTAGATATTGACTTTGTCTTACACGTGTGTCGTAACTAGAATACAAAAGTTATGCCCCACAATTAATTGACAGACTTTGTATCATTGTTAATTGATTATAGGACAAAACAAACTGGTTCAAATCCTCTTGGACTAAGGACATACTTTTTTTCCGAATCAATGTAAAAATATATTAGTGAACGGTGCACAAGCTCTTCAAGTGATTATTTAATACTGCCGATGATAGCCCTAACGTATAGGGCTATCATCGAATGTCTTGAAAAGATTTAGAATGATCTTAAATCATTAAACGGCGCCATAGAAACATATCATTATTAAATAAAATGAATACGAAATTCCCGGCACATGAGGAATATCTTAAGTATGTTTCTATACTAGGAAATTCTGTGTATGAATTATACGTACAGACTGTTGTGGTTGGATGTTGCCTGGAAAAATACCGCAATAAGCATAACCACAACAACTGAGGATCATGAGGCATGGAAAATACGTTTTTGTTGCCAAACGTCTGTGGAATCATAACTCTATATCATATAGGTACCTACATACATAATGATATGGACATGAAAGTTAGGCATACTATTTTAATGTATTTTCTACACAAATAATATATTTCATTACTCTGTGGTTTTTTTGTGTATAATATGATAATTATATCTTTTCTTAATCATGTTATTCATTTTCAGATCGTATCGATCTTGAAAATCTATTGCTGCCTCACAAATAAAACTCTTCTGTCCTCTACGTTTCTCAGAATGGATGTTACTGGGAAAAAGGTTATTCTTTTTATCTGGTACTCCATCAAGAAAAGAATTTCCCCCGGAGTTTATGTTTTTCCCACACTACCAATAACCGCAAATTTTCTAGCTCTCTTATCACATATAGATACCAATTTTTATTTTAAATGTGAATATGTAGATACACATGAAAATGAGCATGTCCATTTCTTATATATTTTGACGCTGATCACTGTGGTCTGTATGGAATTAATTTTTTTGTTGAGTTGTCTGTCTGCCTCTGCCTAGGATGATCTTGAATAATTATAGATCCTGTAGCGGACTTATCACGGTCATTTCATCAGGTTAGTGAGCGACCTTTGGATATTTTACAATAAATGAGTTACTCGAGGTGATCTTTCGAGAGTTTACTATTATGTACTGAAGAATCATCTCCAAATAGTGTCTTGTATAATCGTAGATCGATTATATCACCAAAAGTTTCATAAAATTGATCATCGAGGTTTCATCGAGGTGACGGATAACTTTCAAATATGTAAAAAGAATAAATAAATATTTATTACCTAGTGGTAGATAGAAGAGCGTATCCAAAGTATACTAACTATACACTGATTTTTTTTGTTGTTAAAATCGGGATTTTAATTTGAAATTATTTTTTACTTCAGCAGGGTTGGTTGTTATAATAAAAATATCCGTAATGAAAACAAATCCCACCGTATTTGTGTATAAATCAGTGTATATTATAATAACTTGTTAGGCTGAAACGAATACAAAAAATATAATTTCGCAACGAGAAAAATTATGTTTTTCTCAACTCTTTGCTTGTTTATTTTGAGAACAAAATTTTGATTGAGCCAATAATGTTATTAAAATTTAAATGAGTTTACTCCGCAGTATTCATTCATTTTTTTCTCAGTACTTAATTAATTCTTTCTTTCTCCGATGGTATTATTCAAAATGTTTTTTGAACCGGCGGATTTATGCTTTGTACTTTCGAGTTGCGAAACTGTGGATTTTGGTTTTGGCGAAATAATTCGATCGGGAAAATATTCGTTTATCCTGTATCGTGGATAGGATGGGTGGGTAGGAATATTTTGGCATTTCTGCTCCAGAAGTTTCGTTGTGAAACAAAAGGGATATGATAATACAACAACAATAAACGGAAAAGTACAAATCCACTCTCCCTCTTGTTCTCTGTTATATTTAATTAAAGGTTAATTTATGAGACAGTCCGTATAAAAATACAACATTGTGTTCAATCTATATTAGCGAGTACACAATGTGACTTATGTGTTTTGAAATGAGTGGTTAATTTCCAATCTTAATAAACAATTTTTCACAGGTTCAAAATTAACATACTACTATAACAATAAATTGAAAAAGTATTAATTAGCCTGTAGACATTTTCAGTAAAAAGTTAGTCGGTTTAAATTTTACTATCGAATTTTGTATGATTTAAATAAGTTATCCTTATAAAAGCAATCGATTGAGTTCGTCTGATGGAGTTAAAAGTCCTCGAATTTTCAGCTTATGGGCACTAATAACTGCCTCTCACATAATTAATTACCTTATTAATTATGAGGAAACAGCTAGCTCACAGTTAACTGAAAGTGAAGACAAGAGTGAACCGTATTTTTTGAAAAAAGCCTTGGAAGATCTGTATTTGCTCTTCGTGCTTACAACGTTCGCGTGTCCCATGGTTCTAAAGAAATTCCCCCTTACTTGATATAGAGTTCTCGTTGGAATGTTGACACGAAGAAGTTAGTGCATTAGTTAGTCATAGGATAATTCAGAACAGGGTTAACACAAAGGTAACCCTGTAAGTATAAAAGTACTGCCTTCATGAGATCATTGGTTGTAGAATAAAAACCTTCAATAATATGCAAAATGATACATTTTCCATAACAATTTTTGATCTTACATATCTTATAAGTTAAATAATCATAATTTATCAGATTGAAGTACCTTTGCATCAAATATGTCGATTTGGGATTGTGTTTTCTACCCATCTTCTCCTATATTGCTATCAATTATAAAATATTGTATTTATTTTTAAGTCGCCATCTCTCTCAATTCACAACTAAATCCGTTTATCTCGGAACCGTCCAGAGTTTGTAAGTTCATTGTACTTATCTTCGAGTTGCAACGATTTCTTCGAGCGAGAGGTTCATATTATTGTTGTGGCCACTTCTTATCCAACGAAGAAAATTAACAGACTAGAGGCAGAGACGTGAAATCAGACGTATAATTTGAACATATTGCAGATTGGTTCCAGTGTATTGTTTAAAAGTTTTTTTTTTATAAATTGTGAGAAAGACGAAATAGAGAAGGAATTTCTGAAATAATATTGTCTCTTCTGATATAAACGATCCCTTGTTCAAATGCACAAAGGTATTTGAGCTTCACAATATTGTACTTAAACACATATTTTTACCCTATAGAACCAACTATGTGAAGAGGATTAATTTCGTTTATTGTCTAGAACTAACTGTGAAATGTTAGATGATAAAAATTACAAAAAAATTTGCCATATTTTTTACATTTCAGTCATAATTTATTAACTAGAATCTATAAGAACTATGGTCCGAATGCAGAGTCCTACCTAAATACTAAATTCTAAACTCTAAATACTAACCATGTTTTCATTGCACAGTCGCTCACTTAAGGAGATCACGTGGCTTCCTAACTGGAGGATGCTACTAAGTTTATGTATGAGAATTGCATTGCAGAGACATATCTAAATACTTAGCGCATGCGCGTCGGCGTAAACTAACATTTGCGAATTGTCAAAAAGTAAGGTTGATAGCGAGGAAACTTACGAGTGGTTTCATACTCTAATACGAGAAACACGATATGTTTTCGATGATCCTCAAATATGTATTTGGTAATTTTTTCAAATCAAATACCAAACGGAGTATTCTGCGATTCATACGAGATGTCTAAAATTCGCTGGAATTTCAGAAAAATAGTGACATCGAGCTGTCAGTGTGAAAAGTTGGTTACATATGTTTTTATTGTTATACCAAAAAAATACCTTTAACGTCAGTCTAAGCCCATAGAAAGCTATCTATCTCTTTTCTTCATACACAATGATATAAAATTCTACGCCATCGACCTTTAGTTTGGCGTTGTATTTAGTATTTAGTTTGTGAAGCCTCTGCAACGCAATTGCTAACTTAAGAATACTAAATGCTCCAGTTAGGTAGTTTGTATTTAGGGATTCCCGGACAATTGGCCGTAGCCGATTGGCCGTGGACAATTGGCCGTACGCCCTTTTTACCGTATGGACAATTTATCGTGAGGACAATTGGCCGTGAGGACAGTTGGCCGTGAGGACAGTTGGCCGTGAGGACAATTGGCCGTGGGGACAGTTAGCCGTGAGGACAATTGGCCGTGGGGACAGTTGGCCGTGAGGACAATTGGCCGTGAGGACAATTTATCGTATGGACAATTGACCGTATGGACAATTCACCGTGCGGAAACTATTTTTAGCATCAGAAAATTTTTTCTTTCTTTTTTCGTTTGAGTTAAATAAATTGCGTGAATAAAAAAAATGTTCGTTTATGGCGACGAACCGATTGCCTTATTTTTTTATTTCAAGATACTAGGAGAAATCCAATATGTCGACAGTGATTAAAACGAAATTTTACAAAATAAGCGGTATTTATGTAGTTCTAATTTCCTATATTTTGAGATATAAGAAGACGTCTGTTTTTAGACTTCTTATTGTTCTTTTTTTTCATTTTTCGAGATGGATATCGATTTATACTAATAAGAAGGTGTAGATTTCGAAACAATTTAAACTTGCAGCCCAACTATGGTCGATGGTCGTGTAAACTTTTTCTTGGTCAAAGTCTTTATCCGGTTGCAGACCAAAAGCTAAGCTAAGTTATTTTAGCTTAACTTTTGTGTTCATTGTGCAGACCACAAACTATGTAAGCTAAGCTATGAGAACTAACTGCTATGTTAGTATATGTGATGCTATGTTAGTTGTGTATGTCAATCCGAGATAAAACAGTTCCTATTTTGTCATCCTTACTTACTTGTTTCATCAGATGGTATATTTTTTAATATGGCTACGTAAGGGGACACCAGCTATTGGTTTGCAATCTGCTCAAGAAAATAATTAATTCGGGTTTTAAAATTACCTGGGTTGTTAAGATGGAATCACAGAATTTGAGAGATCGTTCTACAGCCGGGCTGCTGTGGAAGTAAATAGTTTGAGTTCGTGCATATTGAGGGTGCTCAGATTAAGAAGTTAAGTGGCCAAATTATCTCAAATTTCTCAATTATGATATTTTTCCAATCATACGTTTTCGTTTAATATCCTCGTTTCTTGCCATCACAAACGGTTTTACCACACACTCGTTTTAAAGACCATATTCCTCAGCATCAATTATACAACTTTCATTCGGTCTCGAAACGTAACATGTGTTTACGATCTTAACATTTTACGTAACTTTATCTAAACTTGTACATAATTTGAAGTTAAACAAGCATTCATGTACCTACTACAAACATCGCTGGGTGTTCAAACAGTCAAGAAAAAGGAAACATTAAACCTATTTGTACATAGTAGATGGTAGATTTATTTTAATACTGTATGACAGGGCGGTTATCACGCTGGGCTAGTAATCCAGTGGTCGCAAGTTCGAATCCTGCCTCGACCGATTTCGTTCACCTAAATCACAAGCATAAATGCTTATTTTAGGGAACGTAGGAAGATGTATATGTACTTGTTGAAGTAAAAATAAAAAACAAGTTACAGATTTCAACGATTCGCTCATAACGAACGATTTTAATTATGTAAAAGAATATTCGTTCAACGGTTAAATTCTTTAAATCTTTCGATTATTTACGCGACTAAGACAGTAATTAATCTGATGAAATTCATTTCATAATACTAAAGATATATAATTTTTCTTAATTTATTCCAAATAATTGGACAAACGTTTAGTCTTGTAAGGGTTTTTCGGTCTCAAAAGTATATAATGAAATACAAAAATAGGTTCAGTAAGTCTTTAATAGTACACATAACCCTTTATAAATAAAATGATTCAAAATAATTAAATAAGTAGTGTGAAAAAGGAAGAAAATCAATGTGAATGAAGCTATGTATATATAAAAATAGATGGCGCTCGGTTCTCTCTCACAAGTACAATAACAGGAAAATGGCGTGATGGTGTGTACATATTTAGTACCTACTATGTACGTGTATTCATAGTTAAAAGCAAATTAAGGTACAATAATCCACTTGCCACACGTCAAATAAGCTTTTCCCTTGTATGATGAGTTTTAAAACGCATGCTGTAAACCACAAATTCAAATTGGTAATGGATTTATTACCAATGTTCCGCATTTTACCGTTTGCTTGAATTTCATAAATTTGTATAACAATTAAATCCGCATTATTTGCAATGCATACATAGAATTTGACAATCAGAATAACGATTAAAAAATCAAAATAAAAAAAATAAAAATAAAGCTATCTGCTATTCAAATCGTGACTTTTATTTCAGTGTACCTTAGCCTTTGCCATAAAATGAATTGTTTTAGTATATTCATTCATACAATCACGGAATATCCCACAATGTAGGGCAACCAACGATATGTGTTCGGGTGTGCACATTTTATAAAAAAGAAACGACACATCCGCGTATCCCCACACAGCAGTTTCATCTCACCTAAATACATTCAAAATTGGTGGTGAACGTGTTCATTACAAATATGTGCTTTGTTCGATAATCGATGATGATTTTCGATAAAAAAAACGATACTATCTACATTTAGATGAGATGTAACAAGATTGATTACGTTACATTTATCTAGATGTCTTATGTATTACAAATCTAAATGACATACAAATATTTTAGTCCAACTTCTTAGAATGTTAGTTAATTGTACAGCACCCTTGAGGATTCGCTAAAACGGCGTGATATTAATAATTTATGATTTGAACTTTTCTGAAATTTAATCTGAGATTTGGTGACTGGGCGGTTTGCAGGTTGTTTTTCACACCGCGCCACATCCGAGTGTATTATGTAGGTACATTATAAAGGAGACGTGTTGTAAGTAGTAGAGATGCAACAAATAGTAGTGATTTGGCCGAATATCGAATATTCGTTGAGGTTTTCGGAAGATGTGAAACAGAAAACAACAATATTGTAAATTAAATCGTTTTTTACGTGATTTTACATCGCCTAGATCGGACAGCAGACCGTTACAAGTGGTGGTCATCAAACGCAAGACAGTATCCAAACTTAGCAGAAATCTGCTAAGGTTTATTTATCATAGTGTCCCAAAAATTACAGTCAAGTGGAAGTCTAGAGGTTCGATTACGCGAATATGTAAAGAGCAGGTATCTAAATAAATTAGTGAAATTGTTTGTGAAATTTTCTCCTCATACATTTTGTATGGAGCATTGTCAAAATTTCTCTACGCGAGTTATCGCCCTTTTGTGTTTTGGGTCAATTTTTTAGTATGTCGCCATAAATATAGCTCAATGAAATTAGCAGGACAAGTTGGTGATGAAACTGTCAATATTTCGTAAAAGTTAAGAGATTTTTTTAAAAACATTTTTATTTTATTGAATTCATTTGGAATTGTAAAAAATTTTGAGATTCAACATTTTTTCAAGGCATAATGGTATCAGATTGGCCCACAATTGTCTTTGTGTCTGCGAAATAACTATTTTTAAAAAAAATCTAGCATGTGTCTCAATAATTCATGTCTCTCTGACCAATTAGGTAAGTCTTGTCAGTCAAGGTTTGACAAAAAAAAAATACGAAAAAAATCATGACTCGAAATCTACAAAAAGTCATGAATCATTAGGGGTATTCAGGTACCTACCCCCAGAGGGCCTCTATTTCGAGACTTCCGCTTGAGTGCACTTTTTGGGACAGCATTTTGGGATTGTACTTTTTGGGACAGTGAGCGGCTATTTTCGGAAGCAGGTTTAATAATAAGGGAAAGCGCGATCTTTTGCCACCAATAAATAATGCTGAAAAAAATGTTTTCATTCATCATAAATATATACATCATAAAATATACATCATAATTATAATAATTTATTCTAGATGAGAATGTTAGGTGATAAAAAGGAAACATACCGAACAACCATTTTTTATATTTGGAGGTAAATGATTAAACAGACAGGACAACGTCTGCCGGGTTTTACTAGTCTATTATAAAGTATCAAAATTTTAGTGTCCATATTTTAAAAATTATCGAATATTCTTGTTTGACGTACCTATATTATTAATTTATTTATTAACTATCTGTACAAGAGCGCAAAGGCGGGTATATTGCCATAAGGCAAATTCTTCCAACCAACACGAGCAGCATGAAGTATAAAGTTAAATTGGTAGGTACAATATTATTTAGTGAGGAATAAAGAAAAAAAAAGAAATACAAAGTAAGAAAAAAAAAGAAAAGTAAAATAATAGTAACACTGATCATAGCAATTTATTAATAATTATAATAATTAATGAAATAGTTTAATTAAAGGAGCCGAATATTCGAATATTTGACTTGCAAGTCCTAGTTGTTATACATACAATATAGTAAGATGGACATAAAATGTAAATACCTCCGAGGCAGTCCACTTCTACCGAGTCTGTAGTTTGATTGAGGAGGGTGCAGTTGTATGGCGGATCCGGCTTCCCTCCGGCTATCACATGGAAGACACAGGGTTCCACTTGCCTACCGGCAATGTTGGATGCGTAACACAGTATTGTGCCGTAGTCCATCTCTGATGTCGGCGTGTAGTTCAGCGATGACGTGAATTTCTTTTCTTTCTCGTCGAAGATGGGCTGGGAAAAATTAATATAAAAAAAAACAATTATAATTGTGTAAATATGATGATCCCGAAATGTAATAAGACGAAGGCCTAACATCACTTCAATTATCTGGGTATATAATACCTACCAAATATTTGCAACAAATAAAATATTATTTACCTATTTACTATTTATTAAATCAATATCATCTGTGGGCAAATGTAATTGATCTTTTTACCTATTGATATTTTCAATATGTATGTAATATATTGATGTTGCGCCTGGTATTAGGCAAAGTGTATAACAAGTTACGAGATCATACGAAGGATGATTTGGGAATATTCGGGATTGAATATAAAGGTAGGTCGGGGTTTTTGTAAGGGGCTTTTTGCTGTTTGGATGTATAAACGATAGTGCTCTCACGTTGTGGTTCTTTGATATTATGTAATTGTACTTCTCTCTGTTAAAATAATTACTGTAAATTGTTATAAAATGTGTTTGTGAAAACGCGTGTGTTAATTTATTATAAACTGAGTATCTAAAGTTAGCAGTTACCACAATGTATTTTTTCTACGTAACACTGGTTTAAGGGGGTATATAAAACTAAACACCCCAATTGCAAATCAAATTCCTCAAATATGCTAAACAGTGTTTCTAGAAAAAAAATCAAAGTGTTTTCTACATTTTTGTAGTAAATGTTCGTCATACAAATTTAAAATTTCTTTTAATCCCCCTTAAAAAAAATATTGTTAATATAGGTACTTTTTTTCAGAATTTTTTAAAAATTAATCCATAACTTTGTGGTGTCGAGATATAATTTTTTAATTTGCATAAAATCAAAGTGAATGACCGACAAAGTATTTTCATTTCAAGTAATGTTTGTTCTTATAATGCAAAAAATAAATAAATTTTGGGTTTCCGATAGTTTAAATCACGTTTAAACCCTTTATTAACGGACGCGATAGTTACCCTTACTAACACGTAACTTCATAGTGCATTAGGCGGTATACATATATCAGTTACGGTAGTCACTTGACTAATTCGATAGGTAGGTATGTCTGTCGAATGTTTTTGAAAACAAGGACGGAAAATTAATTGTTTTCCAACTGTCGATTTGTTTAAGAGAATAATTTTCTCTTAACATATCAAGCCAAGATAAGTGAGATTCGTATGCAGGGTTTATATTTTTCACTGTTTTACCAAATTTGAACTAAAAAACACCAACTTAGAGGCTTTACAGCATATTATATGTTTCAAATATGGATTTTCTCAGAATTCGGAGTGGAACATTTAGTGTGTCTGTCTGTGAGTGTATGTCCGTACCCCCCCTCTTATAACTTATGGTCCGCTCAATGCACAGAGCCTAAAATTTCAGAATATATAGAAAGTTATAGGCCTACAAAACTTTTATACTCAGAATTTTGAATTTTTGTTTCAGTCACAGGTTATCAACTTTTGAAATTTTCTTTATATTTTTCTATTTATCCCAAAAACCATAGAAGCTAGAACTCTGAAAATTGGTATTAATCTAGAAAAATACATAATCTTAATTTTTTTTTTAAATTCCAGTTTTTCACACATTTTTTATGTGTTTCACTGCCTACATTTTCCAAAGTTTTTAAAAATATTGAATGGAACCGAAAGACCACAACTAGATAATTAAATTTTCTATTAAAACTATGAACATTGTAGCAGTACATCTCAAACTTTTTGTAAGAATTTTTATAAAAATTGAATTTAAGGACGACATCTTCTCATACAATTTCTATGGCAGTTTACGCTACACAATATATCACTCAATAGTTTGATACCTACATACTTAATCTCCATACATATGTACATGCCCATCATCATGCTGTTTTCATATTCTTAGTAGGAAAAAAACACTGTCATCTATACTATCTTATCCTGACATACATACCTTCATGTTTTTTATAGATAACAAAATAAACTATACCATACTATGACATCGGCAGTTGGATCTCATGTGTTACATGCAACTAGTATGTATATAAGCTTAATTATTGTATGTCATGTCTGCTGTTCGTATCATTTATATCTAATTCAAAATAGGTAACTATTGTTAATTCCCTAGAGTATTTATCGGTACACCTACCAACATAATATAATAATTGAACATGAAAATTTGAGACGTATTGAATATTGAAGCGTAATCTATTGTTCTTGTTTTAGATAAGATCATAATGTTATATAACTTTCTAAATAATGAATATCCCATTAGATGAAATATAAGATCACATAATGATAATGGAAACTGTGGGTGTTAACATGAATAATTATTAATTTAATAAATATTTCGTATCTACTCGCATACTTATATAATAAAACAGTATGAGCACTTATTGTAATAACTCTGGAAAACCAAATATACCACAGAAGAGGCATTATTTAAGATATAGTTTTTTAATGGAATAAGAATTTTCAAATAATATAAAAAAATGATATTTTCTATTATAAAGTATTTTTAAATAGAAATTAGACATATCACAAAATTATCAATGTATTTAAACAATATTTTTGTCCCCGATGTTTAAAAATGTCACTACATAATTAAACTCCATAATCACAAAAGATTTACCATGAAAAAAAATATATGTGTAAATAGTTTTTCATTCTATTTAATTTGTTCGCAAACGCGACTTCCAAATTCGACTATTCTCTTCTTGGTCACAATCCTAGGATTGGTCTGCACCAAACACTCGATCCCTCCACTTATCTATCGTCCGCCAGCCTCTTCATCTCTTTGTAACTGCTACAGCGCACGTCACCGATTATCTGGTCTACATAGTTGTTTCTGGGGCGACCTCTACAGTTACCGCCATCAATCATTCCTTCGACGATGGTAAAAAGCAGGCCAGGGTGCCGGATGTTGTGGCCTATCCAAGTTGTTCTCTGTCGGAAAATTCTTTTCATAATATGCCTTGTCTCTCCAACCCTACTTAGTACCTCGTCGTTGCTGATGTGTTCTGACCAGTGAACTTTAGCAATGCGTCTGTAGCACCACATCTCAAACGCAGACAGATGTCCCGTTTCACGTTGGCTGATGGTCCATGTTTCACAGCCGTATAGCAGTACACTCCAGACAAGAGTCTTGATCAAATTTTTCCTAATTTTGATGGAAATATTAGGGGATTCAAAAATTGTTGATCTTTTATTGAAGGCGACTCTTGCTTGGCGGAATCTGCTTTTGATTTCTGCTGTTGAACGTCCGTCTTGAGATATTCTGCTTCCCAGATATACAAATTCTTTCACCTGTTTAATTTCGATGCCCCCCAGAACAATATTTGCGGTGCATTCCTCCCTTCCAGCAACCATGCAATTTGTTTTATCCTTATTTATCCTCATGTTGTAATCGCTTGTTATGATGCCTTCCATCTATCTGAGAGCCTCATATAATTCTTCCTCTGTTTCTCCTAGCATTGCGATATCGTCTGCATACCTTATCATGTATTTTTTTGGCCCTGAATTTTAACACCATGCCAATCTCTCATTTCTTCTCTCAGGTCATCGATAGCCTGTTGTATGTAGCAATTAAATAAAGCTGGAGACAGAACATCCGACTCTATTTTTCATAATTTATCACGTCGGGTTCACCAATTTGGGGGTATTTGTTTATTTATTTACTTTAATGAAGAAGATTTTATTACAGAAAGTTGCGTGTTCAAAGGAATTCTATTTTATTCAAACATATACCTCCATATTGCTTATGTCAATTAATTAAATTATTGATAATATATAATTTTATTGTGATGAAGGATTTAAATCAAAGAACTACTTACATGATCAACACTGGTTGATTCGTAACATTTGAAAATACAATATAAAAAATAACTTGATAAATTTGTGATGTCGTGGGTCGGAAATATTCGGATAAAAATTAAACGCAGCTCTAATCTATTCATCGATCAACACACGAATCTGTAGGAACATTGGCTTGAATCAATAGCGGTGCGCTGTGATTCGACGATCTTCGTAAATCTTCGGAAGCATTCGAGAATCATAATATATATGTTGCAGCTCCAGGAGTGCTGCTACAGTATTACCCCTTTCTTCTCTATTATACGAATCCTTGTTTTTAATCTATATTACAATATATTATGTAGATTGTCTTCACCACTATTGTTTACCTTTCTGACATTGCTCAGCACTGAGCCAAACCGATGAATTGGATTCGCGAACAAAATTAAATGGAACGAATAATTATGTTTATTTATTTACTCATCAACGGCATAAACAAACATACATTAAAATAAACATACTGAGAACAATCAAAGAAAAAAATATAATTATATACTTAGTAAAAAAGAAAATATAACAAAAAAGTCAATGTGAAGCAACTAAACAAAAAAAAGGTATAAAAAAAACATTGGACACAAATAATCAGCAGCAGAAACAGTGCAACTTTTTTACAATAATATTTGTAAAAACATGTATAGTCAAAACTCATATATTTTTTCTTCATAATTCTTTATTAATAATTTTATTATACAACGATTTATTGACATTAATAAATACTTACTTCAGAGAGATCTCTGGATTCCGCTGTATTGTTGAAAGTCCATCGGAATGACACTGGGGGAGGTACAGAGTCAACTGAACAACTAACAGTTTCTCTCTCGCCTTTCGCCATTCCATAAAGTTTCTTTTGGTCGTCTCTGCAGATCGGTTTATCTAAACAAACATTTTTAATCAGATATCCGTTTTCGAATTTTTTTTATTTTATTATATTTTATGCAACATAACACAAAATATATCCTCAAGAAAACTCTATCTTCATTCATTCACGGCATATTATCACACAATGTGGAATTTTGAGTTACATAACACTATGTAAAATTTGTTGGCTAATTTTCTGTTGTGTGTATTAGAATATTGTTTTGTATAGCTAAATTTTGACTCAACTCATACCAATCTCACTCACTGTGGGTCGATTATGGAGTGCTTTATCAATTTGTGATATAATGTG
This sequence comes from Molanna angustata, assembly GCA_963576475.1. NCBI lineage: Eukaryota > Metazoa > Arthropoda > Insecta > Trichoptera > Molannidae > Molanna > Molanna angustata. Next base: position 35,071,096 of record OY754966.1, read on the forward strand.
TTTGATCTCAAACATCTGTAACTTAATCTAGGTCAAGGCGAATGCCTTGATTTAGACGTGATTAAATTAGTTGAAATAATTATTTAAAGAAATAAAATATTCTCCTAAAATCTCAATGGAAAGAATACACTGAACGAAATATTGTCACTTAAATTGTCACAAATACATTGTGAAATCCAATAGTTAATACAATGACATGTTAAATAGGGTATCATAATTTTGTATCACGTTTCGCTCATACCAGAAGCAAAACTGTTAAATTATATGAACCTTCACTGACACAAATGGAACGTTATTTAACACAGATTTTCCAAAATCATCATTGTTTGAAAATATGTGTCACCGGAAATTAAAAAAAACTTAAGTGTGAAGAAAATAAAAATAAGTATCGGCCCTAAACTACAACATTTTTTTTACTGTTTAATGGTTTTGAAATTTTCATCGATATTGCCTGCATGCACATTTAAAATCAACAGTATGACGTTTTTTACAACATTTTTTTTACTGTTTAATGGTTTTGAAGTTTTCATCGATATTGCCTTTAATTTTACTCACAAAAATACATGGTTTTTGTTTTGTAAAGTTGACTATATAATTAATTTTCAAGAAATACCACTTCTTCTCTGACCAAAATCGTTGCGCGCGAACGTTGCAATCTTCAGCCACCTGGGTTGTACCTTTTACCAAGCAAGAAGCTGTTTGATTATTTGATTTAACAAACGCATCAGAGAACCTTACTGGTTTTGTTAATATAGTATTGTGCTTTGTGTTTTCATGCTGAATTCTATAAAACTGTCGGATTTCAGAATTAAAATGAAAAAGAAAAAAAGAATTAAATAAAATCGAAAAATAGAAATTACATATGTACATACCTAGTAAAAATTATGTACATAAAATAAAAAAAAAATTATAATTAAAGTAAAAATTACATAAAAAGTAAAATAATTATCTTGGTTGACAAATCATTGTTATCCATTATATTTTCTTCGTATTTCTGACTCTATGACCTTGTTTTCCTTGACACCAATATGTCAACGGAACGAAATTCATTTCACGTACAGTAAGCGACGGACAGATGTTAATTAGAACCAAGAATGACCTATTTCGAGAAAGTAGCAGTAATTGTATTAAATGTCAGTTCTTTTTCTTGATTTTCTCGACTGCTCAGGTGAACTTTATCGAGATCGAATACAGAATTCTAGGCAAAATAATAAAAAAATATGTAAATAATTTTATTAAACCGAAGAAAGTTTAATTTAAGTGTTCCACGGTAAAAATATATACAAATCAATTAATAAATATTTAAAAAAACTCTGCTTTTTCTTCTACAATTTTATCTTTATATATATAATTCTCCTGTACGTGTGTATGTCACTGAACTCTTCCTAAACCGTTGAACCGATTTTGATGGAATTTTTCGTTTGTGTTTGTGTGAGTCCCTGAATGGTTTAGATTCACAAAATGGAATTTTAAACATTAATATAATAAAAGGAAAATACAAATCATGATTTTTCATAACTACAAATTATAATCGGTGGCGCTAATGTCAAATTAGTAATTTTTCCATCTGACAACACTAAGAAATCTGTCCAGACCATTATATGCTGTGTTGCAATTATATACGAAAAGACAATCAATCTAACCTCAAGGTATTAGCGGCTCATCGAACAATAAAATGTAAGTTTAATCAGCGAATAATAACATCCAGATGATTCAAATATATGTTACGTATATTTTTTTGTTTCACAAATAGTTCGGGCAGGACAACGTCTGTCGGGTTCGCTAGTTTTTAATAATAAATAATAATAACACTTCCTTGCACCCTGCGCAAGTGGCGAGTTTATTGCCGTATGCCAATTTCTTCCAACTAACCAGTGTTTCCAGCCCAGAGAAGCAATATTTGCGGGAGAAATGAATTTAAATAAATTTCTCCTCTGCTGAGAATCGAACCCAGGACGCCCGCACAGAAACTGAACGGCTTACCAACTGTGCCACGGCGGTCGGCTATTATTTTTACTACTACCCAGGATGACCGTTTCGCCTGCTAGAGACCTTTTCAACTGGTCTTTACCAGGCAAAACGGTCGTCCTGGATAGGAGTAAAAATAAAATTGTAGTAGAAAAAACTGTGTTTAAAAATATTTAATATTTAATTTGTATAATGGAACTCGACATATGTAGTCAACGCCGTCAGTATGAAAAAAGTGTGTAAAAATATGTTTAAAAATGCGTATTTAAATTCCCGTTTAGCTATTTTTTTACAAATGCCACAAAACATCAAATAATCAATCAGCGTTTCTGGCAAATGCATACTTATGGTAATATGCTTTGTTATTTTTTTTTATTAGATAATTAGGCCACAGCCAAAAATATCTTCCTAGTTAGATTATTTGTCGGTGTTCCTAGTCAGTTTTCGTTGCGGTAACGTAATAGTTTTATATTTCAATCACTTGACGGTGCTAGGTGTAATTCATTTCTGACATATGTAGCTGCCATTGTCATATCATAAAGTTTTTATTATGTAAATTAATTTTACGAAAGTTTGTGTCTAAGTGAGAATCCTGTTATGTTAGTTATACATAACGCCATTGAGGTAAATTATTCAAGAAAATAGCGCTATACACACCCTTAAGATTTTTTGGTTAAAAATATCAAAATTTAATGTTCAAAGTAACAAAACTAAAAAGCAGATAGCCAAACAGTTAATAACAAACGAACGAAAGAATGAACGAACGAACGAAAACGATAGAATGAATAAACGAACGAAAGAACGAAAACGAACGAACGAATGAATGCTTTATTTATTTTCAGTTACAAAATTACAATTACATTTTTTCAAATACTTGGAATGTTAACTACTTCGCTAGAAACAGTCTTTTCTGAGGCAGAAAATGACCTACTAGTTTAATTAATATTCCCATGGCTACTCTGCGATCATAAGATTGATTAATTTGAGTGAGCAGTGTGATTTGTTCAGAAGCTGAAGTAAATACTTTTTAGTAGTTGTGATTTATTAAAAGAGTACAAGTGATATCACTTGTGAACAAAACAATAATTGGTAAAATTATTTAAGTATTAGCATATACCTGCTCTTATCAACCACTATACTAAGCATATGTAGGTATTGCGTGTCACTTTTTCCTTGACCTTTGCAAGAAAGATTTGCATTTATAAATTATGCTCGATGTTGCATTGATAAAACACTCCCTATTTCACTTTTGTACATAAAAAAAATATAAGTTCAAATTCATATAATACTCACATATAACGGTTAGTTCCACCGTATTGCTAATTCCATCGCCTTCCACGTTTGAAGCAGTGCACGTATAGTTACCAGCTTGCGATTTGGAAATACTCTGAATGGCCAAGTGAGTACTGCTTGTGATGATTCCTGCTCTTTGGTTGTGCTGAAGTATCTGATTCTAAAATAACAAGATGAATTAAACTGTAAAATAGAACGATTGACCTAAAGAGTATAGGAATTTTCAATGACGTGCTTTATAAAACAGAATAATATGATTATTTGCTATTGTTGCATAAGCTTTTTTACTGTGACAATACCAAAACAAAGGCACACATAAATTCCCTGATACCTAGACTGCATAAACTACATAATTGATAGGTATGCACATAGTATAATAGATATATTCAACTCTGGTCTGTCTCAGTACAAGAGCGCGTTGCTTAGAGCCCTACACCCCGCTGCCGCCGTCATACATAATATATAATGTTTCGTCCTTTATTTAAATTAACAATTTTTCATCATTTTTTAATTAACTATATACCGTCGATATTTTTCTATTTTTTTATCGCCTTTTCGTTGTTAATATTTATTTTTAGTTTTGCGTACAATTATTGTTTTTTTAATTATTAATATTTTTGTTATATTTTTTTGTGTATAATTCTAAAAGGCTCTGGCCGTAGATACAAATAAATAAATAAATAAATAAATAAATAAATAAATAAATAAATAAATAAATAAATAAATAAATAAATAAATAAATAAATAAATAAATAAATAAATAAATAAATAAATAAATAAATAAATAAATAAATAAATAAATAAATAAATAAATAAATAAATAAATAAATAAATAAATAATAAATAAATAAATAAATAGATAAATAAATAAATAAATAAATAAATAAACAATTAATTAAATAAAATAAATTTTCTTAGAATCAATTATTTAAGTTTGTATAAGCTATATAGACTTATCTCATTTTTATTTATATTTCTTTTTGCTTTATTTTCATTATCATTGTTTATAGATTGGGTATTGGGTATGTTTGTTTTTTTGTATATGTATTTTCAAACATTATGTACCTACTAACTATATTTTGTATCTTTTGTGATAACTTCATGTACATAAATGGCAAACGCCGTAAATAAAATAAATAAATAAATTTCGAAGCGGTTGACTGTAATGAAAGACGTTTAATAAATAATATTATGTTCGTAAGAGAAAGGTAAACGAAAATACAACAGGAAAAAATCTCAAAAATTTCAGCAATGGGGTTCACCCATTCTGAATGTAGTGCCTTTTCAGGTGAAAACAGACTAGTGTGTGGCGATAAACCCATGTGTAGTAATTCCTTTTATAAGGCATTGTACACCCGCACAACTGTCGCTGGTTACCCTACATTGTGGGATATGCCATAATGGTGTATTTATATGTTTTTATGATCATAATTACCCATAATTAATATTATGGAATTTTTCTAATTTGTTAAATATCATAGTTGAAAGATTTCCTTATAATTGCATTACTAAGGGACACGGCGTGATGGTATGTATATAAGAATCAATCAACATTGTAGAATCACTATTGATTTATTACACTACAATGAGAAAATATTAATTTGAAAAACAAAAAATCTTATAAGGAAAAAATAATAATTCTGGTTCAAATAATGCCAATTCTAGTTCAATGTTTCCTTGCAAGATGTATCTTGTGAATGCTGGGAGGTCCAAGATGATAAACGTCTTATCTAACGAATCATGGCACAGGGATGAAGATGGGTGCTGCAACGTATTGGAGTGGAAAATCTAATATTATACAATACCTACATATGTGCTGACACGTTCAGAAGGAGTAAGTTCAAAATAATGTCAGTTGAAGAAAACCATGTTTGAATAGTCGCTTAATAATATTTTTTATTATATTATTTTGATACTGAGCAATTTTATTTTTGTGTGATTCGATGGCAGTATAAAATTAAATTAATAAATTTATAATTAATATTTATTTATTTCTTTGTTTTTTTATTAATTTATTAGTTTATTTATTTAAATATATATTTATGTGTTTTTAATTGATTAATTAATTAATTGATTGATTTTATTATTTATTAATTAATTAATTTATTTATTTCGTATTATTTTTCTTTATATATATTTATTTATTTTTTCATATAACAAATCCAGTAAAGTATAATAATATTAGTAAAGTTAAATAAAATAGATAATCAAATAAAATGCTATTTTTTTTTTTTTTTTTTTTTTATTAGACAAAACATACGTTTACAAATATTTGGTTACATATATCATTATATTTATATTTCCTTTCCTAATTTAAGCTAGAAGCTTGTGTTTAGGAAAGCAGCAGCTCTTTGCTTACATTATATGAATACTTCATTATTAAATCTTATAAAATATATAAAACAAATCAATTAACAATTATATATAAAAAAGGACACAATTTCAGAACAAAATATATAAAGAACAAAAAAAAAAAAAGAAAATACATCCAAAATCAAAAAAACACCAACATTAAAATTACAACAGGTACATAGAAAAATAAAAATTAACCATTGTCATTTTATTAAAAGTCATTGACGTGGTATGGATGTTTCCACATCATTAGCCCAAAGGCATGTGCCTAATTACAGTGTAGGTACAGTCTTGTATTATTAGAGTATACGTTATTTTTTAAATTATAATTATTTTTTTTTAATTTCAGTGCCGGCAACCCGACGTTTATTAAATAAGAATATATGAATTACAATATATTTTTCGTTCCCCGTCTCACTAGGAAAACCTGTTCTGAGACGGGTCACTTATAAAATTACTGTTTAAAATATATTATATATTTTCAAGTTGTAGCCTAGATAAATTCTGGCCTTGAAATTTATTTAATAGATAATATACAAAAAATAAGAAAATAATATATAAACCAAAGATAGTGTAAAAAAAACAGATATAACAAAAATAACAAAAAGGAAAAAAATAACAAATTTCGTACATCAATTTCTTAACAAAACAAAATATGAATTTTCTTTCTAACATAGCATAAGTATTTGATATTTCCTTTATAACAACATTTTGTGTCATCATAGTATACATAGAACACCTTAGATATAATATTTAAATACATTTACACTAAAAGAACCGAAATTTGATTTCGGTCTTTATTAAGGACCCAATTGTGTATCGATCTATTATATATATACTCCGACATAGTAACATCCACCTTTGTCCCTTTTTGAAAAATATTGTATGTATATTCTCGGAGCAGAAAAAACAAAAAATCGTTTTGCAAACGTCGTTTTAATTTTTGGTACATATAGAAATTTGTTGACGTTGGCTCTTGTAAGTTTATCATGCGATATATAGGTCAAAGATTTTTTTTAATATTTTTTAAAATTGATTGAACAAACAACTTTCTGATTTTAAGCACTTTTAACGTACTAAAGAGTGGAAATGATGTTTCTTGGAACGGTTTTTTTAATATAATTATTAAAATCGATTTTAGAGCTATGAATAGCGGTTGTAAGATATATGTAGCAGCTCCTCCCCAACTCGATATTCCATAAATTAAATTACTTTGGCATACATGAACAGTTCACATGAACAGTTTTTGTTATTTGGATTATGGCACGGGTGAAGATGTATACGGGGATAGAATTGTTAACAATCATTGAGAATATTCATTTCTAGTGATATAAATAGATAAAATATAAATAATAAATAGGTTTTTATTCCAACTGTCGATTCGTTCATGAGAATTCAATTCTCTGAATGAATCGACATTATTAAGACAAGATGCGTGTACGAAGGAACATTTCGTATGGCGTAGCGGACTTTTTGCATGCTAATAACACCAACTAGAGGCCTCGCAGAATATATGTTCCCATACATGGATTTACTCAGAATTCGGAGTAGAACATTTTATGTGAGTTTTGTGTGTCTGTGTGTGTGTCTGTTTGTGTGTGTGTGTGTGTGTCTGTCTATAACTTTTGATCCGCTGGATTCACAAAGCCTATAATTTCAGAAAGTATAAATAGTTATAGGCCTACAAAACTTTTATACTCAGAATTGTGAATTTTTGTTTCAGTCAGGGTTTATCAACTTTAGAATTTTTGGTTTATTTTTCCATATATCTCAGCAACCATAAAAGCTAGAATACTGAGAATTGGAATAAACATAGACAAATACTAAATCTCAATTTTTTTTCAAAAAAATTCCAGGATTTCTCAAACATTTTTTATCAAGAAAAATATTTTTTTATGGTAAATTTATGAGTTAAACTGCCTATATTTCCATTTTTTTAAAAAATATCGAAAAAAGCCGAAACACCCCAACTAGATAATTTAATTTTGTATAAAAAATATTAACATTGTACTAGCACACCTCAATTTTTTTTAACAATTTTTATAAAAATTGAATTTAGTGACGACATTACTTCATACAATTTGTATGGCAGTCGCCTACACTCAATATCTAAGAAGACTTAATTGTTTGACACTAATCTCCAAATATACATACATACATTCCATCATGCTGTTTTCATATTCTGTGTAGGATCAAAGGACTGACCTTCATACTATCCTATCTTGACATACATACCTAGGTACATGTGTTGTATAGAAAACCAAATATCTTAAAATATTAAATAATTTGTATTTATGGGTTTATAGTTTGGTACTTATTCTTCAACTATACATACTATCGCTATCGACAGTTGGATCTCATGTGTTACATGCAACTAGTTATATTTAAATATATATTATTATATCTCACTACAGCTCAATAGTAGACAGTGGTGGGTTATTTAACTTAATTTTAAACATAGAATGGTGCTAAATTATTTTACATTTATGATGGCGCCTAGAGTTATGAGAGGAAATTTATTTAAAATTAAATGTCATTCTTTAACAGTTTTTTCTCGGCTGGAAACACTAATTAGTTGGAAGGAGCAAGCTCGTCACCAAACTTGCACAGTGTGCAAGAAAGTATTTATATTAACAATATAAATATAATAGATGTCGGTAGATGAGGTTGATTTTTAAACAAAAAGAATTTTTTTTATGAAACGCAACCATATTTATATTTCGTGTTACGAAAATTTATATCACACAAGTGTCAAAAGCATTTTCGGTTTAAAAAAATATTTTTTTGGAATAACACAGGAGGCGTTAGTCCGATTGTACTGCGTTGTTCACATGTAATGCTTACATCGGAGAACTGTCATTCTTGTGTATGTGAATGATATGATGTTGTTCTGGGTACTTTATTTGACGTGGAACATATTTGAGTATTTGTTTTATCCACCAAATGCAATTACATAACTTGATACTTTTAATTGATTGACTGACATTTTCAGATGAGGGAGAAAATACACAGCTGCTGTTTTTTTGTTCAATTTCTGAACGGCTGTTTTTTTTATTCAAACTTTAAATTTGTTTATTATTGTGTGTTCGTACTATAAATTGGATTAAATCGAATAGATCTATCTTTTTTAAAAAAAAAATAAAAATCGAATCAAAATTAGTAATAAATTTAAAACGCCGTTTGTTTGAGTACTACCTTTTAGAAAGCAAAATAAAGTCACGTGGTACTCGTATATTAAACATTTACAGACGAAATTAAAAAACACAAATACATATTCGTTAAATCAAAATAAATTTATACTAATTCAAGTAAAGAAAAATAATAGAAGAAGATCCTTTTCAAAGTTTTCTTCACGTTGAACTCCTGGTTTTATCCAATAAGTATAACATTATTGTTTACTTTGCATGAAATACAAAATTGTTATTTTTATCAAAATATCAATAAATTAATAAATTTGCAAACAGACTTTACATGCATTGTCATCGGGAATCACAGTAATGGAAGTTGCAGACATCTAAAATCAGTTGAAAATCGATTTCAAAACATTCAAGATTATTAAAAGGACGAAAAAGCCGTTTTTATTATGCGCGGACGTCCTGTGTTCGATTAATTTGTATTAATTTGTCTGTGGATAAATTTATCGAAATTCTTTTCTCACGAAAATATTATTTCACTGCGCTGGTAGCACTGGTTAGTTGGAAGAAATTGCCGTAAAACAATAAATTTACTTGTGGAGAGTGCAAGGAAGTGTTTTGTTTTATTTAAAAAAAAAATGTCGATGAATTCAATAAAATTAAAAAAAGGTTAAGTGTGCAGAAAATATAAATAAGTATCGCGCCTAAATAATTATAATACGAATGATGATTCCGTTTTTAATAAGAAGATAGTTTCATATTTTCAAATATTAAGCCTCTATCCTGACACGATCATCGTTTATAACGGAATTAAAAATCGTACATATACTAGTTGTATGTAACACGTGAGATCCAACTGTAGATGGCAATAGTATGTATTTTTTATGGAAAATTAAATTATCTAACTGCGGGTGTTTCGGCTTTTTTCGATATTTTTAAAATTTGGAAATATATGGTGTAATACACGTAAATTTACCATAGTAAAATACTTTTCTGATTAAAAAATGTTGGAAAAACTGTTAATTTTTTAAAATAATAAATTTTAAATTTTCAGCGTATATATTTTTGAGATATATGAAAAAATTCAGTAAAAATTCAAGAGTTGATAAAATTTTGAATTCTGAGTATAAAAGTTTTGTAGGCCTATAATTTTCTACATATTCTGGAATATTAAGCTCTGTGCATTTAGCAGATCAAAAGTTACTAGGGGGGCACACACACGCATACAGACACACAGACACTGTAAATTGAGCGGATAAAAAGTTATAAGGACACACACACATACACACGCATTCAGGCAGACACACATAATGTTCTACTCCGAGTTCTGAGTAAATAGAATAGAAGACGTAAGTCTTGAGAGATTGTGCATCTCGATTTTTCTACCAATTTTTTTACACAATGTTTTAAGATTTCTTCTCTATATTATTAATGTATTTATTTCTTCTCTTTCAAATTATTGTATTCAAATTCATTGTTATTGTTACTTCCTCTGTCATCATAGTTCGATTTGTTTTATTTGTTAATACTTTTTGCTACCAAGCTTTTAAAATTGTAATATTTCATGATTAAATTCATAATTGTAATGTATTTATATTTAAAAGATTATGTAAATAATGTTACGTAATACATTCTGTGAATTTGCCAACAAATAAAAATAAAATAAAAAAATAAAATAAATCTATACCTACATAGAAGATATATGCTGTAAAGCCTCTAAGCCTCTGAAAGATATAGACCTAGCATACCAATCTTGCGTATCTTGGCTTAATACTTTGTAGATATGTTTATATAGAAAAATGAAATCTCTTGAACAAATCGACAGTTGATTATTATTGATATTGTTTGAATTTCATTTAGTAATATTCATATCTTCTTCTTCTTTTTAGTTTATGTGGCATTCCACCCAATCATTGGGTAGATTTCTGCCAGAATAAAAATATTATTTAATTATTTTGAGATTTGAGGTTATTGCATTATTATGTAGGTAAATCAAATCCATTAAGGCGAATAAGTTATGATATGTATAAATGAATATGCAGGTAATAAATATAATGAAAGAAGATGTGACACATAAATTGGGCATTCAAAATACACATGGTCAAGGGTATATATTATATCCTTGCCATCACGCCATATCCCTTACAGGGTAAGCAGAGAGAAACTAATGCCATACTCTTCTATTTTTGCACACATTCCTGGCTTCCTTTAAATCCATGTAGCGTCTCATACATGCTCGTCGATTGTTCAGGCTTATGTTTCCATCTTTCAAAATATCATTAACATGTTCATGCCATCCCTTTATTGGGCGACCCCTACTATTCACTCCATCTCTTACACCCATTTTTTTATCGTTGATCATCGTTAATTCTTTCAGTGTGTCCAAACCACTAAAAACAATTTCACCCAGTTCATTTATCTTTTTTTCCATGCCTCCTCTCACAATATACACTCCAACTCTGCACTCCGTTCTTGTCTTGTCGGCTACCCTTTGGACACAAGCATGACGAGTGGCGGACCTCATCGATACTGTGGCAGTCTCCTTATTTAAAGCTTCGTTCTTCCCTCATTGAAATCTGTTACGTACATATCAAAACATTAATAATGCAAGATTGAAATAACACCACAAAACGTTATTTCCTTCCCTCTACCCCCGCTATCCATTTCCTTCCCTCAAGCTCACCATGTCATCTAAGTTGTGTGTCATCTTCGCTCTCGATTAAAATCATATCTAACGGCCGTTATATCACGGAAGCCATTTCTTTTACAACCAAATCAGTTCTTTTGTTGTTTAATTGTGTTTAATAACCCATTTGTGACGTGTATCATCATCAAAGATCCATCCAGTGATCTTTAGGACAAGTTAAAAGGTGAGTCTCCAGTTTAATCCTAGTCGTAATCAATCAATGTAATATTTATATTTCAAATTGATCGACGAAACAAAATCAATTCTCTATAATTTAGTTTACTAATTATTACTCTCGTAATTTGGAAAAAATCTCCTTGACATTTAAAATATATTTTTTTAAATTTAACTTCTTTACATTTGTTAATTTTTCTCTCTATATAATAATAAATATTAACGTTTGTATCATGAAAATTTGCGGCAAACGTTTTGTTTCCTCTACCCGCTAATGAATATAATATTTTTCGTGGCGTAACTTCTTGAAATTCAGTAAGTAGGTAAATGTAAAGGAACGTTTAGCCTGTTAGCGTTAGATAATATACCGAGACAACAACAAAAATAGAAGAAAACACGCGAAGCATTCCTCACATTATCCAAAGCCAAGTTAATCTTAACAGTTGACCACCCCTTTATTGTTGCCAAAATATGTTCGACAAACAGCAGTGAAATCTACTGAATAATTTAAAATTATTTTCTTACTCTTTCCGAGTTTAAAGAATGTATGTTGGCCGTTGTGATAAGCCGTTTGGCTTCTATGTGAGCGTTCTGGGTTCACATCCTAGCAGAGGGTGAATTTATTCAATATTCATTTCTAACACAAATAATACTTCTCTTAGCTGGAAACACTACCTAGTAATTTGGAAGAAATTGCTATATGGCAATATTCTCACTACTTGAGCATGTTGCAAGGAAATGTTTATTATTATTACTTTGTTTTGTAAAGTCAACAATTAATTTAATAATCTTGTGATGGTAAATCGTTTGAAATTATATTGCAAAATGCAGTAACATAATATTATTTAATATAAAGCATTGAACTCAATTCACAACCAGACTTTACGTAATTTATCACCGTTGGTTTTAGATATCTGATACGCCATGAAATCACAAGCACAAAAAATGTAACGCAAAGCATAAGCAGAACAGTAATTTAATATAATATCATTAAAATTATTGGGTAGTTCGGAGAGTCATAATATTTTTTTGTTTTTTGAAAACTAATGACGAAATATATATCGAGACGTTTCACGTGATCATGAACGGCATAACGGTATCAAATTCCATGAATTTAATTTCTGAAATATTCTTCTTGCTGGCAACACAATAAAGCAAGTCAAATAATCTGTATACTGGACAGCAGAATAAATAAAGATATAAAGATGGCCGCTCAAAGGCAGATATAATATGTAGAGTTCAACAGACTTGCCTAGAATAAAAAATCTATGATATTTGAATCTCCTATCATTTATAATATCAATGTAAGGAAGAACTGGATTAAAACTCTTATCTGAAGTGTGCTGCTGTATGGCAACGAAACATGGACTATCAGCCGGCGAGATTCTGGAGGACTGGCTCTTCTTTGGTCTTCGAAATGTGGTACTACAGGCGCATGTTTAGGATCCATTGGCCAGATTATATACCTACCAAACGACATGGTTCAGCGAAGAGTTACTAACAACAATTCAAATGCGTAGGCCATAAAAACAGGCATCCTGGTCTACTTGTAACTATCGCCAAGAAATGATCGTAATGAATGACGGAGGGCAGAAACCATAAATATCGCTCTAGATACAGTTATATGGACCAGGCTATAAGCTGAAACATGTTCAGATTAACTAAAAGGAACTAATTCAAATATACTAATTTAATATACTTTTTTTTCAGTCTGTCGTAGCGTGTTGTTGAAAATATAAAAAGTTGAATTGCGCGCGATTATAAGGTATCTGTGCTTGAAAAACTTAATTACAGAACGAGTTAATTAAGACAGGATTCTTTAGGAGCAAAAGCTCTTCCGTATTCTACAGTTGCACGTTGGTGCGGGGAATATAAACGTAGAAGAACAACTACCAAAAATGACCTTCGCTCGGGTCGTCATTACGTTTCGGAGACAACAAAATTAGTCTACGAATTGGAAAAGACCATCATCTCCATCCCCTAAGAAATTCAAAGCGAATACTTCCGCCGGAAAGATCATGGACTCTGTTTTCCGTGATAGTAAAGAGGTGGTTATGATAGAATATCTCGACCATAGAGCTTTTATTTATTTATTTATTTTTATTAATTTCTATCCAAAAATATACAGTATACAAAATATCTTAAGATAATATAAGCTTATTCATAGATACATAGTTAACATACAAAGTAAATATAAGTTATTTCATTTCAATAAATATCAATTTACCACTTCACTGGAGCTTACATAGTTTAAGCCATATCTTTTTGTTTGTATCTTTGTTACTAGCCCCCTCACTAGGCATAGCCTGTGCTAAGGTGAGCTAATTTTATGTTATTGTCTATTACGTTGTTTATTTATAGATACATTTACATATAATATAAGTACATGTACATACATACGCTACGCATTCAAACGTATGCATCTTTCCTTCTAAATACAATATTTCATTTTCAGTCATGCACAGACAACCAAAATTTGTGGAAATAAATTATTTGTCTATTCTGTTGTTTGTAATAATGCATTTACATTTTATTTGGAAGAATTATTTCCAAACGGTCTTTTTGTATGCAAAACAAATATGTACAAAAATGCGTGAAGAATTTCGCGAGAAACGGCGAGGAAATCTAGCTAAAATTGTTTAGTATCATCAATGTAATGTCCCGTCCTACAGATCCGCCGTTGCTATGTCTTCATTTCGAAATGCTGGCTTCGAAATACTTGAGCATCCTTCATATACATCCGACCTTGCCCCTAGTGATTTATACCTATTCCCAAGGTTGAAAAAGTATCTGAGAGGATACAGATTGATGAAGCAGTAGTCACAGCAGTAAAGAAATATTTAAGGGACCAGGATGTAGAGTTTTTTTAAAAACAACAAAATATTCACTTTTTATTGAACGCCCCTCGTACATACATAGTTCTTATTCGGCGGTTTGCATAAATCTATGTTGTTTTTTTATTTTTTTATCGGAATTTCTTTAATGTGGTATATCTTCAACATCAAAATTGCTGCAATGAAATTTTGCTATTCAGTTTTGGTACTGGCGTTCTGTCAATACATCGTGTTTCCGTGGCTCAGTTGGATAGGTATCTGACTGCTGATCCAAAGTTCCCGGATTCGATTTCCGGTGGAGGCACAGTTTTTAATTGTTTTTTCAGTCTGGATCTGTGACACGATTAGTATCGTTAAGTCTCCAGAATGTGGCAACTTGTTATTGGGTACGTTTTAAATTCGTATTTGACAAAGTACTTGTTATTTGAATTGATACCGAACCAAAATTGTTGCGCAGAATCAAAAAAGTTTTCACAAATAAACCATAATATATCTTTCATCAAATTAAGTGACAATGCGGCTTCAATAATTCCTCTGTTGGGGAAAATAAAGAAATGACTCTCCGAACTACCTATTATTTTAAAATTATTTTCGAAGCTTATTTTTTATTCACGATTGGAAAACATATTTAGTACACAAAGAAATAAGAGATTTTTAATATAAAAGGTTATGTTTAAGGTCACCTTTTATGAAAGGCACCTTTCATTATATACTAAACAATACTTTGAAAGTCTTTAATAATTAAAGTAATTTAATATAAGTTCATTAATATAAATATTATTTTCGTAGAATAATATATCAAAAATTTTACTCGATGTATCAAACGAGTCTACCTTCAAATAAAAACAATCATTGTTCATATATTTATTTTCAATTAGAGAGTTAAATTATTATCTTCTATGTTTTTTTTTATATTTCAAAGCCAAACAATAATTTAAAAGTATTTATCATAATATTCTTTTGTGAACAAAAATTCGAATATTAATCTTTTGAGTAAAATATTTGTTATAAATTTATAAGTCTAATATACATTTTTTCAAATTGTTTCATTATTAATTAATTTTATAGTATTCATTCGCAATACACTGGTACCTATATTTGATAAAAAAAATAAGTAGGTAGGTATATATTATAATAAAATTTGTAGACTTGTTCTACTTTCATTTAGATGGGTGGTGGCAGAGCGGTTAGCGCGCTGGGTTGGTAATACAGTTGTCGCGAGTTCGAATCCTGCCACGACCGATTTCTTTCACCTATAGCACAAGCTTATGCTTAATTTAGGGAACGTATGAAGATGTGTATGTACTTGTTATAAGAACATATTCATTATTAAAAAAAATATGCAATAAATTCAGATTTCAATTGACGATTGTAGGTACAGAGGAATGCTGATTGTCATTATTTATAAACCGATTACTTAAAGGTCTACAGATGTTGGTAACAAGTAAGTACAAAAATTAATTTAGTAATTAATTATTATATTAATCACGATTGAATATTGAACGAATGAAATAGATGAAAAAATCCGGAAGGAAATAATTCTACCAAATAAAATGTAAAATGCAATAATACATACAACAGAATAGACCATAACATAAAACTAGCTCACCTTAGCACAGGCTATGCCCAGTGAGGGGGCTAGTAACAATAGATACAAACAAAAATAGATAGCTTAAACTGCATATATTATTATGTAAGCACTAGTGAAATAATAAAATGATATTTAAAAGAAATGAAATAACTTATATTTAATTTGTATGTATATGCTTATATTACCTACAATTATTTTGTATCTTATATCTACTCTATGTTTTTGGATAGAAATAAATTAAAATAAAAAAAAAATGCGTATTTTTATTATTAAACACACGAAATGTTTTTCGATCGAAAACTCAAACGATTTCAAAAAAAAAGATTCATATTTTAACTTTTTAATAATAATAAAAAGTAGGAAATAAATAATTTCCTAAAAGTTAAGTAAATTTACGCAAGATTTGTTTTGTATTAGCTGTATTGAAATCGTTCACGTGCAACTAATAGTTACGATGCCAAATATTAATTAATTAACACGCACCCAATAACAAGTTGCCACATTCTGGAGACTTACGATATTAATCGTCTCACAGATCCAGACTGAACACACAATTTAAAACTGTGTCCCGCCAATGTCTTCTTCTGGATCTACTCCACCGAACAATGTCCTATATTCTACATATTTTTCCTACTATTTTTCCTTTTTCCTACTATTTTTTTACGCTTTTAATACTGCGAACAAGATCTTGTTTTTTGAGTTTTTCCAGCGATTAACCTTAGAACCTTTATTTCCATTGTCCTTAGAAGCCCCCGGGTTCGTACAGTGTCTCCTCGCGTTTCCACAGCATATACATACGTCATGTTCGGTCCCACGATCATAACGTAATGTATATTAATATTCATATTAATTTTTGACGACGAATTCACAAACTTAAATATTGATTCGTCATCTGTTTAGTCATGAACCACTCTTTTTTAAAACTGATTAGATTTTTAACTAAGAAATGAATAAACTTTTGAAGGTTAATTATTTTTGAATATAAATTTATAAAATTTCGGATCCAACTAACTCAGTCATGAGGGTCAACTGTAGGAGTACGATTGTTTTAAAGTATGTAAATAACATTATATTAACGTGGATTAATGTATGAAAATACTTACAGCATGTTTCCATATAACTTTGTAAGCGGATGGATTTGCATCAACTTTACACTCAAAATATACGTCATCTCCTTCTTCAATGTCTTCTGGGTCCAAGGAATTACCCATGTGAAGTTTCAGTACCGGAGGATCTACGAAAGAAAAAAAATATATCATGAAATCCTTATGAAAGTCACATTATATTATTATCGTAAGATTTCTATGTACCTTTTGTATTTAGTTCGAATGACTAATTTTACTAAAGCTTCCTAACTTTTCAC
This sequence comes from Molanna angustata, assembly GCA_963576475.1. NCBI lineage: Eukaryota > Metazoa > Arthropoda > Insecta > Trichoptera > Molannidae > Molanna > Molanna angustata. Next base: position 35,088,491 of record OY754966.1, read on the forward strand.
AATTTAAAAATAAATAGATTTAAATTGCAATTAAGTAAGGAAGTGAAGTTGAAATAAATATAAAAAGTTTTAATAGAGATGTGTGTATTAATATTGAACAATGGTGTGTGATTTAAAGCTCTTGAAAGCATTCCTCGAATTCATCCTTGTGTACATTAAATGCAGACAAAGTTGGATTATTATAATTGAGATACAAATAACTTACAGTGAATGTCTAATGCTAAAGCGCTATCTATGCGTTCGTCTTCTATGTGTGGATTAGATGCTCTGCAAGTCAGAAGTTTTCCATGGTCCTCTCGCTTCGGTGTGAAGTACAACGTAGACGTAGTTACATTACCACCCTCTGAGTCCTGTTCAAAAAAATGTTCGCTATTCAATTCAAAAGTGAATTACTGGACGGCATTGTATTTTCCGCAGATAATTTATTAAAGGGTTAAATCATAATGAATTAATCTGTGTGAATAGCGCCGCCAATATTCTCACTTTCTCACTCCCTCTCCCTGAAATAGATTGGTGATAAAAATTCAATTATTCGCACACGCTGTTTGAACAAATAAACGCTATCGCCACATGTTTTGAGCAACAAAAAATAAATCGCACTTAACGCAGTATTACGCTGGGCAAAACTAAATTTATGTCGGACATTAAAATTGAAAATATTATGGGTGAATATAAATTAGGCACCCTCAAATTACCCGCACTTTTAAATAATTTTATTAGGTGTTCGTTCGCCCCGCATTTCTTTTAAGGCAAAATCAAAAAATAAAATTGTACCGGAGCTCCGAGTACCTACATATCATGTTTTACGACGCTCAAGTTTAAAAGTATTTTATATTAAATGGCTGAACATAACAATAAAATGGATATAATTATCGCTGATACAACAAATTTCGCTTGGCGAATTTGTGTTTTTTATGTCACCCATATATCAATTTAGAAATATCGTTTATAATAATAAACTTACAAAGCGTCGCATAATATATTCTTCTTAACCAGTTATTAAAATCGTAGTAAGTGACGAAGGTGGTGCCGATTAATGTAATTATTATGAGTAATATACCTTTTGTATGAAGTCTTCCAGGCGAATCTCTCCTAGATACCATATTATTGTAGATGAAGGATACGATCCTTCTGCTATACAATTTATTTCGTGCCTTCGTCCTGTAGACAGTGGCATATTGTCCTGTATAATATTTAATTTAGTGGGACGAACTGAAACAAATATTTATTAAGATCAAATATATTTAGGACAACATATTATTATGCTACATGTACTAAAACAAAACATAACTATTTTTAATAAGTGCCTTAAAATGTTAGGGACCGCCCTAGGGTAAATGTTTATATAAAATATTAATAATTAACTCTGTATAATATATGTATGCTTCAAAAGAATTTGACTCAATTTCCACTACAATCGGTATTAACATTTTAGTGTTGCCTATATGCAATTTTATCCCACCCAAGTTGGTCACAATGCGTAATCTGGCATTCGATATCAGTTTTGTCTTTATATATCGATAATATATATTATATTCCAGGAATTGTATATTTTATAAGTAAGTTTCGTTTACTAACAGTATTCTTGCATATTTTACAGTTTTTTGACAATATTAATACAGATATAAAATATAAAAATTAAAACAAAGATCGCAGTAGACAATGGAATATACAAATGCTCATCAACAGTAGGTACACATCCATTCTTTTGACACTCACTTACCTACAGTTTACTGTCAGTGATGTTTTTGCTATCCAATATGCTTGTCCCTGTGTTAAATTGGGTGAAGTCTTTTGATTTTGTAATTTTAACAACATTCTTTAAATAAAATTGAACCTGGGCTTTCAGAACTTGTTCATAAAAAGTCACTCAGTTCCTAACAAAAATACACACAGGCACTCTAGTTATACACATTATACATTGTTCCATATAACACATACCCACCACACACACGCACGCACACCCACACCCACACATACAGATGAAAAACGTCACCAGGGGGGCAAGTCCCGTCAAATGGTGAAATCAAAATCCTCATGATAACCTATATCATATATACGATTATCTTATTAAGTTCTATAAAATCTTAAGGTATTATAGAACTCCATAAGATAATTATATCAATGATTTGGGTTATCATAAGGGTTTTGACTCCACCGTTTGACGAAACTTGCCACCCTTGTAATCATTTGTAATCTAATGGGATCCAAGCGAGTATTTGATACACAAATTTGCAAAATTTGAAAAGAATCGAATGAGTACTTTAGTCTTTAATATATATGTAAAGTGGAATAAACACGCCGTACATTGCACATAGATCACAGCACACACACAGATACATTGTGATGAACCTTTCAGAATACAGTATCATCATGATATTTGTTTATATTTGCAATAAAAAAAACCTTAAAAATAATTCATAACTTCCCACTGTATCCCTTTAAAAAAAACATATAAACACATTGTTCTACTGCGGCCAAGTTAGGACTTGATGTAAGTATGTATCTACATGTATTCTACTCGTTTATTTTAATTTCTATTGATTTTATCCATAATCGTCTTTTACGTGTGTTCGATTAATTTGTTTTAGTACAAAATCTCAAGAGAACCTTTTTCGAAGTAAAATGCCGTTAGGAAATATATAATATACATAAGCAGCCATAAAGATACAGTCAGCACTAGTATTTATGTATTGTGTCAATATTGTAAGTCCCAATATACTGATACGCGCTCACGGGTTAGTTGTTATAGATAAAGTTGTATAATCACTGTGTAGACAATTATTTCAACACATGTGTGTTAAGCGATATCCCAGAATAATAGAGGCGAGTTACATATAATAATAATATTTAGGATGTACATAAATACTTACGGTACATATCGATTTCTACACTCGTGGAGGGGGAAGGTACCAAATCTGTGTTGTTTGCTTTACACGTATACACGGCCCCGCGGTCTGTGCGCTGTAACGTCCTAATAATCAATTTCTTGATCTTAGTCGTACTCCTGGGCGATGGAATATTAATGCTAGGCACAATTATACCGTCCCTGTACCATTCTATGTTCGGCTCCGGTTCACCTAAAACGTATTTTCCAATATAAATATTATAGCATAAGTAATAAACAGTAGGTATACCACGGTTGTGTTGTTCTCTATGCCCCATCGAAATTTGAAACGAGTACACAAAAAAAAAATGTTATGACGAATCTTTCCGTTTGTGATGCTTGATTTTTGTTTAAGTGAGCTGTACTTCGATATAGGTAGCATTAACTGATTTTTTCATGACACTTACAAAATTGCTTGTTAATGACTAGGTACTAAACATGTAGTTATCTACTCGTATACATTACTTTTGTGCACCCAGCCATATAATTACAAGTCATAATAGTAACTATGTAATTACCAAAGTAAAGTATCGACAGTCAGACAGATGAGTTATCCTATTTTTTTTTCAGTGATAATTTCACACGATTATAAATCGTACACTTTTCTGTGACGATGCTGGTATATAGAGAGACACGCGTGTGTCGTGATCCTTTTATAACGTAATGCACACCCGCCTACCCGTCGTTCGTTACCCCATATTGTGGGATAGGCCGTGATGGTTTGTGTGTATGTAGCTACTTTTCTGTCACTAGCGTAATGAACATGATATTAATGAAGATGACAGTTTAATGAACATAAAATTGATGTCTTTTTGTGAAATAACTTAAATAATTATATATGAATTATAGTCGCAATAGTTGCATTAAAATGACCGCATGGATAACATTTTTAACCAATTACGGCTTAATTTGTTTTGTGCGCATGCGTAACAGTAACAGAAAAGTGTACGATTTTAAATTATGCAGTTATGTTACCTCCCTCCACGTTACAGTCCAATGTGACATCTTGACTCTCGGTGAACGGTCCTATCCGACCTGTGTCCATTTCTTTTCCAAACTCGTCGAATATCACGGGTTTTTCGGCGGGGGCTGTGAAAAAAAAACACAAAATACAAATCAATTTTAAGACAATTATATTCATATTAATTAAATTAATATCACAAAATAGAAGTGGTACAATTTCTGAGGAAAATATGAGAATTTCCCAAAAATAATATTGAAATGTACTTTCTAAATTTGTTTTTCTTGTGTATTTTAAGGTATAACATTTAGCAGTTTTTAATCTGTCATTGAGACTGAGACGGCTTCTATTTTGAAGAATTCCATAATAATAAGAAATAGTATGTATAAATGTACCGTACATTTTATTTAGGTGTAAAAAATAAGTACAGTTTCTTACACCTAGTATTAACAAAAAGAATATAAACAAAATATTGGAAATAAAAACAAATTTACATATTTAGTATGACTTATAAAAAAAAACAAACAAGAAATGTTCCAATATCCATACACAGAAAACATAGGAAGCACAGAATATCTAAAAGATTTTTATCTTTGTGTATTCAATACCTAGGCGACGAAAAGCGGTGAGACCAGATGCTTCCTTCACACATTCAGACAAATCATTATACAATTGAGAACCTTTGTAATACACATTATTTTGTGTACCTGCCAGGTTAATCTGAGGCAGTCTAAAGTCCCGCCGACTTCTCGTTGGGTAGGTGTGAACTTCAAAATTATACAGAACATTTTTTGCAAATATTGCGGTAACGGCCAATTTTTTTTTATTTTTCATTTATAATCAACACATTTCAAATTATATGCTATTTTATTCTCAACAACTTCAACTCCTCAAGATTACATTTAAAGAACACATACCTATTATTTCACAATGTATTTATTTTGTCAACTTACGACGGTTTCGAATTGAACATAAATATTAATATTATATTTAATTTTTTTTTCTATTTGTAATTTTTTTTTTATATTTCTTACTCTTTTATGTTATTTATTATCAATTTATTTCTCACTTAATTAGTACTGTACCAATTTATGTAACTAAGAGACTTCACGTTGCTCGGGTTGGTTGGAAGAAATTGCCTTATGGCAATAAACCTGCCTTTGTACACATGTACATAAATTATATAAATAAATAAATAATTTGATCAAATGCCTTTTATTGTGATTAACCAGGTGATTATGGCCTTATAATATGATTAACCAGTTGATTATGGCCTTACAATATGATTAACCAGTAGATTATGGTCTTATTCTGTCTAATCTTCTGTGTTGTCATAATTTTGTCTTCAACGCTGCTGCTAGGCTTATCACCGGAGTCGCGAAAAATCTCACACATAATCCTACCATGTACGAAATCTTCACTGGCTGAAAGTGCCATAGAGAGTAAAGCACAAAGAATTATGTTTGCTGACTTTCAAAGCGATCCATGGCATGGCTCCCACGTATCTCACAGACTTATGCATCCCTCTCGGCGTAAACGGGTGACAACAAACACATCGGTCAGCCACCACATCCATGATTGCCAAGTTAACTGAAACAAATAGAGTCAACACCACATCCTTTGGTGATCATGCTTTTGCTGTGGCTGAACCATCCTCGTGGAACAAACTACCTCCTGAACTGAGGCGAATCGACATCTTATCCCTATTCAGGAAACACCTGAAAAAAACTCGCTTCTTCCGCGAGTCTTACAATAACCTGTAATATATTCAAAGGGATTTTGAGGTGAGGTTATCACAAAAATGGCGCTATAAAAATCATCCCAATTTTTTATTATTATTCATTATTGTATGGTTAACCAGTTGATTGTGGGCTTATAAGCCAAAATGGTCGTCGGTGAACAAAATAAATACTTTGTGTGTTCATATTTTATCTAAGTATAAAAATAATTTCACAGGTGTTACCAATAGAGGCGGATTTGCGCTGTTCAACTGAGATCATATAATATAATTTTATCTTTTTAACAGTAATGTTTAATACTGTCGAAAAGAAAAGTACTAAACAGTATTTATCTGTCTTTTGGTAGATACTTGACAGAGCTTATATATCACATGAATTCAGAAACTTTGGAAAGTTTGGCTATTCACACAGTATTGTATGTGTTTTGCCATAATTGTATTCATAGAACACAAAAAAAAACCCTTTTTCTTGGTTTTAATTTGATTACCTATCTTTATGTTGATTGGATAAAAAACCTGTTAGTTCTCAATATATAAATAATAACATAAAGCTATGTATGTATGAAAGGAATTTCGCAGACTCTACACTCAACTCCATTGGGAAAGTTGTAGGATATTTGTCGACTTCGTCGCCGAGACAGTTATGTATGTGAAAGGTACTTACTTATAGTTGTGAGGAACATCCTTGTGTTTCTAGTGGGAGCTGTACGAAAATCCACCCTGCATCGGTATTCGCCGGCATCGTGACCGCTGACTGGGTCAAATACTATGGCTTGTGGGTCTACCGATGAACTAACGAGGTCCGACCGCTCCTCAAAGAACTCCCTGTCCACCCATCTCGTTGGCGACTTGGATATGTCTCTACTGTCGTAACTACACATATACATACATTAAACCATTTCATGATTAGTATTCAATTGCATCGGGTTGTGGATTCAATTATTGTTTCAGATCTACAAGAGGCATGGTGAATTTAATAATTAGACATGCCAAAAATCATTCCTATTGCACTGAAATAGCAAACAAATGTTGTATTTTTTTATTTATTTGTTATTTTGACAAGAACAAAATACCTATGTACATTCAAACATAATTCGTTTAAAATAAAATCAATACAAACAATAAGAAAAATATAAAGTCAATCTGAATAAAAAATTAATAACCGAACGATGATTTTTTTTTCACATCTAGGTATACTAGTTACATGTAACACCTATGATATCCACATGCCAATGTCGATAGTATAAAATAAAAATAAAATAAAAATAAATCAGTCAGGATAGTATAGAATGGAGATCAATCCTTTTTTCCTACCCAGAATATGAAAACAGTTTGATGGTATGTATGTATGTTTGGAGATAAGGTATCAAACTACTGCGAGTCCCCGTAGATACATATTGTGTAGTGTATACTGCCATACAAATTGTATGAAACAATCTCTTCACTAAATTCAATTTTTACAAAAATTGATAAAAAAAGTTTGAAATGTCAATCCATATAAAGAGCATATATACTGCGAAGCCCTTAAGTTGGTGTTTTTCGACATAAAAATAAAAAAAAAAAATACAACTAACCCGACCTGGCCAATTATTGACCTGGCCATATAATTCTCTCACTCGGGACTAAACTTAATACTGAAAATAAAAATAAGTATTAAAACTTTAATCATTATACTTTAATAATTAATGAATAATAATAATACTTTAATTAATATTAATACTTTTTTTATTTTATTGATTGACTGTGATTGTTGACGCATATAATCTAAAAAAAAGAAATTGAAGAAAATAAAAAATCACTTTGGACATTAGAACGGCCCCATCACTTTCGTCCTTCAAATCTCGCCTTGAACGATCACTCTCCTCTCTATTCCCTAACTACCATAGATCCTATCCCACACACCATCACCTTTGATGGTTCTTCATCCTCTCCTTTTCCTTTCGTAATGTTGGTTTTGATAAAATGCAGTTATAATATTTTATGATTGAGTGTTTTTATATTATACCCGAAACTTGGTAATTCACAAATAACTTTTATCTCAGATGAGTGGCTGAAAGAAAGAAGGTCACCATTTGTGCAATGCAATATTATATATGTTTGTACCTACAAGAAGTGGTTATGATTAATTCTTATGTCCATAAACTTTAATAATTGTGCGATTAAGTGAGCATTGAGTAAGTAGTACATAAATACACAAAAGAAACAAAATACTCCAAGAATTTATCATTTAAAAAAATATTTATGGATATAAAAAAATTACAGCGTTTGCATGAATTGAAATGCTGATTTTGATCCGAGGAAGTTAAAATTTGAATAACACAGAATATGTATGAATGTAATCGTATACCTATTACATTAAATTTCATACAAGTGATATGCATATTATGAATAACCAATAAGAAATAATAATATGAAGAAGCAAATAATATTTTGATACACGAACGTGTGTGTTCGGTTTTCACTGCCTATCGCATACAGTACAAGACTTGATATAATATTATTTTTTATATCTAAAATAAACTTTTATCAAGTTAAACAATTCATGCTTACTGAAAATCGTTATGTAAAATAACTCCATCAACAGAAAAAGATGCTAAAAATAAATTCGTACGTGTTGTATAGCGACATATTCCAAATCAAATCTAAAAATATCTACTGTAATAATTTGAGAATTTTGTTGTGTATTGAAATGATTTTATTTAATAACACTTGCTATGCGACGCGATCTACTTGAAATCATATTCAATAATTTATTTGTGACACAAATAATAAACATGCGATATACAATGCCGTTGGAAATACATAAATGGTTTCGACGTTATGCGATTGTACAATTCCTTTGACAATAAATTATTTTTCCATACTTGAAACAAAAGTACTGGGTGCTCTCGAATGTTTCGAAAGAAATTCGTGTCTCTTGCTAACCAAACCAATTCAACGGAGTACAGTAAGTATTAAAGAGATACCTTCAAGTCGGTATTTGAGTCGATTGTACCCGTAAGTTTTCACAAAACTAAGCAGTAGGTATTAATTTAAAAGCTGTTGACAAACTATACTTCGATGAAACTTTAGAAAAAAAAAACATCTTTTGAACTTTAAAATAAAAAATATTAAAGCGACTTAAAACGCACTAGGTTTATCATTATCTGACTTGATAGTTACATAGTTTTACATTTATTTTTAACATAACTTCATCCTCTTTGGCCTCATGACTGAGAATGGCGGCTTGCCTCCGTGTTGTACGATCTTGGGAGGATCGAAGAGATTTCGGTAATATTAAAGATCCTGTAGTATAATTGACGAGGCTATTTCATCGGGTCGGGGTGAGCTATCCCTGCATCTTGCGCCCTCTACGCTTTCCATTATGGCGCTTTTCGAGGCTACCTGGTGTCCTCTTACCAATATGGCCAAGATTTAAGATATAAAAAATATGCATTTTAAGAATATTGACCTTTATCATTTTCATTTTTATTTTATTTGTTCATTTAATATAGACACATCGGTTTTCATAGCAGTTGAGTTGAGACAAAACTTATTTCTTATTGTTATGTATGTATTTATCTACTCTTTTATGCAAAGTAGGTTTACTTAACACGTTCGTGAAATGAACACATCCGAAATCACAATGTTTATACCCGATATAAATTATTTATTTCAACCTTTTTTGGCTAAGAAAGAAAAAATAGGTATGTCTAACTATGATTGAGTTGTGTATGCATTGTGTATTATGTACCTATAATATAAACTAATGCCACGATGACGAAATATTTTTGCACACATTCGTTCTTTATTAAATAGAAACTCAGTCACGCGATAAAAGATTGATTCATTCTATTTGAAACATACAAAGCAGTCTATCAATCATTGTTTTCTTAATAACTTCCGATTTCATAGTAATGTTTAATTTCCGCTTTGAGTCTTATCCGCGTTTGTTGAAACAGTTACTATTATTGCAGACTTTCCTCAATAAAGTGAAACGGTTCAACACCGTGGTTTTTGTTATGATTTTGCCATAATTTGTTATGAAACACACAGTTCATTAAAATTGTTTGAATGATATACCTACCAATTGCAATATTGGAAAGAAAAAATACACAAATTCAAAAGAAGTCACACCAAATTAAGATTTTACAAGAAACTGAATGAAAATTTTAAGGTTTTTGCTATACCGTACCTATGTATTAGTTATTGTCACGAGTGAGTTTTTGATATAAATAATAAATTATTATTTGCAGTCCAATATCTAAGCGATACATTCCCGTTAACTTCTTATATTGAAACCACTCATGTCACAATAATTAGTATTCCATTTATATTTTCCCGTTACCTGAATTGTATCAACTTTTGTTATAACCCTCGAATTTTCTTTTTCCTCCAAGTTTTATTTAGAAGACAGATTCGTGTATTTGAAATGTTTTAATTTTTATGACAAACTTTTCAACATCTCAATCGAGACGAAGTTGGAATATTATAGAAGAACCAAGAACTCAAGACACCTACAGGGCTTATGACCTGTCATCGGCTGGTTTACGTGATCACTTTATGCGCTTGCGCAACGTTCACCAATTATGCCTTTTTAATGAGATCCCTATCAATTCAATTTTGAAAGTTCTATATATTGTTATACTGCTTATTTTCAAGAGAAAAGAATTTCAGTATTACAATATATACATAGAACTTTCAAAATTGAATTGATAGGGATCTCATTAAAAAGGCATAATTGGTGAACGTTGGAATATTTATTTGTAGGAGAACTGGGAAATCAAGGCACCTACAGGGCTTATGACCTGTCATCGGCTGGTTTACGTGATCACTTTATGCGCTTGCGCAACGTGCACCAATTATACCTTCTTATTGAGTTCCATTATCAATGAAAATTTTGAAAATTCGTAAAAAAATGATGACAGGTCGTAAGCCCAATAGGTGCCTTGAGTTCCTAGTTCTTCTATAGTATTCCAACTTCGTCTCTATTGAGATGTTGAAAAGTTTGTCAAAAAATATCGTTTGACTCTCTACAGGGGAAAAAAAATCCAATGTTTGCATATAAGCAATTAAAAAAATATTCTTTAATTTTTACTCAACTTCTGTTCAATCCTCTTCATCTTGAATAATATTGTCATTATGACAATGATTAATATGAACACATATATAATTCCACAATTTATTTTATTTTTCTCCCGACGACCGTTTCGGCTTATAAGGCCATAATCAACCAGTTGATTATGGCCCTATAAGCCGAAACGGTCGTCGGGAGAAAAATAAAATAAATTGTGGAATTATATATGTGTTCATATTAATCATTGTCATAATGGAATTCTACAAATTAGATGCCGTCACAATCGAAAGATTGAAAAGTGCGAATATTGTCATTTTTTATGAACACAGCAAAGAGGCTGTGGAACGATCTTCCAAATTCTGTTACCACCCGCGTTTTATAAATTTTGAAATAATATTTTCCTAAGCAGATTGCAAACCCTCCCCAACGCTACGTAGTGTGGTTCTTCGAAATAGTATAATGGACCCATATCCTTACAGCTGGTGTCCCCTACGTAGGCATGTTAAAAAAAATAGTTAAAGCTGTTTCAGAATACTGTAGCTATTGAAATAGAAATGCATAATATATCCGAATACATAAAGTAAGTAATATAAGTTGCAGGAATTAATTATAATAATTTGCAGTCGCAGTGCAAAATAAGTAATAGGAATTAATTTAATTAATTAGTAAGAATCCTGCCACGATCGACTTCATTCACCTAAATAACAAGCATTAATGCTTAGTTAAGGGAATGTATGAGGATGTATATGTATTTGTTTCAGTAACCTGTCGTTATTTTAAAAACAAAAAAAATAGTTGCACTGCATAAAAAGTTGGAGGAATTTTAATTCGTCACGTTTCGTTTTGTTTTTCGTTTTTTTTCTTTTCAAAAGGACCTTTTGCACGCCATAATGGAGGATACAACCCAGGGGACAAGCTCTAGGGGACGCCCACGCCGAGAGTATCTGGAGGACCTGCAGGTAGATGTGCGTCAAAAGAACCGCACAAGACAGGGAAGAATTGAAGAATAGAATTGAAAAAAAAATGCTCTAAAACAATCCCAGAATTGAAACCAGAGAAGAAGAAGAAGTTTCGTTTAATCAATTCAATTTTTTTATATTTATTAGACAGTGTTGTTTCTGTTCTACTGGATATTTTGAGCATCTAATAAATTCACTTCAAACAAAGCTTGTGTGGGAGTTCATTCTTTTCTATACCACATGAGGATCGAAAATAAATGGGAAGATGACCCACCTACATATCAGCTTATAAATCTATATCCAGGTTGCGGTTACACGATATATCTTATTTATTCTTACCGAGAGAATTCAGACTTTTACCGTTCTATGATACGTAGAATTTTCTGATTTCATTTGCATGACATCAAAAGAATTCACAATACATTCTTTGATTAAAAAGAGAAAATTTACTGAGGGATGAATTTTTATAAAGTAAAAAGTTTTTTTCGCTGATTTTCTTCCAGTAACAGTTAAAAAGATAATATACAATAGATTTTACTAAAAAAAAGTTGTAAGTTCTGTTTAAGTCAGAAGTGATAGTGGTAAAATAAACAACCATTTTTTCAATTTCTTTTTTTATTGATTCAGTCATTAAAAGAACTACTATTCTTTTCTTTTTAATAACAATCAGCTAGACAGTAAAATAACATAAAAGGGGTATATAAACCTAGACATTCCAATTAGATATCAAATTTCTCAAATATGTTAAGTAGTGTGTTTCTAAAAAAAAATCCATTAGTATTTTCAACAACTCTGTAGTGAAGGTTTGTCATACAATTTTAAAATTTAGCATTAATTCCCATAAAATTATGATTGAATATATTTTAAAAATTACTCCAAAACAATGTGTGCGCAAATTTTGGATTTCCGATAATCTAAATCACGTTTAAACCCTTTTTGACGCACGCGACATTTACCCTTACTAACAGGTAACTTCATAGAGCATTAGGCGGTTTTAATATATTATCATATTTTCAGTTACTAAATTCGTAACGGCGTTATATTCCCTCGTAGGTGATGATGATACATACACTGTATCAAACTGTACAAATAATTAAAAACATATGAAAAAATAATTCATGAACAATTGATATCCTTTCTTGGTTCTTTCGTTTACCTCATACAATTGTTCGTTTCTGTTATCAGGGGATATGTTAGTCGTTTTGTACTTATTTTGTCTCAGTGTTGTTTAAACAAATTTGTTTGAGACTGTTACGCGACGTCCTACGTAGGCGATTCAAAGCGAATGCGAAGCGGCGCGGCGCGGCGCGATGCGAAGCAAACGCGATCAGTTGGGTTTGATATTTTCGCGCGAATTGATAGCGGCGCCATTGTTTTTTGACATGTCAGAAACAGAAATTTTAATTTCTGTCCGTGAACGTCCCATATTATGGGACAAATTATTATCGAACCGCGAATTTTAGGATTTGGCAAAAATAAATGGGACTACAAGTAAGCACATTATTTATTATTGCTATTTTACAATAGGATGTTGTTCAAAACACACAAAGTTTTCTCTCGCTTGCACGAATGTCAAATTTTGATATGTTTCCCGGAAAGATGTAAATTCAGTCTCATTTATTAATTCAAGATCACGTAATTCTTCATACAAATTGTGATATTCCCCATAAATATGCCTCTCTAAGTACACAATATTAGTTTCACATCTGACATCTTTCTTCATCTTTAATTCTTTACTTATGTCCTCATTTCTTACCCTGTCATGCATCCAGTAACAGTTCTATTACGAATTCTTTATTGAATTTTTCAAAATATAAATGTGCTACAACATTGGAATGTTGAGGAACACAACATAACACACCATCTAATTTTCTTGTTCTTGTCATATTATTTTCTTACCCGTGTCATGGTCGTATTTATTTTCAAACGTTTGAAATTATTATTTTTGTCACCATGAGACACAAGTGTCAATTAAATGACTCCGAAGGCAGCCAGCGTGTCAAGATGAAATCTACACGGCTGAGTAGACGATACAAAAAAATATCATGTCGTTTCTAGGAAATAATATATCACAACATTGGAAATTATTAAAATTATTATTCTATGGCACGAGAATGACCCGTGTCAATGTCTTCAGAGGCATCCACTCGATATCGTCTTATTGAGAAAATTGAAGGCTCTTTCTAGCAGTTGAGTTGAGACTTTACAATACAAAAATGAGCGAAGATAAATTAACGTGTTAAAAGAATATTTTATAGCGACAAATTAGCATCGATTAAAGCGATGGCTACAACTGATAATACAATCAAAATAAATAATAAAAACCGCATTTAAGAATCCAAAATTTGAGATTTTTCTTAGTAGCTGCACTAAACAGTATGACAATTTACTTGTTGAAAAATTATTCTTGGACAAAAGAGGTTCTTAACAGAATAAATTAATTATAACAAATGTTCATCATTTAGTCAATTCATCTACTTACTTAAAACGTTCATAAACGTTGGTACATATTTCTTATTTCTATTTGCTTCTCGGGCAACTAACAGGTAATGTGTCAAATATTATTCAAACATATAGATAATAACAAGTTGCCACATCATGAAGACTTATGATATTTATCGTCTCACACATCCTGACTGAAAAAACAATTAAAAACTGTGTCTATACCGGGAATCGAACCTTATTATTAATTTATTATTTCCAATCTTCCAGTTTTGTAATTTCAACAGTGATTCGTAGCCATTTTAAGGAAATGGATTGAATTATCGCTTCTTCTACCACTATCCACTCTGCATATGGGGACTGTATACTGCCCCTTTACAGAACGCTAAATGAGCGACAAAAAACATGCATAGCACGAAAAGTAGCCGATGGAGCCCTCTAAATTAGCAATCTTGGTACCATAGTGCAAAAAGATTAATCGACGAATATGAATATCATCTTCAAGAAAAGGCTAAAAAAGAAAAAATTATCTGACAATACCTTATTACATCTTCCTCTCCTCTTTCTTTCCTTATTCTTAAGTTTTCCTTTCATTGCTATGAATTGTTATATGCTATCTTCTTTGTTTTTTTTTTACTTTTGTAATGTGATTAACTTTATGCCATAGTACACACTGTTTTGTATATTTAACATTAACTCTGGTCGGCTGGAAGAAATTGCCATTAGGCAATAAGCCCGCCAGTGTACTTATTAAATGTGCAGACAGCAAAAAATAAATATTTAGAAGTTTCACACTCGTGGACTATCACCGACTTCAGATCTTTTTAAATGTAAAGCATTAAAAGTGTGACTAAGATCTCTTTAAAAAAAATAAACTAAATGGGAATCAATCAGTAAGGCACCATAACTATGATAGCACTTTTTGAAGGGTTTATAATTGTTCTTTGAGATCACAAAAATGATCTACTTATTTGACCAGGTTATTTGATCAGTTTTATGATCATTCATCATTTTCTGCCCCTCTACCCCAGTTAATTCAGGGTCGGCCCTCTTAGTCAACAGTCGCCATGATTTGTGACTCTGGTTCGTCTCCTGTGGGACGCCTTGTGAAGGATCCTCTGACGTACTCGTTACGAATTTTATCAAGGGTTGAACAGTTTTATGCCTTTTTTGTGTATAATTATTTATTTATTAAGTATAATAATATCTGATGTACATAGGTACAGTATAACTTGATAAAGGAGTAAATGAAATGAAAAATTCTATAATTAAGTTAAAAGTTAAAGTTTAAGTCATAAGTGTCTACATATGTATATTTATTTTAATTTGTGTACTCTACTAGGCTATGCCTGTCCCAGAGTGGCGTTATACATATATATCAGTTCTATTATTATTTATTCGACATAGTGTAGGTTAATTTTTATAAGGTTTAGTGGTAGGTTGAATTGAGACAGAGGTGCAAGGATACGTTTAAGTGTCGTATGAAATATTGCTTGATGTAAAAAGGGTTAATGCTAGTATAATTATGATTTTTTGTAAAACAATTATGTAGTGATATTAAATAATTTTTCAGTTTCTTTTCTTCCTTTAGTTATTAACCAGTTTGCTATATTTATGTCATAACATATTAGTTTAATTTGAAAATAATTGAAGTAATCGCAGTCCACGTGATGTCTCCGAAAAGACTGTCGGACCGAGTGTAAGACATTTTCGTCAAAAATTATTAAATCTATTTTAATTGCAAGGGATTTATTACAGAAATAACTTTTACCAGGAATTGGTCTTGTTTACTTAAAAAGCCGTATAAAATGCAGATCGCAACACTCCCACGCTATTTTTTTCCGTTGGAAGTTCTATTTCACAAAGTTCCTCTTTATACGCCCGGGCACCTACATAGTTTTCCAAAGCTTTGAACTGGAGCCAGAAAAACTTTTATTCAACTCTCTCGAATATTTCAGCTAAATGTTATTTAAAGAGTTCAAAATACATGTGATACCTACATAACAATAATTAATCTAAAGCTACACAATTTCAACTACAAAGGAATTTTTCAAAATTATAAATTAAGATTTATAAATTTTAATTTACGAAAAAAAGGTCAATAGTGCTATTTGAAATCATATAAACACAGATAAGAAATTATTTTAAAGTAAATGCTTATCATTACTACATTTTAGCTAAATATTTCATAGGAACCAAAATCTTTCCAGGAGGGCTAGTCCGGTCAAACGGTGAAATCAAAACCCTCATGATTACCCATATCATGTTTATAATTATTCTATGGAGTTAAATAATATCTTAATATTTTATAGATCTCAATATGATAAATTATATCCGTGATATGGGTTATCATGAGGGTTTTGATTTCATCGTTTGACCGGACTTGATCCCCTGGTCTCCGAGAATAAACGTACTTATTTATTAGCAGTTTGTATTTTTTTGTGTATTTTTCTATCACTACTTCAAAATCCTAAAAAAACTACATATTTGAATTTTTAAAGTGTATATACAATATTATTGAGGACAAAATCATTAATTATGACAGGTCGGAAGCCCTGTAGGTGCCTGATTTTGCGATTCTCCAATACTTTGATATATGTATTCCAACTTTGTTTCGATGGAGACATTAAATCTGTCATAAAAAAATAAATCAGTGAAATACAGTTTTGACATATCTAGTAATTAAATATTATTTTCATACATCATTTGTGTCTTTCCAGTTTTTTAACGATTTTTGTGACGAATTTGAAGTTTTTAAAAGTACCGACAAAAGCCAAAACACCCCAACTAGTGTAACGTTATTTATTGCCTCATAATAAATACGTTGCCTCCTTAGAAAAAATAAATATTCTTACGTTTTAAAAAACTCTCCAAACGCCGCGATCCAATCAGTTGACTACCAAAATTCATTCCACTCCACAAACGCTGTCAGTGATCTTTCATCTCCGTCACACTCGCACTGAGTTTTGTCCCGTCCTTTCCACTCAGACGCGTCGCTTCTAGATGATTCGATCCGCCATCTTGATAATTCCCTTCCAACGGCCTGCCCGTTGTTCCGCCAAAAAAAACATGTTAATATACGAATATATTTGCCTACGGGCCCGGAGTGATTTGTTATTTAAACATTAGTGACTAAACCATGTGATAGTGATACGTACGCCTTCCTCAGTGAGTTTTACGTGTGTAATTAAGAAATGTAACCTCTGTGGATATCACGCCTAACGGTTTTAACCAACAATATATCTTGTCAGATAATAAAAACGAACTATAAACGTCATAATTACACAATGAGTGAAATTCCTAGACAGACCTTCAACTATATTTATTGAAGACGTCACTCTCTATTTCCAATTCAAGTGCAATTCGACCTAACCGCAGATTAGTCGTCAATCTCGTCATGCTACGTATCAGAATCCCGCTTTCAACATGTCTGTTATACTCTTAAATGTACACGTGTGTCTACAGTTTGTGTACTAACATTCAATAAGTGATTTCTATTCGAATATACCAGACCGGTGATGTATATTTCTAGTTGCCAACCTAGGCTCCGAACTTTATTTACCTTCAGTTTGAATATAATGAAGACCCTTCAAGGTACCGACTCTACCCATTGGAATAGTGTGCCCATATTTTCGATTCACTATATCCACGCAACCACTGCTCGCTGGAAGCTGTTCTTTCTGGATTACCCTCACCTGTACGAGGTCTAAGCGGATGTTCGTGAGACAACCTCCACCGGCATCGTTTCTCCGAC
This sequence comes from Molanna angustata, assembly GCA_963576475.1. Lineage (NCBI taxonomy): Eukaryota > Metazoa > Arthropoda > Insecta > Trichoptera > Molannidae > Molanna > Molanna angustata. The sequence goes on from OY754966.1 coordinate 35,106,288, forward strand.
TCTTCGAGATACCCCAACCAATCATGACAAAGATTCACTAGCATCATGTGTTGTATTACCTACTTTGAATTTAATATTTGGTAAGGTTTCTTTGCTCCTGCCAAAATCTAATTTCTGTTCATTCATTCATGTCTACTATTTGGGTATGTCCATGAATAGACATGGCCAAGGATGTACCTGGACGAATTATAAAGTTATTAATGTAATATATTTAGCATTTTACAAAGACTTTGTCTAGATTTAAACTTGATGAGTTCATTCATTCATGCATACCACTTTGGTACCCCGTTTAATTTACAATTAAAGGTTTAGACCATTTGTCAAACCTCTGATATTAATTTGATCATTTGATAAATTGCTTACCTGTGAACATATTCATTCATCCATACCTACTTACAGCGAGCTAGCAATTACAACTTAGAACTCGCATCAATTTACAAATTGTGACTCACCAATACTGATACCTATAATGTGAACTGTGTGATCTGTTTCTTTATTTATTTATTTTACAGATCGTCTTGTCATATACTAACTTGAATGTTTCATGTAAATCTGAGTATTCATAATTGTATGCTATGTTTTATCTTTCAATATATGCAATTCAAATGACACTGGTGACTTCTGATTGATCCCGATATTTGTTTACCCACATATTACAAACCTTGATGATGAGAGCAACTGTTCAAACCTGAGCTACCGGACTTCCTCGTCTCATTGGATTGGATTAAGTTAACATCTAAATTTAATTCAATAATAACACGAGAGGGACCCCTCACGTTACACTAGATAATTTAATTTGATATAAAAATATTAACATTGTAGTATTAAAACTCATTTTTATTTTAACAGTTTTTATAAAAATTGTATTTAGTGACATCACTTCATCCAATTTGTATGGTAGTCGCCTATACACAATATGTAAGAAGACTTAATAGTTTGATACTTAAATCTCCAAACATACATACCATCATACTGTTTTCATATTCTGTGTAGGAAAAACAGACTGACCTCCATACTATCATATCCTGACAAACATACCTACATGTTTTAAATAGAAAATAAAATATCTTCAAATATTTATTAATTTGTGTTGTTTATAGTTTGGTACGTATTCTTTGATTATGCATACTATCGCCATCGACAGTTGGATCTCATGTGTTACATGCAACTAGTATTTAATATTTCATTCTATGTATTTATTATTGTTGATGAATTCAAGAACAATTTCATTCAATGTATCTCCAAATCGGAGATATTATATTGATATAAAAGGAGCATGAATATTCCGAGACGAGTTCAATGAACAAGAAATGAATGTCATGAAATTCAATATTTATAACTCAATTCTAGTATTACTCATACTGGTATATATAAAGGTGCACTAAAGATAGATGTGTTGAGTATGTACCTGAATATTGGCTGCTCACCGCGATACCAGACAACGAGAAGAACTGCGTCGTCTCCGGGCTTTGCACACGAGACCTCTCCACGAAATCCCTTAACTCCTTGGACTCGACTTATTTCCCCTGCAACAAAGGAGATTTCCAACATTACTTTAACTCACAATTCACCACCAGATCTCAAACAGAGACGCTTTATCTTTTAACTTACACGGTTATACAGTATTATAAAAAAAGACCTTAATCTTCTACATCTGAGTTTGACTATCATGAGAGGATGAGGTTTTCTTGGAATTATTCTATGGTTATTAATATTTAAATCGATTGATAAAAAAACATACGTCAGTGTATTATAATTTTTCAAAGGACATTAAACACTTTTGTTGGATAAAAAAAAACTTTAACTATTTAATTATACCTACCATAAGCTATTTTTTTTTGTATATTTTACATATTCTGTTTCTTGTTATTTGGGAAGAATTTTTGGGAAGAATAATTTGTATATATATGTATATTTATTTTATTTAGATGTAAAAAATAAATGCACATTCTTACATCTAGTATAACCAATAAGCATATTTACAAGTCGAAAAATTAAAAATTTATCACAGCATGAAATACAAACAACAAAAAAACAATAAAATATTCAAATTTACACAAAAATATCTTACAAGAACTTTTCCTTTGTGTATTCAACACCTAGGCAACAAAAAGCGGCAAGACCAGATGCTTCCTTCACACATTCTGGCAAATCATTAAAAATTTGAAAACCTTTGTTATGCACATTATTTTGTGTGCCTGCTAGGTTAGTCTGAGGCAGTCCAAAGTTCCGCCGACTTCTCGTCGGGTAGATTTGAACTTCGAAATATTACAGAATATTTTTTTGGAAATATCGCGGTGATAGTCCATTTTTTAATAAAATAAATTAGTATCTCAATTTATCAGTAATCCTTTTTTTATAATTGAAAACCAAAATACATAATCACAATATACGTTTAAACAACAACAAAAGAAAAAAAGACAATTCAAAATAATTAAAAATAATATTTTTTTTGTATAATCCACCTCACTAGGCTGATAACTTGCATAAAGGCCCTCATTCACGATCGTGCCATCCTTCCAAATGGCTTGCCATAACTCCAAAATGCGCTCGTGAATGTCAAAACCCGCGCAGCTCAATTGGCCTGACACACCAAAATGGAATTCCAAACGATCGAAACTCCATAGTACCACGACAAACCGCGCGGCGCGTCCTGTCGGTACGGCATGCTCGTGAGTGTGAAAACCAGCGGTATATTGCGCCATCTCTTCGCGCCGAGCTGTTTGACACTTTCGTGAATGCGAAAATACAACATTTTCTCTTTGTTTTTTTCTTTTTATATATAAACAAACCGCTATATAGCAGTTGTAGAAAACTCATCATCAGAATTATAACACATTTTTACTTAAAAAAAAAATAGAACTAGAAAATTAAAAAAAAAATAGAACTTATTAATGCGAAAGCGCCGACCACTTGCTTATACTAATTTTGATGTCTCGATGGCGCGATGGCGCGCCCGTGAGTGTGATGAATATTTTAAGATGCTCCAAATGGAGCCGGTCTATATGGAGCGACGCCGAATGGCACGATCGTGAATGGGCTGCTTTATAAATATCACAGAAAAAAACATATTGAACTTGTTATTTTTTTTTTCTTAAACATTATACCTATTATAAAATTAAAATTTAAGCTATTGTTACTTGATAATGTTCCGCAGTTTATTATGCCCTAGTTTTTAATCCATGTTTTTATTGTTTTCTTAAGTTTCAAATGTTTCATCAATCATATGTCGTTTATTTCTTTTTTATCATATTAAAAATATTTGGAACTAAATAATAGTAACGTCTATTTCTGATTATCGTGTTTGTCTTTAGAGTCAAGAAAATAATCCTGTGTGTCGTTTCGTAATTGTGTTGTTGTGTAATATGATTATTTTACTGATTAATTATGATTGATACTGAATTATTATGTTTCTAAATTCATCTATACATAAATATATCTGCTCCTTTGTTTTATGTCATTTTATCCCATTACGAAATACTTCATTTTTCACATATTTCTCCGCACAAGCAGCCCGACTTTGGAATCACATCTCATCGCAATTTCGAGTTTCATTAACACTTCCCGCTTTCAAAAGAAATTTGACGCATCATTTCCTTACACATAATACTTTTGTCTCCTTATCATATTCTTGTCCCCTACATTCCACTTCCTCTCTCGTTGTTATTATTTTTGTTGTTGATAGATTTTTTGTTCCTATTATTTTATTCAGATAAATTGGTAAATATCCTACACACAATTTACCTCACCGAAATGATATAGTTGGTTGGAAGATATTGCCATATGGTAATAAGCCCGCCATTGTGCACTTATTATTTAGGTAATATGCAAAATGATTACAAGAAAATAAATAAATTTAATTATGTTAGTTTAACTTTCTATTAGTATGTAAAATATGTAAATATTATAAGGTTTTTATAGATTTTTCCTTACAAGATGAAACGTTCTTCAGATCACAAGTAATGCAATAGAAGATTAATAATCTATAGGTAGTATTTCAATGAGAAAAATGAAAAATGTGTTGTATTATTTCCTTCTTCTTTTGTATGTATGACAATAGATTTAAAATCATTTTCCTTTTTTTGTAAATATACAACTGACCCAATGTTCAATATACCTGAATCAAATGCATTACATTCTCGGTACTATATGATATTTTATATCCGTTGCAGCAGAATAATATTCTGAACATTTTGATACACTTCGTTTTGGTCCGGTTTTACAATTAGATTTGAAATAAATATGTACATTTAATATTTTTTTTAATGGGTAATTATTAGATCACAGATTTGAAGGGGCTGGCTGAAGACCGAGCGGAGGGGCGGAAGCACTAACTGTTAGTTTAAAGAAGTTTCTACTTCAATATAAAACCTTAGTAAGAACCCTGGACCTCAAAGAATTTCTTGGTTTCGTGATCTAACTGAAAATCAATATTTTATCTTGTTTTTCAATCACAAGAGCTTGCTTAAAATTTAAAACATACTGTGGAAATATAAACTTTATTAGCTGAGAGGCACCGTGAGACTGTGAGAATTTGATTTAACTGTTCGGCACCGACTTTGAATAGTGCTTCCACTCTTTTTCTATTAACGTTTTCATGTGTCCCGTAAGAGCCGGGTACACTGAAAAAAATATGACAACCGAACTGGTAACCTGCGTTTTAGCCAAACCTTTGTTATCAGTAGTAAAAGTTTATCTATTTATTGCTGTACTGTTTGGCTGAGGGTTCAAAATATTTAGTAGCACAAAACCAAGTGTTTTGTAGTCACTATAGTTCGGTTAGTTATAACATGATTTTTTTTCAGTGTAATTGAAAATACAACAGGCAACAATAACATCTCACATAGTTCAGCAATGAGGTTCACCACCTATTTTATGTGGGTATACACGCATGTACTGTGCTCCCTTTCATAAAGTGATGCACACCCGCAGATCTGTCGCTGGTTACCCGGCATTGTGGGATATACCGTGATGGTATGAATGAATGGAAATAGAGTCATTTTATCTGAATCTTAAGGGGGTATTTTAGCGATGTCTATAAAGCAATTTAATAAAGTAATAATCTTAAGTATGTATGTGTGTGTATGCATTTGCGTATATGTATATATGTGAATATGTAAATATTATGAAAAATCGTTATATTATAATGTAGTTCTCATCGTGGTGGTATGTAGTAATAGTGTTAATCTTCCATTCTTATCCTTTCCTAGATCTTTTTACTTTATATTAATGTGTGTTTATTAGTTTTGTAAAAATTGTGTTACATATTCTGGTTTTTACTATATGTGGGAAATTAACTGTCTTATTAATGTATTCTGAGATCGTGACTAAATAAATAAATATTTCAGTCGTTTTTCTCTCATTGCAATCAAATTTAAAAAATCCTTAATTGACTGTAAATTTTGGGTTTGGATTTCGTTACTGGATGAGTCTATAGCACACTGTTCCTACCTATCGGGTCGAAATGTTGGAAACTGAGAGGTTAGCTGTAGTCGGTATCTAGTTGATGTACGGTCGAGGTCAAAAGTTATTTTACATTTTGGAACTGAAATCCTTCCATGACAAGAAATCTATTCCCGTGTCCCCAGCCTGTATCGGCCGAGGACCAAAGACCAATATTGTAAATTATCTTTCGGCAGGAAATTCTCAAACTCATTTATCACGCAGCAGCCCGATTGTGGAGCGATTTGCCCGATTCCGTGCCGAGAGTTCCACCCACTTGTGCCTTTTGCGGATCTTTTACAAGCAAACTGCCGGCGTCGCAATAAAACCTGGCACGAAAATTTGACTTTTATTTAGTACGCCGTATATCTGGGTTCAATTCCATAAAATGTATTTTTTTAACAGAAGGTCGTTAGTATTTTGTGGTTTCGTGAAGAAATTAAACCGCGTGAAAACTATCACACTGAAAACTAAAAAAATGATATCTACATGTTAACTTATTCGCACTTCCTCTCCCCATCTTTCAACTGGTATGAATATTTAATAAAATAATGTAAAAACACTGTTTAAATTCTTTATCTTCTAACATCTTCGGTATCTGTTTCGTCTTATTAAGGCATAATCAAAACTATTTTGATTGGTCGGTAAATGTGGCAACGATTCCAACCATTTTCTCTCCCAAAAAGTATCGCTACCTACAATAGTCATTAGTCATCAGAATCGTCTACTACACGTCGTTTTGTACGTCTCACTGACAGTTGAATAAGATAATATTTTCGTTGCACGATAAAATATACATATTTCGTATTATTCACGTCATAACATCGATCAACTAAAAAACAACGCGCAGTGCGCATATAATACCCGAACCGTGTTTGGGAGTGGTGTTTTATACCAAAATTATAATGTTGTGATTTAGAGGTGAAATGGATGGTTTCATAACACAATCTCAGTTTCATAACAAATTGCGAAAGCATAACTCAATTTTCAGGAATCTAGCTTGTATGGTTTTTGAGATATATGGAAAAGTAAAGAAAAAATTAAAAATTTGATAACCCCTGACTGAAACGAAAATTCAATATTTTGCGTATGATGGTTTTGTAGGCCTATAACTATCTATAGATTGTGAAATTTGGGGCTCTGTAAATTGAGCGGATCAAAAGTTACAAAGGGGGACACATACACACTAAATGTCCTACTACGAACACTGAGTAAATCCGTATATGGAACATATTTATATGCTGCGAAGCCTCTTAATTGGTGTTTTTTGACTTCGAAAAACGGTGATAAATATATGTAGACCCTGCATACAAATCTCGCGTAAATTGGCTTGATACTTTGATGATAGGTATGTTATGAACCAATCGACAGATGGATTATTCAGGAATGGTTTATTCTCTTAAATCCCAAGTTTAAGGGAAAAAAATAATATTACATACCTATGTACGTATGTATGTAAGTTCTTATATATTGTGTTTAGTAAAAGCCATCTAATGATAACAATTTACCGTTTCTTGTATGAACACGACGTATTATCTCTAATTGGGATATCGAAATCGGAAAAATCAATTTTAAAGGGAAATCCAATACTCCAATATTTCTAAGAAAAGGTTAGGAAAATATAAATGCCGAAGAAACGAAAATATATTTAGGTAATGTTACATGAACGGATCTGACAATAATTTCATATTCCTTCAAGAAAAATATTAGTATAAGAGTCCATCATAATAATTTGACAAAACGTCAATTTTTTGTCAAAATAATATTTCTCTATGGAAAAGAAATAATTTAGTATGTTCTTAGAGTATGAAATATCGACACAAAATGTGAATCGAATTATCAATAGGTGTGAAAAAACTACATCATATTCAATACGAGAAAAATCTTTCGTCGCTGAAAATCGGAAACCATTGTGAAAGTTAATGACGTAGAACCTATATCAATCATGTGCATTTTTGACACAACAATAACAGATTGGTAGCTAATAATATTATAGTTCTTATTGCGCCTTTACATGATTCAAGATCATTCCAAGGGCGCAGTTGTGCACTTTATAGTTAGATAAGACGAAACGATCGTTCTTCAGGTTATTTTTTTATGAATAATACATCTTGTTAGATGTTTCTTCTTCTCTTCGTGTCCAGTCAATCACAGTGGTGAAGATTTTTTAGTCTTGCACTACCCGGAAGAGATTATTATTTCGATTGAATTATATTTTAAGCTCCACACTCTGCAATAGTGTAGAGTCATGATTTCACAATTTTTAAGCGTATTTTTTTGCATCAATTACTCAACGGGTATCTTGTAGAGAGTGCACACTGTGAGTTTCGTCGTGGTGTGTTTTGTATGAATGGCGTACGCCGTACGGATTTTCCTGTCTGTGTCCTCTCTACAGTCCAAACTATAAATCCGATAGACTTCATTTTCACATCATATGTGTAAACTGCATAGACCTAGAGCTGATTAGTTTTCCATAGGTATCCGTTAATTTTTTCTCACAGAAGAACAGAAGTAAAACAGTTGTATTGGAAAATTGAGTGATCAACTTGATATTGTATGTGTCTCTATAGACAAGTGTATTTTTTACTCTCCACTTCTATCTTCCTCAAGGGTCCGAAACCGAACACCGCATTCTTCTATCTTGACACATACATCGCCTCATCAACATTAATACACCGTCTCATACATGCTCATCTTGCTAGTAATGCATTTTTACTTAAAATTTCTCAACAGTTATCATGTAGAAAGTGCATACTATGATTTTCGTGACAATGTTTTTGTGTGTATGGTATATTGTGAAAACTTTTGTCCTCTGGGAATCTTATATTTGTTTACGAATCTAATAGAATTTTACATTATAAAGATGCATTTAGAGATTGTCAACCTTTCAAGAAGAAAAAATTAACAATTAATATGGTGTGGAGAGTATAGTGTTGGCCACAACCCACTCGTTTTTTTAATTATTTATAAACTTTCCACGTGGTGTAATGGAGTTATAACCATCATTAAGACAAATTTAATAATCCACATTTATACAATACCCGAGTTCGAATAAATGTGCGTAACTCAAATGAGATTTGTCATTTCAAGCAGACTTTGAGCGGCTTACACTTCTAAAAAGCGACGACTCTAACGAGCTAATGAACTTGAGCCAGTTAGCTATGAAATACAAAACAGATAATAGGATCAGAATATTTCTTTTACAAATTTGTAACTTTTCCTCATTAAACTTCATACTTATTATTTTCACATAATTAAACAAAACAAACTTTTCTATAGTAAACAACAAACGTAAATCATTATCATCATCATCAGTGGCTCCACAGCCCGTTGCGATCCTTGGCCCCCTTCAGCATTCCTCACCATCTCCCTCTATCTTGGCACGTGTTCCTCCAGTCGCTTTTACCATCAGCATCCACATCCCGCTGCACGCCATCCAGTCATCGGAGATTGGGTCTAACAACGTTTCTTCTACCTTGAAAAATTGCGTGCATGATCCTCTTTGGCACTCTTTCTTCGCCCATTATCTCCACCTGTTTAACTGCCTTATGCATTATGAAGAGGTTAGTGTTCGCCGTAACCCCCATTTACTTATATATTCTTAAGAGGTTGATTGCTGCCAACGTACCTATTTTTTAAATTTGATATACCATCATTATTACTAAACGAATCATTTTGAAAAAAATAACCTAGTTATTTTGGATATTAATAAAGAGAAATGTACCTTAATTTTTTGATTACGTTCTGTATATATTCTTGTAGGAAAATAATAAGCATACCCCGATTTTAGACATTTATCTTGTTTCTAAAAAAATATATGGTATAGAGCAATATTTTTTTTTTATAAATTAAAGAAGAACAAATTACCTGGAAAAATATGATATGACGTTGCATTAACGCATCAGGTAAAGTAAATAAACCATAAAAACTTTTATTACGCAATGGCGCTGAATGGAAAATAAATGTCTTTTAGGTTTATTTACTAAACCTGAAGCATTAATGCAACGTCACATCATATTTTTCTAGATATTTTTGTCTTCTTTAATTTAAAAAAAAATATATTACTCTACGCCTTATAATTTATTAAAAATATATGATAAACGTTGAAAATCGGGGTATGCCATTATTTTTGTACAAGAATTTATACAGAACATTATCAAAAAGTTAAGGTATATTTTTGTTTATTAATATCCAAACGATTTGATAAGAAATAATGATGGTATATCAAATTGAAAAATAGGTACGTTGGCAGCAGTCCCCCCCATAAGTGTGAAAAGAGTATTTAAAGTGCTAGTTGTTCTGCTAGTTCAATCTATTCGTTCATATATAAAATGACAAATTTCCTTATAAAATTTTTACATTTTAATTTCAGTGTTTTCCACTTAAACGCTAAGTTATACTTGGAAATATATTTATTCGTATAAAAACGCACTTCTGGAATTGAAATAAACAAATATTTACTTACAAAAAAGAATATATTTTGACGTTTCGTTCGTGAAAAATTTTGTAGGAAAATTAACGATAAAATGAAAAATAATATAATAAAACATTAAAAAGACTATTTTTAATTTGTATAGGTTACTCGTTGGTCGCAAAGGAAGCGATATGCAGAATAATTTACTAGTCTAGTATTTGATTGAACAGCACATAGTAAAAATTACCCACATACATACATATATGATACATACATATAACTTTCCAAAATATTATGGTGAGGATAATGTTGGATATGCGTGTGAGCAAGAAAGCGCGCGTGACAGTGGGTGTGTGAGCGAGTAAGAGTAGGTACTGTGTGTGTATATAATGATATTTTTGATAAATATTCCTAATATCTCAATTGAGATATTTAATTTGGTAAAATACTATTCATAATGCTTTTAGATGGGTCTTGAATCATGTAGGGCATTGCAGCTTTAATTCAACTGTTGTTTTCAATAAATAAATATTGGAATTTATCATTGTATGTTTTAAATCCCAGTTCTGATGGAATTTTAACTGTGATTATTCAATAAAATGACAAGGTTTTCCATTATTTTCAAATATTTGTTTGAAGTATTATTTTATTTATGACAAATTTAAATATAAACTGACGATTCATGGAATCACGTAAATATTTTAGTTTCTCTCATGCGCTATTGTATCAAAATACATAATCCTTCAACGTATGTTAACTATTTTTCCTCTCTACTAGTTTATTTCTTTCTTTGTTTGGAATAGAGAACAACATTATACAAAACAATAATATTAAACATGCTCCATAACTACTATTCACAATCTAAAACAATATGATTAACGAACTAAAAAAATAATCAGAAAAGAAAACCGTTGATAAATAAAATATAACTAAAAAATAAAAAAAAGACACAGAATTTATCAAAATAAAAATGATTAGTATTATTTTGTGTGTAGATGAAGAGGGGAGGAAGAACAATGAGGCAAATGAAGGTCATGAACGTGTCTGCCACATAAGCTACCACTCATTCAACCGACACTATGCAATTTACTTTGTTATAGCCAAATTGAAAAATATCAACATCATTAAAATGTTCATTGTATTGATGGCATATTATGCGCGGTACCTAGGTATAATGGATAATTTTCAATAGTATGCTATATAACATGAAACGATTCAGGACTTTTGGTTAAGTCTTAATACTAGAGTTTAGTCTCTACGGTGTGGAGAATTAATAAGAAAAATGATTTTTAATTTTAATTAGCAACGCGATTTATATTGAAGATGACTAAACAAAATTTTAACGCGCGGACGTACAATACCTCGGGGCAAGCCCAGGTATAAAGTTTTTAGTATATGGAGTACTATGATATCTTGAGTTATTATATCATGGATATAAGATAATTATATCCATGATATGGGTAATCGTGGATGGTTTTGATTCCGCCATCTTACTGGTCTTGCCCCCATGATCTCATCCCATAACTGTAGTCTTCACAGAACAACCAATTTTCTTCATAATGAAATCACATACATACTATTGAGCAATAAACCCCCCACTTGCGCAGAATGCAAGGAAGTGTTGATAAATATTATGACGTTTACTGCAGACTTTTCTAAAAAGAACCATTGTATACTCTAAAAGAAAATTCACTTGAATCTAAACACTGCTTATGTCGGGTCGCTTGAAATAGATTTGTTAGAAACAATGCATAAATTTTATAAAGAAATAAAACAAATCAGATTCAATAGTATAGATTTTCCTCTATATAATGTATGTTCTTATCATTTGATTTACCAAATTTCTCAGGTTTTTTTTATTTGTGGTATATAAAGCTTCATGGGTGTATGGCAGAAAGCTGGTTAAGCAGTACAGTGGATCTGGGTACAAATCCCATCTGTTTAATAATATTTCGTTATTTTAAGGGTCGAGTGAGGACATAGGGAATACTGATTATTTTGAAAAAATATCTTTGTACAAGTAATCGCCTAGTTTTTAAATAATTTTACTAGGGTGAATTAACATACTCGAATTTATCCATTGTCCTAAATGGTTTATGGTATACCAATTAGGATAGAGAAATAATCATGGTAACAGTAAAAAAACAATTGATTTCCCGCTATAAATATAGATGTATGAATCTATTGTTCGACTTCCCGAAATGCTTTTAGCTTTTCATAATTCACGCTTCCCTCTATACGTAATCTGGTGCTAAAATAATTAATCAAATTTAAGCCATACAATTATAAATTAGGTATTCCCATAATACGAATTCAAATCATTATTATTACATAATACGAATTCAAATCATTGAACAATTATTATTATTTTATATTATATATTATTTTACATTATTCTTCTTCTTCTTGGTGTGTAGGTAAGTGGTGATGGCAAATAATAACCAGCCGACCCAAATGTCCACCTCACTTGACCGCGGGGCACCGTGCTGGACAACATGCGAGGCATTGGCGACAGAAAATTGGCGGGATAGCCATACTTCAAAGATATTTTTTTTTTATACTATTTTTTTTTATGAATATATCCTTGTTAAACAAGTACATATACATCTTCCTACGTTCCCTAAAATAAGCAAATAAATTCTTGTGCTTAGGTGAACGAAATCGGTCGTGGCAGGATTCGAACTAGCCCAGCGCGCTAACCGCTCTGCCACCGATCCATCTGCAGAATTAAATAGTCTGTTAGGGATAAACATCCGTGAGGCAATGAGTGTTCTAGTATGAAAAAGTTGATAAAAGAAAATGTATTAAGAGTAAGGGCGTCCCCGGAAAAGCAATGCCGAAACAATCGAGACAAACAACACGGAACGAGGGTGTACCCCCAAAGCTAAGAAGGGGAATTTCTTGGGATTGCTACTTGGAACATTGGCTTTTGAACAGGACTAAGTACCAAATTCAGAGAGGAACTGAAACGAATAAACATAACGTTGCATTCAAGAGACCAAATGGAAGGGGTCCAAGTCGATAAATATTTGAAACGACTACAAATTGGTTAACGACGGTGAGAAAACAAGGAGTAACGGTGGGAATTGTTTTTGATAAACACCTGAAGGAAAGAATAATTCTTGTCAAAAGAAAAACAATAGATAATGATGACGGTAAAGCTGGTTGTGGATGGACAGACGTGTATGAATAATAATATCTGTGTATATGATGCGCAAACTGGCTGTATTAAGGAAGAAAAACACGGTTTCTAGAGTAACTTGGATGAGATGATGCATTCTTTGCCAAAATAAACCAGAACGATACGAACGTACTTCCCAGAGTAAGAGAAAATCAATGTGGTTTTGTTCGGGGATAATCTACAACCGATGCCATTCAGACAATAAGAATATTTCTCGAAGTGTTCAGAGAAAAAGAATGACTTGCATGTGGAGAAAACGCTTGATAGGGTTCCACGCAAACAAATATGATATGAACTTAGAATTCAGAATATTCCCGAATACTATACAAAGCATATTTAAGATATTATGTATGTACCCTAATATTTTAATAAGAGTTAGAAGCCCAGCTGGAATGAGTAATCCGTTTGAGATTAGTATTGGTGTCCATCAGGGATCGGCTTTTAGTCCGTACCTGTTTAATCTATTGGTGGACTACATAACTTGTACACCTTTTTATGTTGCTGCCCTCAACCCTGATCTGGAAATCCATTACTTTTGTTTTTCCCAGGTTCATACATAGTCCCACATTCTTAAAAACCTTATTTAATTCAAGCGAGATATGGGCCAAATCTTGAGGGTTTAACCAGGACGATTTGTTCTACAAATCTTTGCTGGTTTAGTTTTATCCGTCAATAACAAATTTTTTCACCCAGTTAAAATTTTTAAAAACATATTCCAACGAATTATATAAATAATTTTGGGTATATTGTATCACCTTGTCAGATTCCTCATTTAAGATAATTTTTTTCTGTTGAGCTGTCCTCATTAAATTAAATCGAATTCGTTGCATTTTTTTTATTTGCGTTGTATAAATTGAATTGGTACACTTTGAACATGGTCAATCGTGCTGTAGCCTTTCCGGAATCCTGCTTGTTCCACAGGTTGAATGGTGATAGGTAATGGTTGGTAAATTAAATTTGCTCGTTGTTTAAATATTCTGTACAAAACGCTGAGTTAACTTATTGATCTATAGTTTTCCACGTTATTGGGGTCTCCTTTCTCAGCAAAGTACTTTAACTTACGCATTTTGTCGTGTTATTGGCATCTCTTTGTCAAGGTAATTATTTGACAGTATACACAAAGCATCCTACCGAGTGTCTCCGCCATATGTTTATCAATTATGCAGTGATTTTATCTACTCCTAGACTTATCCTGGTTATTCAGATCTTCCACTGCAGCTCTTACTTCTAATTGAATTACTTCTGAAATTTTCATACACATATTCACACAGCTGCTTATATATTCCCATCTACATACAGGTTGTCTCAAAACTAAACTATAAGCTGAGAACAGGATGTAGGCCAGGCTGAGTCTAAAATATATGGAAAAAAATATTATGAAAATATTTTATTTTTGGCTTGTTTACTAAACCACCCTATGACAGGTCGTAAGCCCTGCAGGTGCCTTGAGTTCCTCCTATAATATCTAACTTCGTCTCTATTGAGATATTTAAAAAAAATGTCATAAAATATCATTGATTCCCGACGGGGATTAAATTCTATGTTTGCTAAGGTATCTATATAATGCAACTATAAAAATATGAGTATTTTTGTGGATTTGTTTAGAATATTTGAATATTTGACTGTAGTAATCATATTAATTGTACAATGTAAGTGGTTAAAAATTTACTGTCCTTGTTTAGCGAAGTACATTATGTGTAGAAAGACATATGATATTCCAATAGTATAATTTTTGCTTACCTAATAGTTGTGAAGTAACTTCCATGTTGTGTTAATTATCAATATGTAACTATTTAGGTGTTGTCAGCGTATCAAAACTATCCAATTAAGTTATTTTTTACAGAATTTGCTTACTCGTCTCATACCTTATTAGCGAAAAATACTTTACTATAAAATAATCTAGTGGAAAGTCAAATAAATGTATTTTTTGTGTACCACACGGCCGAAATTCCTAATCGAGGGGGCTCTTTGAGCCACTATTCGTGTTATGCATTTTTCATCGTCGTCCGTTCAAGCGTTTCTCACAGGGGTATGTGCGGAGCGGGCGGTGGTTGTATAGCGGTGAAAAAATCTACTGCCACGATTCCACAAGTAATATTGAGATTTATTATTCGTAGAGTCTTTCCGCTCGCCTCGCTTGTGGGTACGATAAACGGCTCTTTTGCAGAAAACTCTAAGACAAATAATATGAAAAGGGCAGAGGCTGACCCGAGGGATTTTTTAAATAAGTGATCACCACTTGTGATACAAAATGGAACAATCGCAGGGGTACAAGTTATACGGTTTAAATTCGGTTTTATTTTTCTTTCCCTTCGTAGGTAGGTATGTCACTGCAAAGGCTATGGTAGGTGATTATTTTGACAGTGAAAATATTACGTCGAAGGAATATACCAAATCTCAAAATCTCAGCGTCAGTAGAGAAATTACCAATGAATGAAAAAGACGAATATAAACATTATTTATTTATTTAACTTTATGTACATAATATAAACAAATACAATGCACACTGGCGGGTTCATTGCCATATAGCAATATCTTCTAACCAACCAGATTACAGAATGACAGAATTATATTTTTACATCAACAAAAAATAAAAGTCAAACAAGAACAAAGAAAGTATACATAACACCAAGATAAAAAATAAAAAAAAACATCATGGCAAAAAAGGATTGCGATAGAACAAGAAGAAGAAATCAAGATCAGGTGTTTAGGGATAAATACTCCTTCTTTAGTAAATATTACGTAGCAAAGATAAGGAAGAAAAAGGAGAGGGATCAGGTATTTACGGAGAGGGATATCTACAGGGGAGATATATCCCTGCTTTAGTCTTTTCTTGAAAATGGAAAGCGAGTTTGACGAAGTTATATCAGGACTCAAATTATTCTTGCTGAACGTACTTCAAAGGAAGAGCTGAAAAATTCAGTATTGTGAATTGGGATGGTTAATACAGTACCTTCAGCAGATCGAGGCGATAGGCCGAAATATTGAGTTTAAGAACAAAATACTATGTTTCGGGGTAGAATATAAATAAACTGTCGATTTGATAAAGCTAATTTATTCTTCTCAAGAATTTCATGACGACATAGTTTCAAATAATTTGTATGGCAATATAAATACACTACACAATGTCTACTGGAACTCTCAATAGTTTGATACTTAATCTCCAAACATACATACATACATAAATACTATCAAGCTGTTTACATATTCGGGGTAGAAAATAAGCACGGAACTCCACCCCATCCTTACTTGACATACATTATTAGTATAGAAGACAAAATAACAAATTTGGATTTATGGATTTATAGTTTGGTATGTATTTTTCAAGTACACAAACTATCGTCATCGACAGTTGCATCTCATGTGTTAAATGCAACTAGTGATAAAGAAATGAAAGCAAATGCAGCAGAGTAAAGACTATTATAATAACAATGGACGCACTATGTTTCGAAAAGAAAATATTGTACAAAAATAATTGCAATATGTTGTTACAATTTCCATTAAAGTCAGTAAAAATTGAGTTGTTTCACAGCACGTTGGAATAAGTCAGCAAGCGAAACATTTTTTTTTTATTTTTTATTATGAAAGCATATGTGTGCTTAATATTGGCAAATATTTTTAACATCTTTGTAATTTACTTAGGCGTAAATCCAGACATTTTATACCGGAGGCGCATACCTGTGTGTGTTACTCCGTTTTTGTAACTAACAACCCAGATTTTATGTTCATACATATAAAGTGAAAAGCAAACATAACCATGAAAGGTTTTACGTACAAGGGTGGGTTTAAACAAAATATTTAGCATCCAAAAAGGTGTTATGTTTAATAAAAAAATTCGTAATTCTTATTTCTACAGATTTTTTTGTTCCTAAACGTGTTAGGATTTAAGAAAATGTTTTAAATGTGCTTTCACAAGAAAAACAAATGAACTTATTTTCATTTTAATTTGAATATATCTTCGTCTATATTAAAGAAACGCACATATTATTTAAGATGGATCAATGGCAGAGCGGTTAGCGCGCTGGGCTAGTAATCCAGTGATAGCGAGTTCGAATCCTGCCTCGACCGATTTCGTTCGCCTATAGCACAAGCATTTATTTGCTTATTTTAGGGAACGTAGGAAGTTGTATATGTACTTGTTTAACAAGGACATATTCATTTTTTATGCAAAAAAAATATAAAAATCTCGTGTCACGATGTTCGTACACGCAAATCTCCGAAACCGCCCAACTGATTTCAATGAAATTTTGTAATTGTGTATGGTTAGTTCCGACTCGAAAGTTGGGACCTTTAAGAATTTCAGTATTGCAATATATAGAACTTTCAAAAAATTGAATTGATAGGGATTTCATTAAAAAGAGGCATAATTGGTGAACGTTGCGCACGCGCATAAAGTGATCACGTAAACCAGCCGATGACAGGTCGTAAGCCCTATAGGTGCCTTGATTTCCCGGTTCTCCTACATTAAATATTCCAAATTCGTCTCTATTGAGATAATTTAAAATCTGTTGAAAAATACACTATTTAATTTTACACTATTTTTGACAGTTGGAAGGTATTGACTATGGGGAATTCAATATCAAATAATCAAATTTATACAAATAGGTAGGTACATAGAGAATTATAAAATATACATTTTAATCTGCAAATACGGGACGATCGTTTTGATTTGTAAGCCTTTTCCACAGGTATAAGTAGTGTTCGTATAAATTTCACAGTCAAAGTTATAGCCAAAATTAATATAACGAACCACATTTTTTTAATAAATATACTTTGACAGTAGTCATTCACTCTTTTCGTATAACATCGCAGTGTTAAATTTTAACTACGTATTACTACACAAGAAAAACTCATTTTTCCATAAGTACATATATTTGATTTACTCTTTTTTTTATTTATATATTAATTTACACAATTTAGATTTGGTTATATCAATTTTGCACTAATCTGTATATACAGTTTGTCAGTGCAAGCTCCTCTCGTACACAATAATTATGTATATTGTTATTCAACCATATATGTCTACACATATACAGAACATGTTTTTTTACCATTTTACAATGAGAATAAATCATAGAACAAAATAAAATTAATTAAAAACACAGCAATGAAAACAAGGTAAATCAGAACAAATATGAAAACATCGAAAGCAATGAAAATTAAGCATGTTAGGTGTAAAATTGTTTAAAAGAGATTTTAATTTTTTACTTGTCTTTCATCATAGAGTCTTGAAGATGCCCTAGCAAGGCGAAATAGCTATCGACGAATTAACAAATATACGTAGAATTTAAAAGAAATTGTTTTAATTTAATATAATACCCAGTATAATGTTTAGGTAGTTTATTGAATAGTTTCGGTATTATTTTTGCCTTAGATCTGTCACCGTAAATGTTATTTGTTTTTGGTATTGTCAGTAAGTCGTTTGTTTGTTATTTTATACTATAACCGAAAGTTTTTGCCAAGATGACTCAGCATTATGAAGGACCAAACGAGATTTTTTATATTTTATTTGTAAATTTTTAAATAGATTTCCACTAAATCAACACATAAAATAAAGAAATATTAAACATGTCTCTTTCTACTGTCATATTATATTCGTGCTCAGTTGGTTCGATATCTGGAAAAGGGTCCAGTGTTCGATTACCGGTGAAGACATATATTTTAGCTGTTTCAGTCTGGATCTGAGAGCCGATAAATATCATAAGTCTCCAGAATGTGGCAACTTTTTATTGGGTGCGTGTTTTATTGATATTTTACATATAAAAATAAAGAAATAAATGAATAAATAAATAAATAAATAAATAAATAAATAAATAAATAAATAAATAAATAAATAAATAAATAAATAAATAAATAAATAAATAAATATTAAATAAATAAATAAATAAACAAATAAATATATAAATAAATAAATAAACAAATAAATAAATAAATATTTAGATAAATAAATAAATATATAAATAAATAAAAAAAGATAAATGAATAAATAAAAAAATAAGTATATAACAAATAAATAAATATAAAAATAAATTAATTAATCAACAAATAAATAAATAATTAAATATTACCTGTAAGTTGCTCGAGAAGCAATTTGAAATAAAATAATATGATATGTTTTTGAATTTGTAATGACCATATAATATGTGGCACTTAGGTACAACTAGTTTGTTGATAGGTACAAAAATTATATCTAAGTTAACGTGTTTTCTATTTTGTCTTTAAAAAGTATATTTCGATATCAACCATCATACCTGACGTTAACCGCAAGTTTTTTGTAAACTTTTACTCTGTTTATACATATTTCACCTTAAAAAACAATATAATATGAACTGGTAATGGCCGTTAAAAATATTTCCATAAATTATATATTGTTTATACGTTTAATAATGAAATTTATTGTTTAACAAATATAAATGTATATTGAATTTCACAAGTGGTCATGCAAAGGAGGTAAACTGTTTATTTACCATAAACACCATTAATGAGGTATGAATAGTTATTGTTTATTTACGTTAACCGTTAGAGGAAAATAATTAGAAATATTTATAATAGGTACCTATAATCATTATATAGCAACGTTTATCTATCATCGCCATCATAAGCACATGATATAATAAAATAATTTAATATACCTATAACGCGATACTCAAGTCGAGAAAAATCGATATTTTCAACCGTCGTGGCTTCGTGATCAGTAGTTTGATTTACGTGCTTGCATCCGGGGTTCGAATCCGTAGAGGATTTACATTTATCATAAAAATCTTACGCAATTTAAATCACCGAATTTCCATTTGCGAAATGAAATCGCAAATGGATGTAAGGATTTTTTTTTCGAGCATCGAATTAGAATAATTTTTAATCATAGTATTTGATTAATCATAGATCAACCGTATTATTCCTCGAGGATTTTGGTTTTTTCTTTGTTGTTATAAGTACCTATTTCATCAATCTAGCATTTCTACAAACCGTTTTAGTGACTTAAAAAGCCTGTTGCTGATATTATAAAGATAATTACCTAGTATTATTAGAAAAGAATGTCAAGTTCGTTGATTTTGTTCCTAACGATTTTGATTAGGTACCTACTTTGATTTTAGCGATTATTTTGTAATGTAACTATAATTTGGAATTTTCATATGACATATAAATGTAATTTACGAATGGTGGATGTGTTATATTATATACCTATATAATTATGAATAGTATAATTCCTTCAGATATTCAACAAATACAATCAAAGACATACAGAAAATAACACAATAAAAAAGAACAAATTGCCCTCAAAGGAGATAGTTAAATACAAAGAAATTATTTTTGGGAACCTAAGCATTTTTTCGGTGAGTAAGCTTCGTCAAAATATTGTTTTAAATCGCCTATGTTACACGTAGTTATGTACAATTTATTGCCTAAGAAATTGCTTCTTCTTCTTCTTCTTTTTCTTCGTTAAGTAGACCTAGTTAGTCTGTTCTTCAGAAAGAATGCCTCCTGGGATGACGATTTCCAGCTATCCCTCCATCTCTTGGGTAGTCTTCCGGACAGAAGGGATTTCATTCGGCGCTATATATGCAAGTCTATCACTGTCCATCCTCTATTCCACATGTTTTCATTATTTGAACATCGCGAACACGATCTCGGAGAGTTTTACCAGTGATTGACCTTAGAAAATTCATCTCCGTTTTCCCTAAGAACCCCTTGGTTCGTACAGTGTATGCTCGCGTTTCCACAGCATAAGTCATGATCGGTCGCACGCATGTCTTACATATATTATATTCTGACCTTACTTTCAATACGCATGTGTTTATTTTTCCACATCATTTTTTTCAAACATCCAGATACGACAGATGCTTTATTTAAGATATAGCTGTCATACAAATATAAAAAAATGTAGCCATAATGTCTAAAACTATGCCACACATCTTATATATTTATGTAGGTACCTATATCACATATTATTTCTCAAAGTGATACCGGAAATCCCAATCAACTTAAACTTGACATTTACCTCGTCTATAGTGGTGATATAAAAATGCCGCAATACTGTCTAGGTTTATAAATTCTTATACCTTACATTTTGTATCTGAAAATAGATCCTCAGTGTACCTAGCCCAAGGAAATAGTTTCGAAGGTTAGGGTACTTTAGGGGCTCATCTCCTTAAATAGTAAACACTCAATGGCCATGCCCGACGGACTTTTCAAATAAAATATCCATCACTCTGACAGTGACAATAAATACATATCGGTATACGTATGTTCGTTCGAACTACATATATCTTCAATAAGTAGGTATTTAAAATTCATATTAAACAGGAAGAGTAAACAAAAAAAATGAAACAGCCAAACACTGATTCTAATTCCCTTCTTTTACAGCTGTTCACCAATAATTCATATTATCTTCATCAAAATGAGAAGCCGATCAATTTTTTTAATTTTCAATGATTTTTTGTCAAAATCAAATACAAACAATGCACACGGACAAAGACGTTATCAATTATTGGCTCCAAAGATCCTAAATTTGTTTGCAAAAGATTTAAAGAACATTAACATTATAAAGGCAGAATAAAAAAACAAACTTTTTTTTTTTTTTTAAAAATGAATATGTCCTTGTTAAACAAGTACATATACATCTACCTACGTTCCCTAAACTAAGCATAAATGCTTGTCCTATAGGTGAACGAGATCGGTCGAGGCAGGATTCGAACTCGCGACCACTGGATTACTAACCCAGCGCGCTAACCGCTCTGCCATCCACCCATCCAAAACTAGATTTGAAGACAGCTAAAGTAGTGTACAATAGTATTGTTATTTCTTATATAAACTACTGCTCAAGTGTATCATTTATGAGCTATACAACGGAGAATAAAAATGTACAAATTATACAAAACAGAACAATGCGGACAATATTAAAATGGAACATATTCACCCGAATTAAATATGTTCTTGAGCAGTTGAAGTTGTTGACAATAAAACAGCAAATTATTTTAAATGTGTTAATTTTTATATATAAATTGAAAAATGGACAATAACCGCGATATTTCTTTCTTCAAAGAAAGTTCTTTATAATTTTGAAGCTCGCACTTCCCGACGAGAAGTCCGCCGGGTTTAGACTCAGACTTACCTGAAAGGTTCACAAAATCATGTGTTTTTCAAAGGTTTTCAACTACATAATGATTTTCTAGAGTGTGTGAAGGAAGCATCTGGTCTGGAGTAATAATAAAATCAACTAATAAGTCGATAATTGATCTAACGAATAACTTGATCAGATTGTAATATATGTAGATATTTCATAAATCTAAATGGTAACTGGGGGGGGGGGGAAGTCCGGTCAAAGGATGGAATTAAAGCCCTCATGATAACCTATGTCATCCCTGCTGTAGTTATACTCCCAAATTCCTTAGTGACACTATTATAATGATACATAGTAAGGCTGGGTTGTTTCAACAAAAGTAAAGGTATAAGTATAGTTAAAATACTTTGATATCATGAAATTGCTCAAAAATCCGTTGTTTGACGGCAATAGATTTCAATGAAACAACCAAAACTTATGTATATTTTTATGAAATCAAAGTATTTTAACTATACTTTTACTTTAATCTTTGTACGAGAAACGCAGCCTAAGCCTTAAAACGTTTTGAAAAATAATCAGTCTTTTCGAAAACGGTCGTATCAAATAATTGACTCTCCAAAAGGGAGCAAATCCGTCTCCTCTCCTCCTCCTTTTCCCCTCCCTGACCCTTCCCTATATCCTAAACCCTCCAACAATGCTATATGTAGGTTCAATAGTTTTTTGTTTTTAATTAACTCAAACATTTTATAAATAAAACTAAATAAGAAAATTGTAATTGGCGCTATGAATAATTGTAATTTTATACTATTTTTAATTACAACTAAAAGCTGTAATGTTCTTTCAAATAATAAAAAAAAAGTTATAATAATACCTATGTATGTGGTTTTAAATAGTGTATTATAATAAATACAGTTGTGTTAAGAACCATTCAACGTTATAAAATCATCGATACGCATTTCGAATGTTAACAGCAATAAGTTTTTACACTTTTTGTTAGTGATTACGTGAGTTGCATAAATTATTATTGTGATGACCAACTGTTTTCCTTTTATACAAAACGAATAAATAAATTATTATGACGCGACCAACGGAACTGTCAGAACGTTATCGCCAATTCAATTATTATGAATAATTTTGTTTTACCCATCAGATGTACACACAGAGGTTAAATAAAATTGAACATCCCTCGATTTCGACGTTTTAGATATGACACAAAAGTCGATATTATTTTTAAGTAAACACGGCTGACTGTAAACTACACTAACAAGATATTAAGGAGAAAAAATGTATGATATGAATAGATAATTTTATTTTGAACTCGATACTTAATAAAAATCCAGCTGTCGATTTGTTCAAGAGAGTTTATTTCTCTTGACACATCGATATATTTATGTAGTTTCAAGATCCGCGAGTTTTTGTATGGGAAAGTCTATATTTTTAATGATTTTTCCAACGTTAAAGTCAAGATTCGTAGCGTGTGTATATGTTATATATGTATGTATATGGTTTGACTCAAATATCGGAGTGGAATATTTAGTGTCTGTGTATGTATGTGTCCCTTATAACTTTTGAGCCGCTTGATACACATAGTCCGAAATTTCAGAATCGTTGTACGGCCAGGTAGGTCTACATTTTTCATGGTTTTTCCAACTTTGAACTAAAAACCGCTAAATTAGAGGCTTCGCAGCATATATGTATGTATGTTATGCATTTAACGATTCGTTCAAGAGGATTAGTATCTCTTAATAAATCGACAGTATAAACTTAGTCCCGTGTGAGAGAAATGTATGCAGTAGTGGACTTTCTGTATGATTTTCCAACTTTGAAATCAACTAACTCGATTCATTGATTTAACACATATCTGGCACATATCTCAATTTGAGCTAAAATACCATATAAGCTATCTGGCACATATTTCAATTTGAGCAAAAATACCATATATGTAATATGTAAGCTATAACGCTACAAAAAGGACTGAAAACAGCTTTGTTTGGTATAGCAACATACTACTATTATATCAGCGTCCATGGAATAGTCCTGAATCATTAAACAGCGCTATACAAAATTACTTTAATTTCATGGTCATGGTAAAATGATTTGTCGTGTTTTTTTAAGGTCTAGTTTCAGTTCACATCCAGCATTCTTTCGGTCGATTTGCACAAATAAACATCATGTAACCGAACATAGTTTTCATAACGTCCCACTATAGGTACCGACCTTCATATCTACAAGCTAATACGGGAATCCGACCTCAACAGCATTTAAAGCTGATAGCTGGTAGATAGGAAAAAAAGACGTTTTTGAGAATTAATCATTTTAAAACTACTCTTGTCAGTCCAAGACTGGCGGAACGGACCAAGAGAGAGAATCATCATTAAAAATGTAATGTTACGTTGGTAAGTTTTCTCGAATGAATAATTCAATTTGGCCATTTTCCTAATTGAAATTTACGTAATCGATTTTTGTGTTTTATTCAACACAAAGTAGATAGGTTGGTACATAAATAAAACATGTTAAATTCACTCGGTTGACATAGAAAAGTATGTTTCTATCTACCTGGTGGGAAATTTTCGGTTGGGTTTCTTGGTTTAGCTACAAAAAATATCTCCCTTTTTTGTGTACGTAATATGACGATTGTATTGTGTTTTACTTGTATAAATTTAAATAATATTTCCCCTGTCTTGTATTTGTGTACCGTGTATGATTCAAAATGAAGTGGTGCCTAAGTATCTGGTATTTCGCACAAAAATTTAAAACAAAATAGTCATATTCAAATTAAAATAACCAAGAAAGTTCTTGGAAGGAAGGAAAGATTTTTCTTCCTTTTTGTCAACTCATGATCATCAAAACTCTAATCTGTCTTGGTTTTATAGGTTTACTTAAAACGAATTTTAAAAATCTTATGATGATGAAAAATTCAAGATTCTCCAGCTAGTCAAAGGAGAAGTATTGAGAAAAGAGTTCATTTTGGAAGATTTGAAAGGTCTTTGGAACCAAGAGACAACAAAATAGTCTTTAGCAAAGAAAGCTTAAGTTTAGTTTATTTTATTTGTTAATACGTTTGGTACGTACCAAGCATTAAATTTGTAATATTTCACACATAGAATTAAGATTTCACGTTTAAATCCGTAATTGGAAGACATTTATATTTTAAAGATTATGTGAACAATGTGATGCAATATATTCTGTGAATTTACCAAAAAATAAAAACAAAATAAAATTTCAAAAATAAAACAAAAGACGAATTAATATAGAAATTTTTACATGTACTCCATATACTTCTGTAATATAATATATTTATCACCTCAATCACATTCAAGTATGCTCGTCTTATATCAAAGGTTATTAAATTTTAACGCAGAAATATCAAATTAAGACTGAGACCCGAGTATTAAACAAGGCTCTAGAGGGATCCATTGCAGCATTCTAGAGAATGATTCTTCGAACAGGTCCCTAGAGATATACCTACTGATGGTTGGCGTCGTCGATACAACAGAGAGTTATAAGACATATTATTATGGGATCAGTTCCATTTAGGTGGGACGCCTGAGATGTGCAGGTCATGAAATCAAAATGGATGACAACAAACTATATAAATGTATCACACTCTCTGTTAGTGCTGATGTATCCATTCAGCAAAGCAGAAACTAGAAAACCAAGGCATCAGAAAGGCAAGAATGGTGCCAAGGCCCACCCAGGGCTGTCGACCTTATGATTAAATTAATAAAAATAAAATATATACATATATAACTTAACGGCATATCCCACAATGTGGAGTAACCAGCAACAGGTGTGAGGGTGTGCATTACTTCATAAAAAGGAATCACAACACATGCGTGTTTATCCATACGCCAGTTTTAAAAATAGAATAGGTTTGTCGAAACTTAGTTTGTCGATTGCCAATTATTGATAGAACTCCACAATAGTTATATATTATAAAAAAATATTCTGTAACAGTTCTATAATATATATTTTATTATTCGTTCACCTCCTGCTTATATAATATATAAAATAAAATAAGTTTTATTTGTAGATACAGATAAAATAAAAAAGTTCAGTGTTTATGTCCTCGATTTACAAACAGATTTATATTATAATCAACAGCAACACGACATATATCTCTTCCTGGAATTTAGGCAAAAACTCTAAGTATGGCAACTTTTCTATGTATTTATCGTGTAAACAAACCTGAGTAACAATAAAAAGGGTTGAACGTACACAAAAGATTTATATCATTGTACCTTGTTAGGTGTGTAGGCTTTATATTTGATACTACATACATAGGTACATGCATACTTTTTTACATACATTCAAGTCGTGTTTTTATTCTAATTTATATATTTAAGGCATCTAGGCTAACGTAGGAGCGCATTTTAAAAATAATGTCAACAATTTGCAATAAAAATATAATGTACATAATATATCCATTTATTTAGAAATTGTTTACTGATTTTTTATTTGTTTTTAATAATGTAGGTACATTTTAAATATCTACCCATGGTAGATTTAAGACTTTTGAATACAACGATTTTTTTTTAGTTTTGAATGAATATAAGAATAACAGATCTAGTTGAACAATAATAATTATTATTTATTTATAAATCGTATGAGATAGTGAATACATCAAAATCAAACCAACAAACACACAGTTAAACATAAGCAAAATACGATCACACACTCAGGTCGAGAGCTCCGAGCCAGTCCACAAATGCAGGCGTCACCTCACAAATATCCGTCATTGGACCCTCATATGCACGAATGCAGCATTTCTCCAATATTATGTTGCATTGTTTGAGAGGGATGGCCGCAGTCGCATTGAGCGGATGGAACAACGCCCTACTTTGCCATGAAGTTAGTAGTTACAGCGTCCATATCCAGTGCGGATTCTATTTAGCGAGGTCCACAGCCTTCTTGGCAGATCGAAACCTAGGGGGATCGTCGTTGGAGTACCCATGTACCCAATAACATCCAGGTTTTACCTATGAAAATAAAACCTCCCCCATCCTAATTATTTAATAAATCAAGTATCTGGTATAGGAGTGATTCCTAACTTAAGATCGATCATATTGCATTTGATTTTTCTCATAAAAATTAGTTAATTTTTCTCATAAAAAAATAAGAATAATTCAAATAAAAAATAATTAACAAGTTTGAATGATCATAATAAACAAATTAATCGTTATATTTGCAAAACTTGTTTTGAAAAATTGGAAAATTGTTTTTTTTAAGATTAAATATTATGTCCTTGTTACAAGCAGTTACGTAATACATCCTCATACATCCCCTTAGTTTAGCATAAATGCTTTACGTTAGAAAATTGTGAAACCAGACCTTACCACATACTTATAAATTGTCCAGGATAGTAAAACTTTCCATGATAATGTATACTTAATATAACCTTAGCATTATAAAGGTTAATAATACCGCATTTTTAATATTTAATTATGTACTAATGACCAGCAACGTTCTTCAACGATGAAAATGTTATGTGTCGACATCGAATGAAAATAACGGCAAAGTACACAAAGTTTTATTGAAATAAGTGACTTCATTCAATCGAAAATAATTACATATGTCGGTTGATATTAAAATAACCTTGAGATCAATACATTTTAAACCACTATAAGTATAAAAGATCCAATATTCGACATCGTACTATTCCACTTTCTAAGGAGAAATGAGAACTACCCACTTACCTACTTAAATAACATTCAAATTCAATTCAGAAGTTGTCAAAAATTTTAAATATAATGCAATTCAGAATATTTTCACCGTTTTTTTTTTTGTTTATGTTGTATTAATTATGTCAATTATGTACTTTTACTCCGTAAAACAGGCAAGCAGTTTATGTTATATGTATCTTTGCTGATGTAGATTGTGAACAATAATTTGTTGGAACGAATTGCCACCAGACAATGTAAAGATGCCACTGGCACGGGGTTTGAGGAATTGTTTTCGATACAATTTACTTGAAAATCGTATGACAAGTACATATTTAATATTTGTGTGAGACTGAATGTGTCAATATAATATTTTCTACCGTTTAAACACGTTTATATACAAAAAAAACAGAGGTAAATTCTAGTATCATATGTATATTTTTGGAAGCTTTTGATGAATACGCTACTGAATATGCGAAAAATTAGGCCAGCGTACGATCTTTTACTTTACCAATGTAAACCATGTAATACATTATGTTCTTGATGCCCAACCTTCATACATGGAATGAGTCTTATCCCGTTTTACCATCCTCATATAACAACTTCATAGACTTCCGTGAAAACGGTAGGGAAAAAGGATGTAATATGTAAAAGCTTTTTACAAACAAAAGTAAAATCTTCTCCTCATATTTGTAAAACACACAAATATACATATTATATTGTTCCTTTGAAATAATACACGAGAAAAAACAAACAACCTTGTAAGTTCCTTTTGTTGTAAAGTCGAATAAGTTAATTGTGAACAAAAGCTCAGATGTTAATATAATTTTATTGCTAACAAAGTTGTGAATGTTTGGCGCACCCACTCAAAGTGTGATTTGTTTAATGAAATGGAAATAGTTAGTTAATGTGCTTGCAGGGATTATTATATTGCAATTTGTTACGATAATTTCAATGTGTTAAACCTCCTATTCAATATTAACTCATTAATGAGGATAATATACGTGAAATCACGCTTGTTTCGTTATTGGAGTAGGAAGAGGAAACAAATCGCCGAAGATTCGTCGATGAACAACAACTTATTTTTACATTATTTGTCGTCCCAGGTGCAATAATAATTTATGTCAATAATGAAAAGTACACCACTTTTTTATTTTACATGAATTTTATTATGTGTGATAGGCCTATTTCGCCTTCTTAGGGCATTTACTAGCTTATTAAATGCCCTAACAAGGCGAAATAAGCCTATCGCACATAATAAAATTCATGTGTAATCATGTAGAAAAGTGGTGT
The DNA here is from genome assembly GCA_963576475.1 of Molanna angustata. NCBI lineage: Eukaryota > Metazoa > Arthropoda > Insecta > Trichoptera > Molannidae > Molanna > Molanna angustata. Next base: position 35,135,339 of record OY754966.1, read on the forward strand.
ACTTTTCATTATAGACATAACTTATAATGGAAGTCTACAAAATACATAAAAACTTCGACGATCATTAATGCAATAATAATATTTCCACAAAGGTTTTTTTTATTGAAAAAGAATAAATGTATTAATTTACTTGGTGATCAATAATGTGTACAATGGCGGGTTTATTGCGATTAAGCAATTTCTTCCAATCAGTCAAAGCAACGTGAGGCCATACATAGTGTAGTGGTAGGTACAATTAATTTAGAACAAAAATCATATAGAAAAAAAAACACGTAACATTATTGAATAATGTAGAATCACAGCAATAAAGAAATGAGGGATATAGAGGTTGTGGAATGTGAGAGAGGAAGGCGACGGAGTGTCAATTATTAAGAGTTGTTGTAAATATATCCCTGTAAAAAGTAGGTACATATACACTACATCCTCATAATACATTCTCTTACTTAAGCATGATTAATGCTTTTCCTATAGGTCAATGAAAAAAATATATAATATGTATAGATTAACGACCAAAGTAAGTACCTACTTTATATAATTAAATACGAATACACAGTTATGGTTTAAGATTTTTTTTTGGTAATCGTCTTTTGTTTCCTTCACATTTCTTCTTCTTCTACTTGTGCCGCTCCTAACGGAGATTGGCGGCCATCATACCAAATTCATTCCGATCTTGCTACAACCTAATTAGTGACGCCGCATCCGGAATCCCGAGCCACTGCCTGAGATTTTTAAGCCACGATATTCTTTTGAGACCCATACTCCGTATTCCCTGTACTATATTTTTTAGAAGGGCATATTTATCACCACGGAATATGCGGTCAAAATATGCGGCTTTGCGTCTCTTGACAATGGTCATTTTAATAATATTTATTTCAAGATCTTACTTCATCGGACGTTCAATAGCTTATATAAGTGTTACGTATCGTAATGTTATTTACAGTTTGACTGACAATAACATAATATTATTTACCTACATTGACTTATTTATGATACATCAAAATAAAATAACCGCACTACAGTTATAAATAAATATTTTCGACTATAAAAATACAGTTAATTGAAAATCATTGATGGTTTAAAATAAACAGATTTTAATTTTAAGGTTTTTTCGTAAATACAGTGGAAGTTCATAATCAAAAGGTCGCAAATTAGACGCATTATTAGAAATTAATCGTATAATTAAATCCGGCAGATTACTAGTCAATATTCAAGTTCCTATATCTTCACCTTTACTTAAATAATTTAGTTTTGTATGCATTAATTGATTTACATGTTTTTTATATTTATATTTATTGTGTCATTTTCTTAAAAATACTGTAGATATGTATACGATATATACTCTCATTCCTAGCTATTAATTCTTTTACATTAGTAATTTCTACATAAATGCATATACCTACTTATCTAGCTTTAATATATCGAAATTTATATTGTTTTTTTTTGTACTTTGTTTCTATATGTAGGCATCATAAATATTACTTATATCAGTTGTATTATCTACCTTCTAATAGTCTTTATTCATTTTTATAATTGTTGTATGTATCTGTTACGTATTGAACATTTTACCATGTACAATTAGGTTTCCCCTATTTCTTAATAATTACTTGTATTCACCATTTTTTTATCTATATGTATTGACTTTGAATTCCCGACCCCCCCCCATTTCCCTCATACCTCACGCACCCCCCATTTGACATATAAAATTTTGTTATAATTTTAATTTTGTATTTAGTTTGAATTGTGCCTCTGATGATGCTGGCTGAGTCCAGTGAAAGCGCTTAGGCATTAAAAATAAAAACTCATTGTGGATTAAAACTGTGTTATTTAATTACTAGTTGCATGTAACACATGAGATCCAAGTGTCGATAGCGATAATACGTATAGTTGAAGAATAAGTACCAAACTATAAACCCATAAATACAAATTATTTAATATTTTAAGATATTTGATTTTCTATACAACACATGTACCTAGGTATGTATGTATGTTTGGAGATTTAAGTATCAAACTATTAAGTCTTCTTACATATTGTGTATAGGCGACTGCTATACAAATTGTATGAAGCGTTGTCGTTACTAAATTCAATTTTTATAAAAATTGTTAAAAAAAGTTTTAAATATTGTACAATATTTATATTTTTTATATAAAATTAAATTATCTAGTTGGGGTGTTTCGGCTTTTTTCTATATTTTTAAAATATTTGGAAATATAGGCAGTTAAACTCATAAATTTATAATAAAAAAAATATTTTTCTTAATACTTACTTACTTACTTACTTTACGTGTCCGGCTGGTTTAAACCCTGCCACTCCAATATGCGGCGACTGCTATCGCCTTGTCGTTTGCCATAATTATGTCACCAGGGGTGCATCCTTCCTCCATAAGTGGACATATCAGAAGGTGACTCTCATCCTGGATTACGCCGCAGTCACATAGAGTGGCATCTTCAGAGAGGTACCCCCACCTTGCGAGGTTCACTCTACATCGTGTGACATCGACCCTTAATCTGTTGAGGGTAGGCCATATACAGTAGGGAAGGTCTTCTCCTATTGGGATACCCTCACGTGGATGCATCCACAGCCCCGCTCCAAGGTCCTGTTTCCACAGATCCTCTCTCCTTTTTTGTGAATTTTCAATCGTGGAGGTGCTTTTAATGAAGCTATTTCTGGATTTCAAACGTGAGGCTGTTGGTTGGTGGTGATGTAGAGGGTGTCTACTATCATGAGTTTGTTTGTATCTCTCTGCATCTGCAGCTGTCCTTCGTCGAGTGTGGGGTGGAGCGATTCTGACAATAGGATATAATTTCCCAGTTGGTGTTGGCTTTAAGCATCCTGATATTGTTCGTGCCATTTCATTGATTGCTATGTCCACTTGTTTTGAGTGAGCAGATTTTTGCCAAACCGGACATGCATACTCCGCAGCAGACAGACACAAACCCTGCACTGAAGCTCTAAGTATCGACGGTCTTGCCCCCCATGTAGTCCCTGTCAGTTTTCGTATAATGTTATTTCTTGCACATACTTTCTGCTTTGTGTTATACAGTGCTCCTTATAATATGTCAGTGATCTATCTAAGGCAACCCCTAGATATTTTGGATTATTGCAGTAATTCACTGTTTCTCCCATGCATTTCACGTTCAGCTCTCTGGAGGCATCTCTTTTTCTCAGATGAAAAGCACAAAGTTGTGTCTTTCCTGGGTTTGGTTTGAGATTATTTTCCATATAGTAGTCTCCAAGTGTCTGTAGTGATTTAGACAGATTTTCTTCAACCATCCGGAAAGTATTCTCTTGAGAAGCTACAGCAGTGTCATCAGCATATATAAACTGTTTAGTATTTAAGCCATTAGTGGGTTGGTCGTTTTTCTTAATAAAAAATGTTTGAGAAACCCTGTAATTGTTTTTAAAAAAATTATTTGAGATTTTGTATTTGTCTATGTTTATACCAATTTTCAGCATTCTAGCTTTTACGAATTCTGAGATATATGGAAAAATAAATCAAAATTTCAAAAGTTGATAACCCCTGACTGTCTATATACTCTGAAAATTTAGGCTCTGTTAATTGAGCGGATCAAAAGTTATAAGGGGGGGGGGGGGGACACAGACAAACACAAAACTCACATAAAATGTTCTACTCCGAATTCTGAGTAAATCCATGTATAGGAACATATATGCTGCGAGGCCTCTAGTTGGTGTTATAAGCATGCAAAAAGTCCACTACGCCATACAAAATTTACCTTCGTACACGCATCTTTGCTTAATAATGTCGATTCATTCAGTGAATTGAATTCTCATGAACGAATCGACAGTTGGATTAAAAACAAAACCATCTATTTTATAAACAGAATTGTATAAAAATGTGCCAACGGATCTCTTAGAAAGTGTATAAAAATAAAAATATAAAAACTATCAAGATATTACCTACTATCCTTGGAATATTTTTTTCAAACACATATTATGTAATTATAATAGAAACGTTGAAAATTGAAAACGCTCATGTTATCCTATGTATAATATCGCAAGATATGATGTGATATAATGTTATGAGCGTTAAAAGTGAACACAAGGGTTAGTGATATAATATTATATTATATGATATTGTAATAACAGTAAGTTCCAGTTCTAGTTATCAAGAAGGGAAATGTTCGAACGATTTATTAGTGATTCGTTACGTGACTATTGCCATAACCATGAGAATCAACACAAGCAAATTATGTCAATTGAAAATAGCGGGAAATAGACTCATTCGAATAATTTGTTGACACAATTATGTAGGTTACTTTTGTTTATTGCAAACGAATTGTGTTATTATTTGTTGAAAATGGTTATAGTAAAATTTATAACGATACTTTAAGTTTTATGTGACTTTGGCATGAGGTGATTATTTATTATAAATTATTTATGTGTTAATTGTTATTGCGGTGTTTTCCGACGTTTCACTTTGACATGGTCAATACTCAATACGTTAATTGTTAATTATACAGTTATACCAACCTATAGTAAAATGCAACTGTGGGTGTTAATTATTGGTACTTGATCCAAGCTTCGATTGTGTGAGCCCCTCACGATTGAGGTTAGTAGTTCCTTGTGTCGTCCGACGATCAGCCGCTCCAGGGATGAACAAAGCTTGAAGCTCTAAAACGTTCGCAATGGAGTGGGGTAGGTGTCTGAAAATTCCTCTTAATGGGGATGTAAAAAATTTAATGATCTATGTGTTATTGATAATATGTTTTGTATTAAGAAAAATATATCGCCAACGGGTAGAATGTATAAATCAGTACATGTCAAATGTTACTGATTTCATCCACAATGTGGCGACTCGGAAATGGAAATGGGTAGGGCACATATTCAGAAGCTCGGACAAAAAGTGGAAAAATACAATGTTGATTTGGAGACCTATTTCGACAAAGAGAGGTGTAAGAAGGCCGTAGCTCAGATGGGGGAATGATATTTAGAGAGTTATGCATTTAGTCTCGTGATTGAAAACAAAGCTAAAAACAGACTCGAACCCAACATCTTAGACTCAGAAGTCAGATATCTAGTTAACCCCGCCACGAAGATTTTCGACAGATTTTTACAACTAACTTGGTACTAAAGGCATAATGTAATGATGATTTTCGATAGATTAATACAATTTCCTACTAAACGCACTATCTAATGATACTTTTCGATAGAGTTTTACAGCTCACTACGAAAGGCACAACAATCTAATGATGATTGTCGACAGATTTTTATAACTAACTAGGTACTAAAGGCATAATGTAATGATGATTTTCGATAGATTTTTACAACTCACTACTAAATGCCAGTAGCGGAATTGCTTAAAGAAGCCGAAAATCTTAGCCTATGTATATTATGTTACGAAATTCAAGACATAATAAGTTTATGACTGTTTTATTGAAACCGTACTACAAGATTAAAAATTGAACTTTATGTAGATACGATGCTTGACAGGGCCACAAATGTAGACATTATTTTGGTATGTGATTTTAAAATATTTTAATGGCCACTCAAACGAACAACGATGCAAAATAAATTCCCAATTTTCGTTCAGGGTTTGCCTAGTCCGAAGGTTCTAGGTACGCCCCTGGATGATATCAAACCATGCGTTGGCACGTCCTAGATTCAGACTGCACAGGAAACTACGGTATGGAGGCAAATGGAGGAGGCTTTCGTCCACTCCGGGTATCGCTGATGAAGAAGAAGGAAGAATCTAATGTGCATTTTGAGGGACTTCAGTGATTGAAGATCATGCAGTGGACTTAAGAAGATTATTCTTTTGGACATGGTGTTATAATTTATATAATTATTATAAACACTTCCTTGAACTCTGTATGTAGCTCTGCCTAATAACCAGTGCTAACAGTCCACAGAAGCAAGATGTATGGGAGAAAAAATTATCCTGTACTTTAAATTAAACTTAGGACCTCAGCTCAGAAGTCAAACGGCTAACCATTATGGTAGAGTAGTTAAATTATAGTTATTTAAATAATGATAATAGATACTAAAATAAAGAGATAACAGTGAACATAACTTTTGACATCCGTGTCATGAAAAAAAAAAACATTGACGTTTAGATACTTCGGCTGGTTACTGCAATGCAGTTTATCCGCTACAGTGTGTTCCTGAAGTGTGATCGAGTACCAACTAACAATAAAATTATTATTTTCAACACGGAGGGTTGAAAATCTTCATAAAAATGACACTTACGTGCCCTGCCTGTAATCCGTTTTAAATTTATATAAAGAAGCCATAAAAGGTTTTTAAAGGTTCAAACTCTCTCTTTCACAGTCTACATCTTACCGAGTCGATAACTTATGATAATTATTTATTATAACTAGTTGCACGTAGCACATGAGGTATAAGTGTCGATCGCAATAATTGTAAGTAAAGTTAAATCCAAATTATTAAATGTTTTGAGATATTTTGTTTTCGTAAACTATTAAAAAAACATGTATGTCAGGATAGGATAGGAAAGAGTTCAGTTCTTTTTTCCTACTCCTACCCCGAATATGTAAATAGCTTGATGGTACGTATTAAGATTGAATATCATAAAACACGAGTCCCCGTAGTTATTGCGTATTCTGCCACACAAATTATATGAAACTATGTCGCCATTAAATTCATTATTTACAAAAATTGTTTTAAAATCATTATTTACAAAAATTGTTTTAAAATTTTTATTTCTACTGGTATAATGTATATATTTTTATATTAAATCGAATAATCTATTTAGGGAGTTTCGGTATTTTAATAATATTTAAAAAAATACAGGATCTCTAACAAATCGACATTTGGATAAACACTCAAAAACGTCCATCATGGTATGGTGGCAAATCGATTGGCTTCAGTTCTAGCGTCCTGGGTTAGTTTTCCAGCAGGGGAGATATTTATTTAAATTCCTTACTCACGAGAATTTTCATGACATCCATAGTGCATAATGTTATGTTAGTATGTGTCATAGGATGTGTAGGTATATGAAGAGGGGCGATGATGGGTAGTTGGTTATACAATAAAGTGTTAAGTACGATTGGCCTTTTATTCAATTTTTTGGGTGGTCAATTATTTATTTTTTATACTACACACCATTCTTCTTCTTCAAGGTTGGCAATAGTGTTTTTTCAGAAATACATCCTCAAATTACGTATTCAAGAAACTCTAATTATATTATACATATTATATTGATGTATGAAAACGAAAATATCTTAAAACATTAACATTTTTTAATATAATCAATAATAATAAGTTTTTATTTCAGTTAGTGAGTAGGAGGGTGCAATGCTACACAAACCATATTAAATATACATAAAAAATATACATAAAAACTATAAGAATAGCAGAGATAAAATAACAAAACAAAAATGAAAATAAAACAAATATAAAATAATAGAACCGTAACTGTTAATAACCGTAATATGATATTAAAATCACTGTCACTATTATTGATGCCCATCTTTTGTCAATTGGAGAGTCAAACACACACCAGCTACTTGTAAAATGGAATTGCTAAACCCCACATCCTTATTCCTCTGAAATATGCATTTTGATATTTTTATGTGTATTTTAATGATAAGTGACTTTCCTTTATTTGCTATTTTCCAGAGTTTACACGCATATAATATGTATAATATTTATCTTAAAGTTTGAGTGTTCATTGAATACAACCATGGAACAAATCATACTATATTGTGTGAAATGCCTAATAAAAAAAACGAAATTAGCAGAGGCTATGGCAGAGGCATTTTTGCTGTGATATACATCTGTTGTTTTCTATTAGCAATGTTTCGAGGTGTCTCTTTTGAGTTGGACAATGGAAAATACAACAGGCAATATAACATCTCACATAATTCAGCAATGAGGTGAGGGATATGCCGTGATGGTAATTTTGAATTTCTGTATGTAGCTAATTTTTAAATGAAGCATAATCCTGAACATCAACATGACAAATGGTTCGGGACGGTTGACGGGTGACGATAAACACGAGTAATTAATTAATATTTTCATAATCTCCACTAACGCCGAGGTTTTCACTTAGGTACCGATTACTTTCTCTGAAAGCGTAGAACGTGAAAACTTTAAACTAAGTTTGATTAATACGATATTATAACCAAAGACGGCGACGGCCACAGCATGAATATTCAACAAAAGAGACTTGTTGAGAAAATTATGAGAGGAACGGTCGAGGTTTTAATGCCAGGTAAAATAAAAGGAGAAGAAACGCAAGTTTTCATCTTGGGAAAAATCTTTGGACTAATGAGCTCATTCCGAAGTAGATTCTCATTTTGAAAAAAAAAATTAAAATATTTCCTACATATTATACTCCAAAATTGGTTCTAGTGAAACCTAAATTTCTCATTCACAAAACAATTGTGAGGTATATGGGAAGCTTATCTTGCCCTGTTTAAGTTTTATTATTTATAAGAAACTGTGTTTCAAATGCGACACAATTCATTTGCAATATTATGTAGAATAGACTTTCTATATTGATAGTAGTATTTTAGAAGTTAAAGCATACCTACATATATAAAAATTGATACATCTCATTAAAATAAATATATAAAAATAAAACTTTTTGAAAGAAATATTTTCAGTAAGAGTATGACATTTAATTATAAAACTATGGAGAACATTAGTAATTTTTATTTATGTATATATAACCAAACCTACGAAAGGTGACAAGACTTGTGTTTTTTCTTATGTTTGCTGATAAACAATTATCCATTTTGAGATATCTATGGTATAAACGTATTGGTGTGCATGTTAATCCAAAATTCTTGACATTCTCTCGTAGGGTAAGTGTGAACATTGACATTTAATAAGATTTTATTTTATATTTTGAAAGCATATTATTTCTCAGTTTGTAAATCAAAATTAATGTGTTGAAAATAATATATTGCTTTTATGTGATTGTTTTTAGTTTATTAAATATTAAGCTTAGATTATACATATAATATGATTATATTAAGGTTATTTTTGAATGTCTTAAAATTGTTCTTTTTCCCACATTTTGAAAAGTCTGTAATTTTTATTTTGAGTTTCATTACAGAGAAATAGGAATAGAATTATGATGGAGAATACAAATGTCGTTATATACCTGTTATGAGCCTATCCATTTAAATTTTTTATCGAAAAAAATATTATGATATTACGATAGATTGTATGTATAATATATATATATATATATATATATATATATATATATATATATATATATATATATATATATATATATATATATATATATATATATATATATATATATATATATATATATATATATATATATATATATATATATATATATATATATATATATATATATATATATATATATATATATATATATATATATATATATATATATATATATATATATATATATATATATATATATATATATATATATATATATATATATATATATATATATATATATATATATATATATATATATATATCTATTCTACAAGACGAAATCTGACTTTAACCAAATTCGGACAATAATACATAATATGTCCTACTCACAATGCTATGGATCGTATTCGGGGTGAAAGGCCGAGAATATATTGTTATCACAGTTTATGGAGCTGTTAGATTCAGGGTTTGATATGAAAACCTATTTCTCTACCTTCACATAGATGCTCAACGTCTATTATGGTTTTTATACATACCTATCAAAAAAGGTAAAGAAAATGGTCAAAAAATGCTTAGTATGAATTTCGATTTATGTATTGCAGGTTATGAGTTATGTGATGTACCAGGTGTCCCCGAAGTTGACTATCATTCGTGGGAATGACATTCGGTCTTGATCAGTGCAAAAAAGCTCCTCCACATTTGTTAAACCACTTACGAATATACCAATAGCAAGCGATTCTTAGACTAAAGTCAAAGAATAAAGGTTATTTTCTTATGAATTCCGATTTATGTATTGCAGTTTATGAGTTATGTGCTGTATCAGGTATCCCCGAAGTTGAGTATCATTCGAGGGAAAGACTATCGTTCTTGATCAGTGCAAAAAAGCTCCTCAAAATTCGTTAAATCACTTACGAATAAACCAAGAGCAAGCTACTGTTAGACTGAAGTCATAGAATAAAGGTTATTTTTTGGTGTAAGGTTTTTACAGCAAGTGACAACTGAGTAATAGTTTTCCATATACATACCTACACTTTGGTTGATGGAAATCCCTCGACAGACACATTTAAAGTTCATTAAAATATTTTGTTCTTTATAGTTTGTGCTATATACATTGTGTTACACAGGCGTGGTGTAATTAGTTTAACATTAGTGTATAATTAGCGTCACTCGGACATTGTGGACATTGAACGATTGAACTTCATACTTGTTTTTACAAGCTCTTAGAAGTAATAAACACTTATTTTATTTTATTTTTTATTTGTTTAGAAACATAACAGCTATATATTTTTAATGCTTATTTTATTGTAAATAAGTATACAAAAAATAAGCAAATTATAAAGTTTCACATAGTTAAATTATATATATATATATATATATATATATATATATATATATATATATATATATATATATATATATATATATATATATATATATATATATATATATATATATATATATATATATATATATATATATATATATATATATATATATATATATATATATATATATATATATATATATATATATATATATATATATATATATATATATATATATATATATATATATATATATATATATATATATATATATATATATATATATATATATATATATATATATATATATATATATATATATATATATATATATATATATATATATATATATATGTTATAATATTTTTATCTCGGTTTTCCCGTGTCAGTAGGTCTTGACTAAGACCATTTGTCTTCCGACGTTTCGCCTGAATATCACCAGGCATTTTCAAGGACTTAACGAAAAGCACGCGCGCGACACACGTCTACTCACACTGAAAGCTCACCGTCAAGACTTGACGGTGAGCTTTCAGTGTGAGTAGACGTGTGTCGCGCGCGTGCTTTTCGTTAAGTCCTTGAAAATGCCTGGTGATATTCAGGCGAAACGTCGGAAGACAAATGGTCTTAGTCAAGACCTACTGACACGGGAAAACCGAGATAAAAATATTATAACATATTTCACCCGTGAAAACATCAAATATAACATATATATATATATATATATATATATATATATATATATATATATATATATATATATATATATATATATATATATATATATATATATATATATATATATATATATATATATATATATATATATATATATATATATATATATATATATATATATATATATATATATATATATATATATATATATATATATATATATATATATATATATATATATATATATATATATATATATATATATATATATATATATATATATATATCCCGCAATACTTGTTGCGTCACCTATGTGAAATTCGTATAGGGTTGTTGCGTCCACCAACTTTTCGCGTCCGGTATACGGACGCAAGATAATTTTCACGCCAAAAACTACCATTCTGTTGCTTATACCATAGAGAATCAACTGGCAAAAATTTACATGGAAGCAAAAAAAATATCAAAATATCTTGAAATGAATATTATTAGTTCAACCATTGGCCGCACGGAGATTTATTCAGTGTATATTTTGAAGGTGTATATTTTTACTAAGCCACCGATCGTTTTGCATCCGCGGCAAAATATTACATGTTGACCTTGGCCGCACGGAGATTTGTTCGGAGTATATTTTGAAGGTGATTTATATATATGGCTCCGATCGTCTTGCGTCCGCGCTCAATACTCTTCAACCATGTCTCTGTGACCTTCGCGATAAAATGAATACAATTCAACGCATTTTAAATATTGCCTTGAAAAAGCGCGTACCTACTTACTTTTATTTTTACGACTTCATACAACTGTCGATATATGTATTGATACCTACTCTCTCTCGTGCGCGTACCTACTTACTTTCAGTTTTACAAAGTTCATACTAGGTATATGTTGATTTGATTATTGTTACTTTCTCATGCGCGGACCTACTTACTTTTATTTTTACATAGTTCATAAAACTATCAATTTGTTTATTGTTACTCTGATGCGCGTGCCTACTTACTTACTATTGCAATGTTAATATTTTTTATAGAAAATTTCCATATATCTCAGAAACCATAAAAGCTAGAACACTGAAAATTGGAATCAACATAGACATATACAAAATCTAAAATGAGTTTTTTCAAAAAAATTCCAGGGTTTCTCAAACATTATTTGTAAAGAAAAATATTTTTTTATGATAAATGTATGAGTTTAACTGCCTATGTTTCCATTTTTTTGAATATCGAAAAAAACCGAAAAACCCCAACTAGATAATTTAATTTTCCAACTGTCGATTCGTTTATGAGAATTCAATTCTCTGAATGAATCGTCCTTATTAAGCCAAGATGCGTGTACGAATGAACATTTTTTATGGCGTAGTGGACTTTTTGCATGCTAATAACATCAACTAGAGGCCTCGCAGCATATATGTTCCATTACATGGATTTACTCAGAATACGGAGTAGAACATTTTATGTGAGTTTTGTGTGTCTGTGTGTCCGTCCCCTCTTATAACTTTTGATCCGCTCAATTTACAGAGCCCAAAATTTCAGAATATATAAAAAGTTATAGGCCTACAAAACTTTTATACTTAGAATTTTGAATTTTTGTTTCAGTCAGGGGTTATAAACTTTTGAAATTTTGGTATATTTTTCCATATATCTCAGAAACCATAAAAGCTAGAACGCTGAAAATTGGTATAAATATAGACAAACACAAAATATCAAATGAGTATTAAAAAAAAATCCAGGGTTTCTCAAACATTTTTTAATAAGAAAAATATTTTTTTATGAAAAATTTATGAGTTTAACTGCCTATATTTCCAAATTTTTTTAAAAACATTGAACAAACCGAAACACCCCAACTAGATAATTTTATTTTCTATAAAAAATATAACCATTGTATTAGCACATCTCAAATTCTTTTTAACAATTTTTATAAAAATTGAATTTAGTGACGACATTCCTTCATACAATTTGTATGGCAGTCGCCTACACACAATATCTAAGAAGACTTAATTGTTTGATACTAATCTCCAAACATACATACATACCATCATGCTGTTTTCATATTCTGGGTAGGATCAAAGGACTGACATCCATACTATCCTATCTTGACATACATACATAATTTAACTGTCACAATCCTTTTCCCATCCTTTTTTTTCTCTTCCCTTCCTTTCCCGTCACAGGCAAACATACATCTTAGTTATATTTAAATTAATGATGTTTAAAATGTTTCATATTTAATATCTGTGGACATATGTAATTGGTCTGTTTATTTTTATTTTATAGTGTATTATACTATTTTAGTATTTTAAGACTGTATTTGTCCCTAAATAAATACCTAGGTAATGTGTTGTATAGAAAACCAAATATCTTTAAATATTAAACAATTTATATTTATGGGTTTATAGTTTGATACTTATTCTTCAACTATACATACTATCGCTATCGACAGTTGGATCTCATGTGTTACATGCAACTAATTTTAAAAATCTGTTGGTTAAAAAATCATCTTATTTTATAATAGACGAGTTTTCAATCGAATGTTGATATTCATTTTCGTTCAGTGTTTGAGTTCCTAAACGGTTTCAAAATAGTCGAGGTTTCAATCGTATGTTAATATTGGTTTTCGTTCAGTGTTTTATTTTCTAAATATGTATATCTGTTGATTAAAAAATTAACTTAACATATTGATATTAATTATCTTTCAGTGTTACAGTTATTTAATAAATAAATTGTCGTCTATCATTATTTAGAATATGATATTGAATAGTACACAACATTCATTTCGAAATGATTGTTGAATACCTACTATTATTGTTTAATTATTATATTTTTAGTACCTTATGTAAATAAATAAAAAATTAACAAACTCATTCATTTTATTGTTAATCATTGGTATCATACTGTACACTTTCATGGATCGATCCTCACTGCGTTCCACACAATGTGGGGTAACCATCGGCAGGTGAACGGGTGTGCATTATCCTATAAAAAAGCATGCCATGCGCATTTTTGTCGACACACCGGCATCTTTATTAAAATATATTTTTTTTTAAATATAAAAAATGAATATGTCCTTGTTAAACAAGTACATATACATCTTCCTACGTTCCCTAAAAAAATCAAATAAATGCATGTGCTATAGGTAAACGAAATCGGTCGAGACAGGATTCGAACTCGCGACCACTGGATTACCAGCCCAGCGCGCTAGCCGCTCTGCCATCGACCCATCCATCCATTAAATTAATATAAATGATATGAGAATATTTTAAAGCTTGGTGACTGTTTATTTTCGATGTCACTAAATGTTTATTAAGGGTCATTTCATTTACTCCGTATATTATTTAAATCATTGGTTTTCAGTGAATTTTTGAGGAGTGAGTATAATTACTTTACCTTTTTTCAAACCATATATTGGCCGCGTCCCGGCTTAAATAGAAATTCGTTAGTGGTAAACATAATTTCTACATTTCCGTAAAAGGGATTTAGGCTTGTATTATAGACTTCCCGTTTGTCACGCAGATCAGATAACACATTGATTAGCGATCGTATTACTTAACTCTTGTTACACATTCTCTTTCGAACTCACCACAGTATCGTGTATTTGCGAAGAAAATAAATAATAATGATACTTTCGAATATTTGTATTATTGCATATGCGCAAACATTGGATTTTTTTCTGTCGGGAGTCAATGATATTTAAGCCCTGTAGGTGCCTTGATTTCCCGGTTCTCCTACAATAAATATTCCAACTTCGTCTCTATTGAGATAATTAAAAATCTGTTAATGATACTTTCAACAAAATTTAAAAATATTACAAACCCGGCAGATGTTGTACTAACTGTGTATAATGGTTGATGTTTATGTAATCCAACTGTCGATTTGTTTAAGAAAATTTATTTATCTAAACATATCGACAGTACTAAGCCAAGATGCGCGTATTAGGAACATTTTGTATACCTACCATAGTGGACTTATTGCATGCAAAAAACACAAACTTAGAGGCTTCGCAGCAAATATCATATTCTATATAATGTCGTCCATCATACCATCATGCTGTTTTCATATTCTGGTTAGAAAAAAGGACTGACCTCCATACTGTCCTATCTTGACATACATACCTACATCTGTTGTATAGAAAACAAAATATCTTAAAATATTCAATAATTTGGATTTATGGGTTTATAGTTTGGTACTTATTCTTCAACTAACATACTATCGTTATCGATAGTTGGATCTCATGTATTACATGCAACTAGTTTCTTATTGTTTTTTTGCGTTTATCTTAATTACATATTTCAACTGTCGATTTGTTTAAGAGACCTTTGTTCTCTTAACATATCGACAATGTTTCAAGCCAGGATACGCGAGAATTGTATGCAGGGTCTACTTTTTTCACGGCTTTTCCAAGTCATAAAACACCAACATAGTGGCTTCACAGCATATATGTTCCATACACGGATTTACTCAGAATTCGGAGTAAAATATTTCGTGTGAGTTTTGTGTGCGTATGCGTGTGCTTGTGCGTGCGTGCGTGCGTGCGTGCGTGCATGCGTGCGTGCGTGCATGCGTGCGTGCGTGCGTGTGTGTGTGAGGGTGTGTGTGTGTGTGTGTCCGTCTCCCCTTATAACTTTTGATCTGCTCAATTTACAGAGCCCAAAACTTCAGAATACATAAATAGTTATAGGCCTACAAAACTTTTATACTCAGAATTTTGAATTTTTGTTTCAGTCAGGGGTTATCAACTTTTGAATTTTTACTTTATTTTTCCATATATCTCAGAAACCATAAAAGCTTGAACGCTGAAAATTGGTACGAACATAGACAAATACAAAATCTCAAACGAGTTTTTACAAAAAAATTACAGAGTTTCTCAAACATTTTTTATTAAGAAAAACATTTTTTTAAATTTATGTGTTTAACTGCCTATATTTCCTTAGTTTTTAATAATATCGAAAAAAACCGAAACAATCCAAATAGATAATTTAATTTTCTATAAAACATAGTAACATTGTAGTAGTACATCTCAAATTTACATAAATTGAATTTAGTGACGACATTGCTTCATACGATTTCTATGGCAGTCGCCTATACACAATATTATAATATATTATGTAGGTATCTACATTCATGTTTATAAATTTATTTAAAATTATTTCTCACGTAACTCTTGCTTATCGGGGCTGGAAACACTAGGTAAATAAATTAGATGAAATTGTCGAATAGCAATGAAATGGCCACATGCACAGGGTGCAAGGAAGTATTTATTATTATTTTTAAATTTTATATATATTTTTTCAATGGCGAGCCTTTGAATTTTGTTTTATTTTATAATTTATTTTGAAAGAAATAATGTTTGGGTACATATTAAATTTATATGATGTACCTAGTACGTAAGTACTTCATCTAATAAATAGTGACATTAAACAAAGTAGGTACCTATGTAGTGTGTTTTATATAATATTTAAATAATGAATTTCCCCAACATTTTTTAACACAAAATTATCTTTTGACTAAATATATCACAACAAAAAAATCAAATAAAAACTTTTGTTATTTGTATAATATACGAGTACTTCAAAATATATAAAAGATTCATAAAATCCTAGATGTTATACTCCCGGTTGATATCTATATGAAAATTTAAAAAAAAGTTCAACGCTCTTAAATTTGTGCATGCCTTTCGATTACACGATTGTATAAAACTCTACGATAGAGGAGATCAAATGTTTGTTGGTGTAACATCGTTGAAAAAATATTGAGATGGTCTTATGTTATAATAATGTAGTTTTCTTCAAAACTGCGTATAAAAACACCGTCGGACTCAACAGTAAGCTGTCAATAAATTGAACAATAATTCACAATATGTTTCTAAACATCGTAGGTATTTAAAAAAACATAGTTGTTAAATTGATAATATCAGTCCATCGACATTGAAATAAACATCCCTATAATATAGAACGAGCAATTTAATTGATATATTATTTTTAATATCCTTATTGATATTACAAAAGATGTTTTTAATTTTACTCTGACACTAATGAACATTCGGACAAACTTCACCATCACACCACAGATGTTTGTCATAACATTGTACGTAAGTTAATGTAAAATAATCCTTACAAATAATAAGTAAAATGTTGTTAGTACGCATGTTGATGTTAACTCATTATGGACAGTATTTATGTCTTCAATACGCATGTCTGGAGCAAAGCACGGACCGGGACAGTGTTCTGTCCTTTTCTAACACATACCAATGAAGCGCTATCTGTGTCGCTCACAATCACGGATCGGCAAAATTTCGTATTACTATGAGATAATATGTAGAAAAATTACGTTCATATAAATTATGCACACAATCCTATAATATACGAATTTTGGCGCTATATACAAACACGCATCTACTAACAAAGTTACTAGGTACCATTATAACGTATTTTGGCAAGTGTTTTGAATAAGTTTTTTGGATATAATATATATTTATTAATTTTAGAAGGCAGTGTAGTGCACTTATGTACACACTAAGAAATCGCCTGTGTACAGAAGGCGTAGTAATAAACCTAGAACAAATGGACGTGAAAACTATATAAAATATACGAAATATATAAAATATCGAAAAATATACACATGGACGCAAGTATGATGTCAATTATGCATAGGAAAGTTTTTAATATACACCGGAAGTAGTAATAAAGATAGAAAAATGGACGTGAAAACTATATGAAGAAATATATAAAATATACAAAAAATATATACACCGGACGCAGTAATAAAGATAAAAAAATGGACGTGAAAACTATAGGAAGATATTTGTAAAATATACAAAAAATATACACATGGACGCAAGTATGAAAATGACGTGTCAAACGTACCAAAATAGGATAAAACTGAATATTTATATTTTTCAATTTACAAGAAAAACCTTATGGCTACAATGATTGTGAGCAACAAATAGCTCTAAATTCACTGACATAAACCTAAAATAATAAGTAGAAGTGGTGGACGCCGATCTGTCGGATATTTGGCGGACGCAAAAAATGTAGTGGGATCTATATATATATATATATATATATATATATATATATATATATATATATATATATATATATATATATATATATATATATATATATATATATATATATATATATATATATATATATATATATATATATATATATATATATATATATATATATATATATATATATATATATATATATATATATATATATATATATATATATATATATATATATGTTATATTTGATGTTTTCACGGGTGAAATATGTTATAATATTTTTATCTCGGTTTTCCCGTGTCAGTAGGTCTTGACTAAGACCATTTGTCTTCCGACGTTTCGCCTGAATATCACCAGGCATTTTCAAGGACTTAACGAAAAGCACGCGCGCGACACACGTCTACTCACACTGAAAGCTCACCGTCAAGTGACTCGTAGCGTACAAGATGGCCGCTTATGTCAAATATTGTTAGCGCGACGTGATTGGCTCCTTGTGACACGCCCACCTGCTGTCGTGTTCGTTGGTAATAATATTTACATCCTCACTTACATCCTCACTTGTACAACACTCGCTCACAGAAGGACATACAATAGATTTTGACCATTCAAAAATAATAGCAAGTTTAAACAGTGAACCTCTCAGAATTTACAGGGAAGCTATAGAAATATATAAGAGAAGGGATATAATGAACAATCGGGACGACGGAGTTCGTTTGCCTAGTACCTGGAAGAACATTTTATATGACAAACAATACAATAATAATATTAATAATACCATAGCGAAAATAACCCCAAAACACAACAATAATAATATTAATGTCACAACTAAAATTAACAATAAATCACAACACAAAAATAATGATAAAATATTATTACCAACGAACACGACAGCAGGTGGGCGTGTCACAAGGAGCCAATCACGTCGCGCTAACAATATTTGACATAAGCGGCCATCTTGTACGCTACGAGTCACTTGACGGTGAGCTTTCAGTGTGAGTAGACGTGTGTCGCGCGCGTGCTTTTCGTTAAGTCCTTGAAAATGCCTGGTGATATTCAGGCGAAACGTCGGAAGACAAATGGTCTTAGTCAAGACCTACTGACACGGGAAAACCGAGATAAAAATATTATAACATATATATATATATATATATATATATATATATATATATATATATATATATATATATATATATATATATATATATATATATATATATATATATATATATATATATATATATATATATATATATATATATATATATATATATATATATATATATATATATATATATATATATATATATATATATATATATATATATATATATATATATATATATATATATATATATATATATATATATATATATATATATATATATATATATATATATATATATATATATATATATATATATATATATATATATATATATATATATATATATATATATATATATATATATAATTAAATTAAAAAATAGAAACGGATGTACAGAAAATGATAAAAATATGATAGTAAATACAGTTAAAGAGTTTTACACGGAACTTTATAAACCAATTACACAAAATAAAGAAACAAATGTAACTGTGCTAAATGTTGGCTCCGGAGAGATACCAGAGATAGATTATAATGAAATTAAAAATGCAGGTGAAGATCAAGCGACATGATAAAGTTGGGCGGGGAAGAAATCATTGAAGCAATAAAAATTTTCCTAAACAAGTGCGTAGAACTGGGGGTCATACCTGAAAAGTGGCAAAATTCTGAATTTATATTATTGTATAAAAAAGGGGATCCTGAGAACTTAGAGAATTATAGATCAATAAGTTTGTTATCCCACACTTACAAACTTCTCACTAAAATTGTCACAAAACCGTTTAACACCTAAACTAGATTTCTACCAACCAATTGAACAAGCTGGCTTTAGAAAATATTTTGGAACTACAGACTATATCCAAACTCTGCGCCTACTAATTGAGAAAAATACTGAATATAATATAAAAATTCATCTTGCATTCATCGACTATAAAAAAGCAATTGACTGTGTAGAACAATGTGAAATAATAAACGCATTAAATGACGCGAGAATTGACTCCAAATATTCGAGGCTTATCAAATTTATATTTATATGAACACGCTACGATGGATGTAAGAATCGATGAAAACACAAAAACAGAAAAAATCAATATAAAAAGAGGTGTCAGACAAGGTGATACCATATCACCTAAACTGTTTACATTGGTTTTGGAGGGCATTTTTAAAACTTTGAACTGGGAAGACAAGGGAATTAAAATAAATGGAATAAACTTAAACCACCTCCGCTTTGCAGATGACATAGTGCTTATAAGTGATGATCTGGAAGAACTTCATACTATGAAAAAAGAACTCCACGATGCTTCCCAAATGGTCAGCCTGGAAATCAATATTAACAAAACGAAAATCATGAGTCCATCTAACAGCACTATTACAATTGATAATAAAATAATTGAAGCTGTTGAAGAATACGTATACCTTGGACATAAGATAAAATTAGGAAAGGATAACCAGATAGCAGAAATACCCAGAAGGATCGGCCTAGGTTGGGCAGCCTTTGGGAAACTTATATGTACATGTGCTAAAAAACAGAGATATTTCCACATGTCTGAAAAGAAAAACGTTTACAACATGTATCCTGCCTGTGCTTACGTATGGTCTGGAAACTATCACGCTAACTGCGAGGACCATACATAAGCTAAAATGCACTCAGAGATCCATGGAAAGGCAAATGATAGGCGTATATCTAAGAGACTAAATTAGAAATGAAGAAATCAGACGCAAGACAAAGTTTGTTGATGTCATGGATCGAGTTGCAAAACTTAAATAGCAATGGGCAGGTCATGTTGCCAGACAGGGTACGGACAGATGGGCACCCAGAATTCTAAATTGGAGACCATGGGATATGAAAAGGGGAATAGGCCGGCCCCAGAAAAGATGGGCCGATGATATTGTCTCTGCCGCTGGAAGCAGATGGGTTCAAAAACCCCAAAAAAAAGACGAGTGGAAGCTCTTAGAAGAGGCTTACATCCAGCAGTGGAGAGATGACTGAGAAAGAAGAAGAAGAAGAATTGGCATTTCATCGATGTATGTGTGTAGGTAAATATATCCGGTTGGGGGTCAAGACTGTTGTAATAGTTTAAACATCTGTTTACATAATTATTCTGTGCGCAATTTGTTCTGCAGTATGGTATATAGAAAAGGTGATTTTGGCGTGTTGTTCTTACTGGGCAGTTTAAAGAAAAATTTTGAAGTAGGTAAGAGCTGTCTACTAGGTTTTAAGTATTTTATAAAGCAGATAGACATCGTATATCTTTTTCCTTTTCTCAAGTGACTTAGAAGTAATGCTATGATTGGAGAGACCAATATAAATGTAAATCGAATATTTTTATAGTTACATATACGCAAACATTGGCCTTTTCCTTGTTGGGAGTCAATGATGTTTTATGACAATTTTTTATAAAGAGAGAGATATAAGAAATATTGATTTAATTGTTTACTAACCAATTTCTCAATAGATGGCGTTACAAGAAAGTTCTTCGTCACTTCATAGACGGCTATGGTGTTTTCGACTTATTTTCAAACGAACAGATTTTCATTATTGAAATATTCTTCTTCTTCTGGGTCACAATTCTATGATTGGTCTGCACCAAACACTCGATCTTTCCACTCAACTCTATCGTCCGCCAGTCTCTTCATCTCTTTGAAATATTAGAATTTAAAAAATTAAATCGATAGGGAACATAATTGCTTCAAATTGAATTAAAGAAAACTAAAACTATAAATAGCTTTAAATGGGGATTAAAAAAATGGGAAAAAAACAGACAAGACACTAATAAATAAACTACTTTACGTTAACATGCAATGACATACACGCGCACCTAAACCATATTTTTATTTTTTATTTATTTATTAAAAATCCTTTTTTACAAATATAATAATATCTTATGTAGGTACAATATAACTTGATGAGGAAGTAAATAAAATTTATAGTACTAAAATTTAGTTAAAGTTAATGTTTATGTCATCAGTGTATATAATAATAATTTTAATTTGTGGATTAGGCTACTCTACTAGGCTATGCCTGTCCCAGAGTAGCGTTTATCAATCAGTTCTATTATTTTTATTTATATAATTATAATTATAAGCTGCTTCAGAACAGGTTTTTAATCTAGACAATCAGATTACGTTCCGCATCTAGTTCTTAAGTATATTTTTTGTAAAACAATAAATTTTTTGTGTAACATAAATAAAATTTATGTTACACAAAAAAAATATAATTAGGCATAATTGATCAACGTTGCGCATGCACATAAATTGTTGACGTAAATATTCCGATGACATGTCGTAAGCCCTGCAGGTGCCTCGAGTTCCTGGTTCTCCTATAATATCCAAACTTCCTCTCTAATGAGATTTTTCAAATTTGTCATAAAATATAAATCTAGTTTTTCTTATGTCGTGTATGATTTTATTTATATGAAAAAAGATTTAAAAAAAAAAATCAACTCACTCCATAATTTGAAATGTAAATCGGCGGTTTCATTACACATTCTGCCAATGTCTAAGTTACGAGGCGTACGAAAAAATCTTGCTTCTGTTCCTCGTAAATCTTTGATATTTCCCTGGTTTGTGAGTGGCGTGTATTTTTTCTCTCTCAAGATGTGGTAATAATAGGAAGCCTTAGTTATTTAATAGCGCCAACTCAAAACAACCCTCTTGGTATTTAATCTCAAAAGAGATTTTTCTCGTTTAAGTTTTTGTTACGTGATCCACCTATAAAATCTTAAGACACGTTTTGAAAGTGGCAATTCCCCGAACACAAATGTATTTAAGTAGGTAATTATTGGCGGTTGACAATAGCATTTAAAAAAATCTCTGTCACTAAAGAAAGATGAATGATGATAATTTGGCTAAGAAAATACACATAGCAGACAGTCTACCAAGAAAAGGATGGCTTGATGTAAATAACGTACTGAAAGACGGGAACGTTATCAGATTGAGCAATAAACGGACATGATATAATGAGGCGATGGATGTTTAGTTGTGTCTGTCTACCTTGCTAGAGACATGGCGTAATGGTATATATTATAAACCGTGGAATTGTTATTTATTACTTATAACACACTTACATATGCATGTTTTTAATGACGATGAAAAACTGCTAACCTGTCCCGTGATGAAATATCTTTTTCATTTTCGAAAGCGCTATAGCCTGTCGTTAAGATGATAAGAGAATTCGTTATATTTTTTCACGTTATTAGTGTCACCAATGCATCGTTAGTGTTGGGGCATGTTTCCTAACACATTCCTCGATGCATTACTATACAGTTTACAGTTTCATTATATATTGTAAAATTACAACCATTTTCTGCCGATTCAGAAAATGTTTCATAATCATCGATAAAAAAACGAAAAAAAACATTGCGCACCGGCGCACCATTGATGCGGTCAAAAAGTGAGTGATTTTCAATGAAAGTTGACGGCAATACAATGATTTGGAAATAATTGTTTCTTTTTCTTTGCTAATAACAAAAAATAAATTAATAATTCTTCTTCTTCTTCTTTCTAAGCCGTTTTCAATCCATCGTTGGATATAGGCCTCCCCGTTGCTCTTCCACATGTCTCTATTCCGGGCACATTGCATCCAATTTACTCCCACAGTCTTTCTGATGTCATCCGACCATCTAGCCTGTGGTCTTCCCACACTCCTTCCCGTTCTAGGTTGCCATTCTAGGATTTTTTTTGTACATCCTTTCAGCTACGTCCACAACTTTAGTTTTCTCTCGTATCCATTTGTTTGTCTTCTGATCTCTCAATGAAATGCCCAGCATTTTTCTCTCCATGCCTCTCTGCGTAACTAACAACTTTTGCACAATTCGCTTCGTTAGGATTAGCGTTTCTGTGCCATATGTGAGAACAGGCAGGATGCATGAGTCAAATATTTTTTTCTTGAGATAATTGGGGTACTTTGGGGATTTCAAAATGTAAGAGAGTTTATTGAAAGCTGCCCAGGCAAGACCACGTCTTCTCTCTACTTCGGCCTCTTGATTCTCTTTCTCAACCTTCATATTATGTCCTAGATAGACATAACTATCGACTCTTTTGACGGTCCTTCCATCTACCAAAATGGGAACGTTACGCACCGTGCTGCTCATTATTTAGGTTTTTGTAGCATTGACTTTAATAATTGACTTTAAGAAAAATAAACAAATATTTAAAATATATATGTATTCAATTTTTTTTTGCCAATCATAAATAATTATTGACTTTAAAGAAAAAAAACAGATTTTTATAAAATAGGTATGTGTTTTGAATATATATTTTTTAATGCATAGTTCAGGGGTGACATCAGTGCGAGAACACTGGCACCTCATTTATAAGGATTGTTGCTTTGATTGTTTACAAATAAACCAACTTCTCAATAGATGGCATTCCTAAAAGGTTCCATCGTTACTTCATAGATGGCAATAGTAATAATGTCCTATTATCAGGCGATCAAAATATATAGAAATTTCAAAATTTGAATTGATAAGGGAACCCAATAAGAATGCATAATTGGTGAATGTTGCGCAAGCGCATAAAGTGATCACATGACCAGCCGGTGACAGGTCGTAAGCCCCGTTGGTGCCTTGAATTCCTGGTTCTTCTATAATATTCTTACTTCGTCTCTATTAAGATGTTAAAAAGTTTGTCAGACAATATGTTTTGCATATAAATTTTCATTCTTACTTACTTACTTCCGATGGCCATACAACTCCGGTAGAGCTTAAGCCTCCTGAACAATAGCTTTCCAAGCCTTCCTGTCAGCTGCAGTGGACTCCCAGTCATCACAAGCATTCAGCACGTTCAGATCTCGGGTAACATTGTCCATCAATCTCTGCCTTGGTCTTCCCAGGGGTCTCTTACCCACAAGGTTATTTTGCAGTATACGTTTTGTGGCTCTTTCTTCCCCTGATCTGACAACATGTCCAATCCAAGCTAATCTTCTGAACCTGATTTCGCTGGTTTAAAGGTTGTCCTGTCAATGCACAAATTTCCTCATTGGTTCGTGGTCTCTAGGTACCTGCCGCAATTCCTGGTCTTGGGTCTAATATTTTACGTAATATCCTGTTTTCAAATGTTAGCAGTCTTTGTTGGTCCTTGAGTGTCATGCACCAGGACTCAGCACCACACAGGATTACTGGTTTAATTAGGCTATTATATTCATTCACTGGGATATAATAAGTAAATTGAGACAATTCTCGAAGAAATTAATATAGTTTCAAGAAAAATAATGTTTTTTTACGAAATGAAATGCGGAAAACCGTATATTTGATTAATTTTGATTCCAATTTAATATTTATTGATATTCATTCAGCTTAACAATAAATGAAATATCAAAGTGTAATAAGTATATTAAGTTTATAAATAGTAATGAATTTATATTTCAATCGTTGGTCCATATTTAATAAAATAATATTACATGTTTCAACTACAAAGATATAAATTATGAAGGTATACATACATATTGATTTAATGCTTCCTTTATTTTGCGAAATTTGAACTTTTGACATTTGAAAATATTTTGAATATTTATATTGTGAACACTTCGTGTATCATTTTATTTAATAAAAGTCAAGTGAATACCTATTTCATATATTGAATTTATTATCTTCTATTAAGCTTCATAACCCACAAAAACGAGGGACAGGTGAAATTGAAATACCATACTATATAACATATGAAATTCACAATATATAACCGACGTTATCAGTTTAGGTTCTAAATGTTCTTTGCAATCTACAATATTCGACGCTTTTTAGTGCAGTGTCTGTAAGGAAATTACCAAATAAATAGTTATACTTTAGCCTTTTTGTATTAACTGTTTACTTTGAAACAAAAAATAAAAAAATTACAGGTATACCTACATAATTATTATGGACGCCTAAAAGATTATGCGGCGGTGTCACCAGAACATGTTCAGGTGGGGTACAAAGGTGGAATTGAATATTATCTTCTGCATAGGAATGCTATACCCGCCAAAGTATAACATTCCTATGTAAGATGTCTAATACTAATTATTTGCGTAACTCCCCAATTGATAGAATTCATCAGTTGGGCAATGATTATGGTTATCTGACTGATGTATTTTTCCATTCTACTATAAGGATATCTTAATGAAATTTTTTCAATAACATACCCTCCAATAAAATGTGTAATTTTCTGGTTTGTATACCTACATATGTATGTGCCTATACGATTAAAAGAAAGAAAAGAAAATTGAAATTCAATTATGTTACTAACGACTTTTACTCTCCACATTATGGAGAGTCATAATTTTACAATTAATGAACGTATTTTTTTACATCAATTTCTCAACGGGGATCATGTAGAGAGTGTACGCTATGAGATTCATCGTGATGTGTTTGTATGTAGCCTACCTCTTGAGGAAGAAGTGGAGACATATATAGGGTGTCCCAAAAAGTATGGATAATCGGTAAACCAGGGATAGAGGACCCCTAGGTCTATCTAAAAACCTCAATGTATGTTCTACGATTTTTTGTCGTTTTCTAGTTATAATTTCTTTTCGAATTTTTTCGAAAAACTCCGACTGTCACGACATAATTGGTCACAAAGACGCTATTTATTGATATACACCCTTCTTTATTTTTTTCAAAATTGTTGAATAATGTACGTTTTAGATGTAATAATTTGTTTTATCCAATTTGATATAATACCTTTAAAAAAAATGTTGTATCTCAAAAATAGTCAAATCAGAAAATTAACAAAAATGTTTGAGGTCGATTTAAAAATAGTAGGTCACATTAAAAAAATTTCCCAAACATTTTTCAAAAACTTCCTTATTTTATCTTGTATCTACCCTGTAAATTTCATTTTCCTATTTCTACGGGATCATACATAAAAACGGTTTTAAAATACGAGATGGCGATATCTCACGTAATGAAATACATACATTTCCATACAAAAATAATCATTTATTATTCTACGAGTAATACATGTATTAGAATGATAAATTTAATGTATCAAAATTTCACTACGTAAGAATCTACATCTCGTACTTTCAAACCTTTTTTAAGTATGATCCCGTAGGAATAGGAAAATGAAATTTACAGGGTAGATACTAGATAAAATAAGGAAGTTTTTGAAAAATGTTTGGGAATTTTTTTTATGTGACCTTCTATTTTTAAATCGCCCTCAAACATTTTTGTCAATTTTCTGATTTGACTTTTTTTGAGATACAACATTTTTTTAAGAAATCGTATCAGATTGGATAAATAAAATTATTACATCTAAAACGCACACTATTCAACAATTCTGAAAAAAATAATTAAGGGTGTATCTCAATAAATAGCGTCTCTGTGACCAATTATGTCGTGACAGTCGGAGTTTTTCGAAAAACTTCCTTTTGTTGAGTAAATTAAAATGTATTTTTCCTTTTGTTGAGTAAATTTTATTTTATACTTTTCTGTGATTTTATTTTCAATATGTGTTTTTGTGAATGTTTGTAAAGGACTTTATATGCCATAAATTATTATAAATAAATTAATAAATTGCGGCGAGATCCATACTGACATGCCAGTAAGATGTGATGCAGAAAACCCGGTGATGGTCAATGACAATGCCGTTGCGGCTGCTGTATTCCTATGGGATGGCCTAGTGGTAAAGTTTTAAGGACGTCAGCGTAAAATTTACGTGATACTCTACTTTATGATGTACTCTGATTACGACGGACCGATACTGGTAAGTGAATTTAATAAATAAATAAGTAAACTGGGAATAAATTCGTAAATAGAATTCAAGATGATGGGACTTCAACGTATCGCTATTCAGAAAAATACAACTAAAAAGAACTCAGAAACAATTTCGTCACAGTTTGGAATCCACATCACAGGAAACTTGCAATTCAGCGGCAGAAACAGTTCTGGGGGGCAAGTCTAGTCCAACCGGCAAAATCAAAACATCATTATGGAGTTTATGACATCCAAAGATATTATAGAACTCCATATAATAATTATATCCATGATATGGGTAGTCGTGATGGTTTTGATTTCGCCGGTTGGACCAGACTTGCCCCCCTGAAAGTCTACACAAAGGAAGAAGATATATTTATTTTGTTGTATATTTTTTGTATAGTTTTTGGTATATCTCTTCGAAATGTAGTCCTTTTTAATGTACCTTCATAGTTATTAATGAAATGTTATAAAAAATGACCATTGTTGGTCGGTAGGTATCGATGTAAGATATGTATGTAAGTATATGAACATCTCTATCTTTTTCGAGGATCTTCTCAAATCCCCGGCAACGATTCACTTTGATCCTTCATTATCCCCAGTATCAACCAACATCGTTTCAACACACCTTCATCGACCACTTCGTCATTCTAACTTATTTTCTTCCTCCCCTTGAGAATATATACTAACCTACCTTTACACTAGATTTATCAATTTTTATAAGATAATGTTACACACAACATCAATATTGTATATAACTTGATAAAGGCTTGAAAAGCTGAAAAACGGAAATGTCTTGTGAAGGAAATGATATTTTTTAAACATTTAAATTTATTTATTCCCTATAATAGCGCTGTAGAATGGAGGGATGTTACATCATAATTTAAATGTTATATAATATATACTAAAAGTGAACAAAATTTAATGAAGAATAGCTTTTTGATTGAAATAATATTGAGCATTCTATAATTACACTTCTGTAAAATTATAAATTGATACCTATTAACATATTTATACAAAGTGATAATAAAATTAATCTTTAATAATTATCAAGTTTAGAGAAGTTCACTTATCTTCTATTTATTTCCGTTAGCTAAATTGTGATTCATCCCGCTACTCTCCAACACGAACAAGGTAATAGTTTGAGTTTTTACATCATTAGTTAATAAGAAAATCACTCTTTTGAAGATCCATAAAAGACAAATAATCAATGGCGCCCATGAAATAAGTCTGTACCATAAAACGGCTCTATATAAATTGTAATTATTTCAGTTATAATTAATCACTTTGGTATACAGTTCTCCGAGATAGGTAGGTCATCTTTGTCAGCGTTTTTTATTCACAAATGGAACCACGGTCGCGACTCTTACTTACTCTCAGGTCGAATTTTCTTTTGGGATTACCGCAGTTCTGTGTCGCAAATCGCTGTGTTTTTTTCCGATTAAGTCATGCCAAATCCTCAAAAAAATTATATGTTTGTTAATTTTTGATTGACCCCGAGGACGCAAAAAAATACTCACGTAAATGTATGTATAATTTAATGATGGGGTTATCATTCAAGAGGTAAGGATGGCTTAAATATTGAATACTTTTATAGATATTTTATTAATTTATTTATTCATATATTCATACGTACATATACATAATTGACAAATAATATTCTTAACTACAATGCCTCACTAGGTAAAAAACCTGTGCCGGGGCTAAAGCATTTGAAATAATAATACTTTTAACAGTAACAGTTTTTTTATATTCAAAACGTAATTCCCTCTTTATTTTCCTCATTGCTATGATCGGTGTTATTTTTTTTCTTTAATTTCTTCTTATCTTTTTTCTCTCTGTTCATTTTCCTACTTGGTTGGAATAAATTGCGTTATGGTAATAAACCCACCAATGTGCACTTGTGCATAGAGTAAATAAATAAATAAATTTTCGTTGATTTTCATTCATACATCTGGGGGGCAAGTCTGGTCCAACCGGCGAAATAGAAACCCTCGTGATTACCCATATGTCATGGTTATAATTATCATATGGAGTTCTTTGACATCTTAAGATATTATAGAACTCTATAAAATAATTATATCCATGATATGGGTAATAGTGAGGGTTTAGATTTCACCGGTTGAACCAGACTTGCCCCCCTGGTTTTATAAAATTATTTTTTTACACCTATGTATATGATACGGTTATTCCCTAAAAAAGTATTCGTTAAATTTCGGAATTTAATTAATTTTGATATAAATATTAAGTATATTCTGTTTGGACAGTGCCAGAAAGAAGATGTTGTGAGGTATAAGGCAGCCAGGATAATTCATAATTTTATATGTATAAGTTAAGAAAACAATCGGTATAATGCTGTGTTGCAATCAACGTTGCACAAGTAAAACACTTAGGCTGGATTTTTTCAGCAAAAATATCGGTAATAGTATAGGTAAAATACTTTGATTTTATGAAGTTGTTCAATATTGGGTCGTTGAACGGCATTAAATTTCAATGACACAACCAAAAATATTGAACAATTTTATGAAATCAAAGTATTTTAACTACATATACTTTTACTGTAATCTTTGTTGGAGAAACACAGCCATAGTACGAAACATTAAACATCATAGGCCGTCTACCAAATAAGTATAATTTACTAATAAGCAAAGTATAATTAATTTTAATTACCAAATTATTCACATTTATTTCCTAGACAGCTAAATGATGGTTAAATTAACAGATTTTGTTCCAAGATATTCAAATTAATACCTACATTGAGCGTACGACATCATAATGATGACATTCCGCTTAAACTCTTACACGAAAATCAAGGAAATTGAATAATTATTTGTATAATTAATTTTTGCTTGCTTTCAAAGGTTTGAAAGATTGACAATTAGTTATAACACTGGAAGATAAATAAAAAAATAATTATAAGAATAACATTTCTAATGAAGTAAAATTGCAAAAAAAAATGACCGTGAATGATTGAAATAAATTGTAGTTTCTATAATAAAAAATATTTTTTTTTGTTTCAGATGATAATAAATTGCAGATTTTGTAGAGGTTTATTGCCATCAGGCAATTTCTAAATCAAACAATAAAATTAAACAAATAAAAAAAATACTGTCGTAAAAGCTGTCAATGATTCTGTAAGTAGGTACCTTAATATTTTTTGTAAATAATAAACAAATAATAATAAACAAATTAATAATAAATAATAAACCACGTGAGGACAAAAGAAGTAGAGGCAGACCACTTGGTCCGATGACATTAAGAGGGTTGCTGGTGACTGGATGCAGAAGGCCCAGGATAGAGAAACCTGGAAAGATGAGGGAGGTTTAGGTCCAGCAGTGGACATAGACGGCTGGATAAAGTAAGTAAGTAAGTTATAAACTCTTCCTTGAGCCCTGCGCAAGTGGCGAAATTATTGCCACATGGAAATTTCATCCAAACAACCAGTGTTTCCTAATGTAGGCATTATTTTATTTATTTTCCTCGTGATCTCTTGTTTCCTTTTGTGAAATACCTCATTTAAGAACAAAACGAATGGTTGGAGGCCAACATTATTAGATCTCTACATTAATATTAAGTAAATGCATAAACAATATATCAACATCAAGTAGTTACATCTCCAATCTATGTCAACGTTTACTTTACCAAATTTAACAGAAATTTATACGAAAAAGTTCGAGATGTTGCTAAAAAAACGCAATACAAAATACTCATGGGTCAACTGTAATGGAATTATACACGTGCGCGCAATAGATAATTCTAAAATTATAAAAATATTTAATGACAATGATTTGAATAGAATTATTTGACTGCACTGCACCATTTACTCGAGACTATTCAATTTCATTTGGGGAGTTATACAATATACATAATATTACCTACTACATTATTGATTAATTAAAAATCAAAATTATGCATATTAGCATTTACCATTTTTACAACGTAAGGGTGCAAGTATACTATACTTGCACCTCTGTCACTTCAACCTAACACAAACTTTATAAAAATTAACTTACACTAATGACGAATTAATATAATAAAACTGATTTATAACGCTATTCTGGGACAGGCATAGCCTAGTAGAGTAGCCTTATCCACAAATTAGAATTATTACATAATATACACTGATGACATAAACATTAACTTTAACTTTTTTCTTTACTTCTTCATCAAGTTATATTGTACCTACATACATAAGATATTATTATATTTGTAAAAAAGGATTTTGAATAAATAAATAAAATAAAAAATATTGAACTATATGTTTGTTTGTTTGAACTATTTTATTTCCAAACTGATAATGATGAAACTTGTGGTAGATTAACACACTCAATAAAATAAAGATATGTTAAACGATTATTTGCTGAGTTTATTTATCAACACATTTAACATTAAATACCATTAATTTCTAAGCCGAAGAAAAATAACGTAGATACTCAGAAAAATGTATTTAACGCTTGGAATAAACAGAAAAAACACATACTCGCAGTAGAGATTAACAGAATATACATACTTCCAAGTTTTAGACAAAACTGCGTCATGCGAAGGCTTCCTAACTCCTACATAGAAAATTCTGGAAATAAATTTTAGCAAACGAGGTCGCTGTAATTTAATTAAATAGTTTATATAAAGAAGGTACATTCCTTAAATAACATAACGTTGTCGTTATCGTGGATGATAGTAAAATTTACATTGAAGTGTACACTTTTTATATATTTTTATATGTTTAAATATGTAGTTATGCAAGACTGCGATATTTGCATGAAATAAGAAATGGTTACAAAAATTTGACAATCTACAGATTAATTTTCTTTTAAATGTACCTACATTTGCAAGGGCTCAAGCGAGCACCTTATGATAACAGGATCATTTTAAGGGCGTTCTTGCAAGACGTGAGATGTCTTTCTGATGGCACATTCTTTTGCATCAATTCTCGAATTAACTATATCTTTAAAATGAATGCATTGTATAGTGGTGTGATTGTGGTCGCACGTTGCGTGGGCCGATTTACTACATATATACGTAGTAAATCCCCCCTACACCTCCCCGCAGTGTGTTCCATCACGTCGTATCCATCTCCATGGGCAGTCTAGCAGTGAAGATTATATTATGTTATGTTACACTTTGTTGTATTGTATTGTGTTGCATTGTGTTGTATTGTGTTATGTTATATTATATTATATTGTAACACCCACTAGGAAATACTGTAATTGGCGTTATCAACAAGAATTTTATCTATCCTTACATACCTAAATTCTCGACTAAGTATAAGCTCTAAAACTTTCAGAATTTGGGATTTTTGTTTATTTTTTTATATAAAGTCTCGGGAAACTAACAGGCACTATGTCGAATATTAATTTAACACGCACCCAATAACAAGTTGTCACATTCTAGAGTCTTATGATATTTATCGTCTCACAGATATAATGTATGTACATAGACTGAAAATACAATTAAAAACCGTGTATTCACCGTGGATCGAACTCGGGACCTCTGGATCAGCTATCAGATACCAAACCAACCATAACACCAATGTCGTATTTCCGATGACAATGCATGTTAAAACCGTTGTCAGCTCGATTCATAATATAATATTTTGAAAAAAAAATTATAATTTTGTACCCAACTGGCGTAATTTATAAGAATCAAATAGTAAGTTATAAGAACCCAACTAACAGATTGTTTTGTATATTATTTTTTTGTAATTCATGTCTATCTCTAATGTGACTATTAAACCACGATACAGGTTTATCCTAATGATGTTGAATCTATATTATAAATTTGAATGTTTGTATCTATGTATCTATGTATGTATGTGTTGAATGTGCTCCTAAACCGTTCATCCGATTGCAATGAAACTTTGGTGAATTGTCGAGAGTATGCCCGAGATGGTTTCTGGATTAATAAAAAATTTCTTCTTCATCGGGTATTAGCTCATTTTACCTATGAAGGTGGACTATCCTGGGAACCGTTCAGCCGATTGCAATGAAACTTGGATGGTTTCTGGATTAAAAAAAAATTCTTCTTCTTCTTCTTCATCGGGTCATTTTACCTATGAAGGTGGACTATCCTGGGAACCGTTCATCCGATTACAATGATTTGGTGAATTGTCGAGCGAATGACACAAATAAATAAATAAATAAATAAATAAATAAATAAATAAATAAATAAATAAATAAATAAATAAATAAATAAATAAATAAATAAATAAATAAATAAATAAATAAATAAATAAATAAATAAATAAATAAATAAATAAATAAATAAATAAATAAATAAATAAATAATTAAATAAATAAATAAATAAATAAATAAATAATAAATAAATAAATAAATAAATAAATGAATAAATAAATGAATAAATAAATAAATAAATAAATAAATAAATAAATAAATAAATAAATAAATAAATAAATAAATAAATAAATGAATAAATAAATAAATAAATTAATTAATTAATTAATAAATAAATAAATATATAAATAAATAAATATATAA
This sequence comes from Molanna angustata, assembly GCA_963576475.1. Lineage (NCBI taxonomy): Eukaryota > Metazoa > Arthropoda > Insecta > Trichoptera > Molannidae > Molanna > Molanna angustata. The sequence continues at coordinate 35,169,734 of OY754966.1, forward strand.
ATAAATCTTCTTCTTCTTCTTATGTTAGGCCTAAGGGCCTGTTATTTGCAGAGACGTTGTTCTCCTGCGAGGTTGAGTCCCAGCTGTCCTTCCACCTCTTTGGTGGTCTGCCTGGTGGTCGTCTTCGTCGTAGTGCTATGTAAGGGATCCTGGATGCCTCCATCCTATTTACATGGGCATACCAGAATCTCCTTCTTTGCCGACCCCATCTGACGACATCCTCAACCTCGTAGATCTCCCTGACTCTCGTGTTTCTTATTCTGTCTCTAAGCGTGAGACCGGCTATTGCTCGAAGAGTTCTCATTTCTGACACTCTTAGTGTACTCTTCGTCATGGATGTGTCAGCCCTACATTCGATTCCATACGTCATTATGGGTCGTACACAGGTCTTATAAATTCTAACTTTACTTTTAAGTCTCATGTCGGGGTTTTTCCATATTGAATTCCTTAAGCGCCCTGAGACAGAAACAGCCTTGTTAATTTGACCCACAATTTCTTATGGAAGGTTACTGTTATCACATAAGTCGACACCCAGATATCTGAACTTATCAACCTGTTCTACCGCCTTCCCCTCCACACATATATCACAGCCCATTGTGGTTCGAGAGAAGACCATACTTTTGGTTTGGTTTATGCTCAACCCTCAAACTTTTCACTCATATCCTGAAATCCAAGCTTGAAGCTGTCATAGAAAATATGGAGGAACAACAGGGATTCCGCAAGAACCGATCCACAACGGATGCAATATTTATAGTACGGCAAATTAAAGAAAATGCTATTGAATACAATAAAGCGGCATACATATGTTTCATTGACCTCACTAAAGCATTTGATCGGGCTAAACTTACAGATATAACGCAAATCCTGACTGAAAGAGGAGTGTCCCCCATTATGGTTAAAATAATTAATAAACTGAACATCAACACGGATACCATTATAAGAATAGATGGCCAACTATCAAATCCTATAAGAGTGAGCACTGGTATTAGGCAAGGCGACAGCCTAAGCCCATTCCTCTATAACCTCATCATGGATGAGATTGTGAAGGATATCACATCACTTGGGAAAGGTTACAGGATGGGTGATGAAATTATATCTGTTGTCTGCTATGCCGATGACGCCGACATATTCGCCGAGACCGAGGAAGACCTGCAAATAATGATCTTGCAAACATTTAATCTAGCCAGTCAACGATACAATATGGCAATATCAGTTGCAAAAACCAAAAGTATAAATAAATAAATATATAAATAAATAAATATATAAATTTATGAATAAATATATGAATAAAAAAACTAATTAATTAATTATTGAATGTATGAATGAAAAAATAAATAAATACAAAAATATATAAATAAATATATGTCAGTCATGGAAGTACAAGAATTCAGATTCATTACAAAACGAATTGAAATTTCCTTGCATTTTCAGTTGTTGCTGATAGAATTTGTGCGATAACCATAAATTATATAATGATGTAAGTACCTACCTACTGAGTTGGCGCTGTCGCAAAGATAATCTTTGAAAACTCACGGAGATGCTTAATTCACAACAATATTCCATTTCTCCACCGTGCCGCGTACTACTCACACAAGTACCGATTATAATACATGGAACTTTCTAGATACAATTCAAGTTTTCGTTCCTTAGACTTTCTAATGTATGTATTGTAGCCAAGACATACTGCAAACAAAATCTGTTGGGTTATAGCCGTATAATCTTTCATACTGTTGAACACACAAATAATACAGTTTAACTAGTCTTTCCATAGTTACTTTTCGAGTTTCTTGAACTTATGTTACACTATCAGTCTGGATCTGTGAGCCGATACATATCACAAGGCGGCCTTCGTGGCTCAGTTGGTTAGGTCCAAAGGTCCCGGGTTCGATTCCCGGTTGAGACACAGTTAATAATTGTGTTTTCAGTCTGGATCTGTGAGACGATTAATATCGTAAGTTTCCAAATTGTGGCAACATGTTATTGGGTGCGTGTTAAATTAATATTTGGCATAGAACCTGTTAGTTAGCCGAGAAGTTATGCAAAATAAAATAAAATAAAATAAGTCTCCAGGAGGTTGCAACTTTTTATTGGGTGCCTGTAAAATAAATATTTGACATTGTACTTGTAAAAGAAATATAATACGTAAGTGTAGGTATATACATGAAGACCATCACGGCTTTATTTACTATGTGGCGTAACCAGAGACAGGTGTGCGAGTGTGTATAACCTTCTATAATGAAGTATGACACATGCGTGTATCCCATGCCTTGGCCTATTCACACCTAAAAACTACATTCAGATTTAAAAACTCAATTTTCCAGATAATGGATTATAGGGCGCCCGAGGCTGCAGTTGCCCTATTGACATGACTCTGAATTTCTTCGCAGAGGTCCTGGCATCTGAGTTCCAAAAAAAATAGTTTAATGTTTTTACAAATATTAAATTACTATGATTATGAGAAAATAAATCAAATTTAATTACGGCATTATATCGATTCAATGCCTCGAAATGGGATAAAAATATAATTTTAATGGGTTATGTCACTTTTTCAAATAAAAACACGGAAATCGAACTGATATAAAAGAAATAATACAAGAACAAATAATCGTAAAAATATACAAAAATAGAAAATAGATCCGAAATATTTTAAGGGAAATATAGTAAAAATGTTTTCGATTTTCATTTCTTTTTAAATATATTTATTATGATAAAATTCATGCACATCCAATTTCATTTGTACGGTTCATTTTATTTTAATTCAAAGACCTTTCACCAAGCACGCTGTTTATATGAACCGTATACTTACAAACGACGCTATCTCAGACTCAAAAACAAGACAGTGAAAATGATCTTATACTTGAACAAATATCTCCGGCTTCTTCTGCCAGCGGCAGCGCACCTATTTTTACTCTTCACACTATGGAATAGTGGAGAGTAATGATTTCACAATTTTTAAGCATATTTTTTTACATCATTTCCTCAACGGGTATGATGTAGAGAGTGCACACTGTGAGTTTCGACGTGATGTGTTTGTATGTAAGGCGTACGGATTATCCTTTTTGTGTCCTCTCTACAGCCCAAACTATAAGTCCGATCGACTTCATATTAACATCATATATGTAAAGTGCATAGACCTAGAGCTGATTAGTTTTCCATAGACAAATTTTAATTTCTTCTCTATGATTTCATCATTTACGTTGTTTTATTTTTTTATGTCCTCTCTACAGCCCAAACTATAGGTAAGTCGGATTGACTTCATGGAATATTGGAGAGACATGATTTCACAATTTTTAAGCATATTTTTTACATCAATTTCTCAACGGGTATCATATAGAGAATGCACACTGTGAGTTTCGTCGTGATGTGTTTGTATGTCCTCTGGAAATCTTATATTTGTTTAAGAATCTAATAGAAATGTACTTCATAAAAATGCATTTAGAGATTGTCAACCTTTCAAGAAGAAAAAATGAACGCTAACTATGGTGTGGAGAGTTAAGTGTTGAAAACAACCAACTCGTTTTTAATAGTTATTCCATCATTATTACTAGTCAAATTGTTAAAAAAAAATTAACATCCCTGGTCTCTCATCCACCCATTCACAATAGAGTCAGTCGTTTTACTCAATCGATTACGAGCGATGCTTCTGGCTTCGCAATCACAGTGTCCGACTGTGGAGCGATCCTCCGAATTCTGTGTTTCCACCTTCTTTCAACGCGGATCTTTTTAAAATCCGAATTAATATTTTCCTGTGCAGATTACAAACCCTCCCCAACGCTACGTAGTGCGCTTCTCGTCCATTATATTCTTTCGGAAGAGTATGTATAATGAACCCAAGTCCTAATAGTTGGTGTCTCCTACATAGCCAATATCTCCATTGTGTTACTATGCCAGCATGATGCCCACTCGAAAGAAATCCTCGAAAGATTTAGCATTGATGTACTAATTCTTTAGAGGAAGTACAAACTCCTGTGAATTTATAAAATAATGTAAGAAAAAATAACTTCATTGATCGATCTTGTGATATTTTCAATTCTAAACTCAATGACGTTGATATATTTAATATCTCGCTTAAAACTTTCACTAACATCCTACGAAATAAAAATACGTTTTGTAAAATACGTTCGTAAAATGTACATAGACCTCTCACACCGTTACATGATATTGTTCATTTTGTCTCCTACATTGGCTTTGTGGTGCATACTTGTAACAATATTATTTAATTATTAGGTACCCACCTACATAGGCGTTGAACTTAAAAAAAAGCGGACTTAGCTTTGTCGACACACAATCGTGCATGATTTTTAAAACTCCTAAGCAAGTGAGTTAATCCCGAAAACATACATTTGTCCCTAAGAACTAAATAGACGGCTGTCTTTGAAGTAAGCCTTTGAACACCAAGCCATATGTCTTATTAGGCGTTGAACTGTATCAACTGATCGTAGTGAGCTCAATATTGACTGGTCGGTCAGTATTGAAGTTACCTGTTAGTTTTTGGTGCAGATGCAGATGGCCAATTACTCTTCTTAACTTTTTCTTTCGAATGTTTTAAAGTACTTCCTTATGTCTAAAAAAAATGCAATTGTTAAATATATATTACTTAGTTTAAAATAAATTATTTAAAAGGACCTTTAAAAGGTTTATAACTTAATTCATATAAAATAGTTACTGTAAATTTGTTATGTACACTGTTGGTTCTGTAAATCAATAAAATAAAATAAAAAAATAACGGTGAAATTATAGTGTCGTTCGTAAATACTTGGATATTATATAAACATACATTTTCCTAATAAGGAACGAGAAGATTTTTAGTGTTCCTCCTTTGCAGAAAGTTTTCGGGTTATGTCGTGTTACAAGATAGGCAGAATATAGTTAAAAAAATGGACCGTATGTGTATTGAGAGAGCATGGGTGCGGTTAGAGAATACATGAAGATAATCAATCTGCCAAATGTACGGTTGACCTGGCACAGGGATGAAACGGGAGTATGTGTTACATGTGAGAGTTTCGCTACATTTACCACGCAGAAAAATCACTTTGAATCACAAGAAATGATAAAAAGAAATCCGGAGAAAACAATATGTTTTTCAAACAGACCGTAAAATAACCAAATCGGCGTATTATAACATTATAATGTCCTAACCTCTTAGACTGTTACACGAGTATATTACAAGCAAGTTGTCAAACATATTTGTTTTTATTTCCAATCTTATGTTTAAGATTTGAAAGTATAATCCGTGTTATAGGCTACGCATGATGAAAGGTCGAAGATGATATTGAGTACCGATGCCTCAAAAATAAGTTAACCCAGTTTTTTTTAGAGTGTACTTCAGCAACTTCATAACATTTTATAATGGATATCATATTCATAATGAAATTTAGTAACATACTTCGCTGTATGCATAATTTGAAAAACAATGTAAGTAACATAATATGTTTTCAAAAAGTAAGAGCTATGTTATGAGAGATTAATAAAAGTCAATAAAGTTACTGTATTGTTTGAAAAAAAATACCAAATTTATTTATCAGATAAGATGTTGATGTAAAAACAGACTATGTGTGTGTGTATGTGTATTATTTATTGATAAGTATTGTAATTGATAGGATACGATGAACACCTCACTAGGAAGTCCTGTGCCGAGGTGTTCATTTCAACAGTTGTGTGACATAGATAGTACATTATGTATATAGTTCTTGAATTAAATTATACATTAAATAATTATTGAAATAAAATGTGAAGTTTAATTATATTTTTTGGGTGTAATTATATAATTGATTTGTTCTGAACCGATGTTGTGTATCCATGCTGTTATGTGTTTTTTGTATTTTTGTGACGATGTGTTTTGTGGTAGCAGTTTTAGTGAGGTTGGAAGGCAATTATGTAGTTTGATGGCATAGTATTTAAAGTGTCTTTGTCCATGAGTAGTTTGCAACTCCGAGATATTTATTGTGTTGGTGATAGAGGATCTTGTTGTTCTTGGAGGTTGAGTATTGTGTATAGTGGGTATGTTGTGTTTAAAAGGAATGTATAGAAGTGCAGATCTTGCGTATAGTTTACGAAGTGTCATAACTTCCAGAGTCTTGAAAATTACTGTGGAGCTTGTTCTGTATGAATGATAAGTATGATCATGTAATAATTAATTATGAATCACCTTACTCTTAGTTCAATATCATTGCAATTTCGGTCGCACGGGATTCGTTCTCCTAAAAGATGGAAATATGAACCTTCATTTGGAAACCTACCTCACGCGAGAAGAATCACTATGAAGTAAATATCACAAGGAGTAAAAAAAGAACAAGATAAAATAATATCTAAATGATAATCGATAACAGAAAACAGACAATAAACATCGTAATGCCCTACTAGAAAACTGTCACCCCAGGAATAGAGGAATGCCTAATACCTAAGTTTGTTAGGTAAATGAAATACTTTGTTGAGTTAGTATGTATACCTACCTACTCGGAGGAATGTAAAGTATTTGGAAATTTCGCCTCCATAATCCAATTTTCTTGATCTCACGACACCCACCGTATCTGTCTAATTGCTTGTCAGCATCCTTGCCTTATCTTAGATCGTATTCGCGACCGGTACTTTTACCGTATATTTATGACATCCACCTAGTATCTATCTACACGCTTTCGGGAATCACTCTAATGATAATGGCAACCGAGTGAATTTGAACAAATAATATATAGGCATTAGGTACTATGTACCTACGTAATTTCAATGTTACCAGTATCTTGAAGGCGTACTAAGCTTCAAAAACAGATCATTGACGTTAATTAGGAGGCATGTATAGAAGTACGAACAAGTATTAAATTAGACTATAAGAAAGAAAAAAACATGTCTTAATCGAACAGATCTATCCGCAGTTTTAATTAATACAAACCGCTTTGTTTTCACATAAAGTAGTTATTATTTATTTTATTTATTTTATTTTGTACACATACAGTCTAAGTAACAAATTATACATTAATAATATAACACTCCATTAGTGGACCAATTAAGTTTACAGAAATAAATCAATTTTCTGTTATAATATAGGGGAAAGAATGGAAAGGATATTTGGAATTGGACGGAAAGAGAAAGAGGAGAGCTTGCAAAAACACTACTCACCAGAAGCCACAGAGGCATTCAGGGACTTAATTACTGATAATTTGAATCTAAAAATTGATGTATTACAGAGGTCTATAGTCTTAAAGAACACATTGAAGTTGTTACATGTTCTATGGATAAATGCATTCTGTAAATAAATGTATTAGACCGCTTTAAGAATATAACAGATAGGGCGAATGTCTCTTTATTGGCAGATGGGTGTTGGAAGGGAAAAGGTGATAGCAGAAAAAAAATTAACTAACAGAACTATATTGATACGATTACAATCATGTATCAATACATTTATTTTTGACCATAAATAATACTCTTCTCTTTTTCTCATAGATTTTTAACATTAATTAGAGATTTTGCCACCATGTTTACGTAAATGCCAAATTTGTAATCATATTTTGATTATTTTATGCAAGATGATCAGCATATTTATAAAATTATTTATATAATTAATTTTGTGAGAATATAAAACAAAGACATAACATGCAATAGTCGGCCTTCGTAGCTCAGTTAGTTAGGTACCTGACTGCTGATACAAGGGTCCCGGGTACCAGGTGGAGACACAGTTTTAATTGTGTTTTCAGTCTGGATCTATGAGACGATTAATATCGTTACTCTCCAGAAAGCGGCAACTTGTTATATGGTGCATGTTTATTATTTATATGGTGTTAATTATTTATTGGTGCGTGTTATTTATTTATTGGTGCATGTTAATAATTATGTATTTGACATAGTACCTGTTACATAGTTGCGCGAGAATTATTTCCTTAATATTTCCTTTGTACACCTTAAGTGAACACAACAGTCTTAAGCTTATTTTAAATATATAACTTCCAAAAAGTTCTAAATAAACGCGAATAAAAATATTCAACAGTTGATTTTACACAGTATTAAGTACACCAAATAGATATAATCTTCACTTTCATAGCATTATCCAATACAATGCTTTGTAGACTGGTGAATTGTCAAAATCTCAATTTTGGTCTCGGAAAGTCAAATAGAAACGGGATAGTGAATTAATTGTAATAAACAAGGTATTCTCTTAATAAGGGTTGTTCTACTGTATATGAAGGATGGCCGATGATTTGGACATTATGACGGGCCAGATTAATCGGTCAAACCGTTAGCTCGAGTCTACATTGAATAAGATAATTACAATATGATAAGCTGATTGCTGGACAATGTTAAGAATACAGAGAATTGAAGAATACATTTACTTACTTACTTACTTTACGTGTCCGGGTTAGATTCTGCCACTCCAGTAAGCCGCGACTTTCAAGTGATGATACATTTACTAAGGAAATCATTCAAATATCATGTAAAACAGTTTGGATCACGTTCCTAGTTCCAAATCCCTTCGTATAGCACTTTGTGCGAAAGCCACAAATCAAAAAATGCGGTATAAACATGTGAATAAACACTATTTATTATTTTTTTCCATCGAATATTACAGCATTTTTTTCCGTACGAAACGAACATTATCTCCAATTGCTTTTACCTCATTGACTCATGCAGATTTGCAATTGGTTATTTGAAAGAAAGTATTTTGCATTTATTCTAGGAATTTTTATTAAGGTGGAAAATATTGTGCATAAATAAAAATAATAAAATAAAACTCCATTCATATCCGTTTTTATAATATTTCATTATAGAGTATCAGAACTTCACAACTAGATTTCACGTTAATTTTGATCGTCACTGTTTATTCCAATCTTTACTTTATGCTATAAAACAGAAATGTCTAGCAAAATAATATTTTCCTATCTATGTAGGTATATAACACAATTTTATTACATCAATATAGTGGAAGAGTAGTAAGTAGGTATATTTTATACATATATGGATGTGTGGAGGATAAATCGTCGTTCTACTCAGCAGATTAAACCAACGACTCAAGTGACAATCAATTGATCTTTGAAATATTACATTTTGTCACCAATTTGCTAGCCTAATAATCCACGAGGCGGGTCATTCCGTAGTCCCGCGGGACATTCTGAGTTTTAGGGCTTAACTATAAAGATATGACATAAAACGTATAAGTACACACACTTATATTTTATATGTCTTCACGTTTATATTCGTTGATGATAAAGTGCTGATATCCTAAAATGAGAATGATTTATTTTAGAATTTAGACATTTTGATGTATTATTCTAGCGAATTCCCAAACGTCTGAGAGTCAGTTTTGTATATAAAGTATCAAGAAAAAAATCTCTATTCGTAATTTTGAGAAAGAATTTTCGTTTTTGGGATCCATCCACAAACGGTTTATATCGACGGTCAATATGATTACGCATCCTAAGGTGAATTTTACAGGAGATCCATTAAAAATATTTTTTTATTTAGCTATATATTAAATACCGTTCACATGGACGTGCCATCCCTTCCTTGGGCGGCTCCGACCTCTCATTCCATTCCTGTCCGCAATGTATATTTTCTTCATCAGGCGTTCCTCATTCATTCTCCCCATGTGGCCAAACCATCTCAATAAAACGGATATATCAGAAGCTTGAACTGACTAACATGTATAAGACGATGTGTGAATGTCGACGAGGCGATGAATGTGTGTCAAAGTAGAAATAAGTGGCGTCCGGTTCTCGCCAAATAAGTGGCGAGTGACATGGCGGGATGGTATGTATGTAGGTATGTATGTATATAATATATATTTAACAAAGACGAGTTTATACCCAAAAAACAATCTCTTCCGACCAACTCAAGAAACGTGAAGTATCAAGTACATATATTATAGTTCCCACCAGATATAAATTAAAAATGATTTGTCATTTTATTAACTCGCCACATGCATATTATAATATACATAAATGCTTAAATAAATAAACAAATATAAATAATAATATTTTTAAGATAAGGATTTTTTTGTTTACAAAAAATATCAAAATTAAACATTAATATAAATTAGTTTTTTTTATTTATTTAAACATACGGCTTCACGCCATTATATGTATAATTACACTTATAAAAGCGCTTAAAAATTACAACACAAAAATCAACGACTCCTAAATATGTTATTTAGTACATAGAAATAAAATTCAATATGACAACTATTACAATTAGGACACAGGTTAATTAATAAAGATAATAAAAATCAACAAAATAATAAAAATACATGTCGTTTATAACGTGTTATTTAATCATGATTGCCTTACAAATTGTCAGTTATATTAGCATATTTTTTCTTTATCTTTGGAATCTTTGTATTGAATCAATATATTCAATAGATGATAAATGTATCGTGTCTAGTTATATGTTGTGAAACATTACAATTAACCATCCATTTTTTTATATCTATGTCATCCCATAAATTAAATCAAGAAAATAATTTACATAAAATATAATAGAAAAACAAACACATTAATATTTTAACCGGAAACAGTAATACAAAATAGCGACCGATATATTTTAATTTGTTTGAATAATTATTAACATACATACATTTATTGATACATGGTAATTTCCGCCTTTGTTAAGTATCAATGGTGAAATTTGGATTTTGCCGTTCATAATTGATGCAATAAATTATCGGTAAACTTGTTCACGTACACAATTGATATTCATAAAACTCTCTGATACGTTGCAGTATAATTGTTATCGGTTGACCTGTAATTTTACCATTTTTTGTATAGCAATGTGCACGAAGGCGGTTTTTCACTAGGCAACCTCTTCTTACGAACATAAGCAACGTGTATATAAATAAATAAATAAACACAAAGAAAAATACATACAACAATAAACAGCTTAATAATAGCAACGAGGAATGGAAGGAGGAAAATGAAGTATGCAATATTAAGACTTGAGTTAAGATGTTGCATATTTCAATAAAAAAATGAAATTGCCATGTAAAACATAACATAATCTCCTCTATTAGAAAATTTTTAAGTGAAAAAAAATATATACATCAATTCTTCATATTATTATACTCTATTGTATATGCAGAATAAAAAAATATATAAAATAGAAAATACTTGGTTTTCGTTTTAATCAATTTATTTATGTGGTATACGGCTTTACCGTATACATATAAATGTACATAGGTAAGTATATCCCCGAAGGGAGTATCTCTGTATTGGTATCGATACTATGTATATACACACTGTCACGCTATCGCTCTGTTATATAGAATATTTACGTGTGCAATATATATTGAAAATACATTTTATATTTAAGTTGAAATATAATTACATTTACTGGTGTGTTAAATAAACGGTAAAAAGATCAATTGTTCCTTAATTGAACACACCACTATTTATTAAATAAATTAAATAATAAATTATTGTGACGATGTGCTTTGCACGAAACTCGTCAAAAATTAATTAACTTTCATAGGACGAAAACCATGATTTTTTTTTTATTTTATAATTATAATAAATCTAGAAAAATTTAATACACATAACGTTAATACACATAACGAAAAAAGTCCTTTTTTGTATAATATATTATGAAAGTAGTTAAAATATATTGATTGAGAATGTATTTAAGACACAAATCTCTTAGTACCTACATATACCTAAGTAGGTACATGATGTGCTACGTAAGAATATAAATTAATTTAAAGAAAAACAAAAACTTAAAATCAAACTAAACAGGTTAATAATAACTTTTTCAATATATGAATTAAGAAAAACAATGATATTACCTACTTATTTAAATAACTGTATTCTCTATTGATATTTAAATATGCTTCTTCAATAAATAATACCTACTATCGTAACAAACCAAATACAGTCTGACACTACCATACTTTGCCAGTTTCTTAAGGCGAAGATATTTCTTTGCAAAAAAAAATATATACAGACATAAGAAAACTAGGCATAAATCACATATGTAGTTTGGTAGCTTACAACATTTTTTCAAGTCACAAAGAAAAATTCCACGGGAGATAAAGGAAAGGGAATTCCATTGAAATCTTGTCAAGCTTTTTGAAGGGGTGCTTTTTGTGGAGACGATCAAACAACGAGAGTTTTGGTCGGTTACTAGTTTTGGAATATTTATTTCCATTTTTGAAATATACGACCTTAAACCAGCATCGTACAACTTTAATCATAATCATTTTAGGACATGTCAAATAAATAATCTTAGATTTGTTAAATTATCAGTAAGGTGGGGTATAAAATGATAACGATTTTTTCAACAAATGTTGCTGTATTCTTGAAATAAAACTTTTTAATATTTAACGTTGTTTGGATATTAACACTTGAGCTGCAAATTTGAAAATCAACTTCTCCTTCTTCGTTGTATAAAATTAGTGAATAACAAACGGCTAACTTTAAGATCGAAAAATATGTAGCGTAATAAAAACAAACAGAGCAAACCCCTTTTTGAATGAATATTTTTCACGATTATCATTAAAAATAATTACATAAATGGGTAAGTACAAATATATAAGTACAAACTTTATAAATAAGTGACAATAACATGAAAGGTATCCGTAGTATGTACAAATCGAAAATATTAATTGTCCTTCGCTTGCTCACAAAATACAAAGTGGGTAGGAAATGAAATATTTGCACGCAGTCACCATCATCGATGGTAATTTTAGCTTATTTTCAAACGAACAGATTTTCATGGTTGAAATAAAATCATTGTCACAGCAACACTAGTATAAACAAATATTTACAATATTTTTTTATCACTTCATAGATGGCGATGGTACATAATTTCAAATTATTTTCAAACGATCTGATTTTCATATGTAAAATATATTATTATTTCAATATAGGCAAAACGACCATTTAAGGAAGATTAATGCCATTTAACGATGTGAGAATTTTATGTAAATACAAATAAGAAAAGACAAACAACGCCTACAAAACTACCATGTTTTTCTCAAAGAATTTTAAAATTTCCTTGTATATTATCGGGGAAGCAATTCTAAGGTGTCGAATCTTTAGTGGAAACTGCACTGCGTTAATCTTTCCACAAAAAGATCGTAATAAATTGTATCGATCTCTAATAGGGCATCCAAAAAATACGTGATCCAGATCTTCTAGATCTAGGCCACACCCGCAATAAGGAGAATTAACAAGATTCAATATTAACAATATACTAGTTGCATGTAACACATGAGATCCAACTTTCGATAGCGATAGTATGTATAGTTGAAGAATAAGAATCTAACTATAAACCCATAAATCCAAATAATTGAAGATTTTAACACATGTTGGTATGTATGTCAAGATAGGACAGTATGGATGTCAGTCCTCTTTGAATATGAAAACATCACGATGGTTCTGTATGTATGTTTAGAGATTAAGTACCTATCAAACTATTAAGACTTCTTACATATTGTGTATAGGCGACTGCCATACAAATTATATGAAGCAATGTCGTCACTAAATTCAATATTTATAAAAATTGTTTAAAAAAGTTTGAGATGTGCTAATACAATATTTATATTTTTTATAGAAAATTAAATTATAATGTAATAAAATAAACGAAAAACAATCGTCCAAGGCATTTTATAATGTGTAGGTACTTGTAACGATAAATTTCTCGAACGACTCTTAAGTGCTTCCTTCTTAATCCACTCTTTTAATCTCTGATTTTTAGTTAACAACTTGGCTAAAAGTTCACCAATTGATATGAAAGAAATAATTGCTCCCATAAAAATGTTAGGCGTAGGTATTAATTTGTGCTCCTCTTGAGCAAAATTCTTATTATATTTTGAGAATAATATTTCATATTATTTCATATAATATTTCACTGAGCACTGTGAAATTATATTTTGATATCTTTAATTTGTTTTTAAGACTAATGATGACTAAATTACTACCTTAATCACATAGAATTATAAATAATATTCAATGTGATTACACAGTTCTCTCATGAAGAGACAGTTTCAAAAATTGAAAAAAAATCTTAATGATTTGCATTGAATTGGACATTGTTATGAGGTGAACTGAACAGGTTATCCATACGCAATACATTCCTTCTCTGAATTTTGTGAACAACATAGTATTGCCATAGTTGATATTATTTCCAATTGACATTGGTATACCTAACCGCATCACACTACTGTATAGAGCTTGTAGTAATCCGTCTCGACAAAGAAGCGGTCATATAATTAAATAACTCCCTCGTGATTTAAACAAAGCATTTCGGTACTTAAAAATATGTAATGTAGTGCTTGGTTTTGTTATATTAATTTGTTAATTGTACAAAGAATGGGAGATTGGGGCGATTTTGTATGGAACACCTGAGGGAAAGAAAGAGAGCTGGAAAGCTGAAGCTTTGGTTCTTAAAGGATTTGCGAAGGATGGTTATAGAAAAGGTGTCCATAAAACCGACATCTATAGAGGTGAACTCCACAAAAGACCAAGACCCGACCTGGGCTGTAGAGCCACAGATGATGATGACCAGTTAATGGACAGAAAACGCTGGTATGCCTGCCAAGGGGTTGGGCGTGAGGTTGACAACCTCACCATAGAAAACGACATCAATTACGAAAATTTCAAAATGCCTCGGACATTATGGTAAGAAACTTGGCAACGGATAGAGGAGACTCCTGGATTCAGCAATGACATACATTGAATAAATGCAAAAGTCACATGCATCGTAGATATTGTTTTGAAAAATGAATCGATGTTTGAGGGTGGCATTTTCTCTAGACGCGTAATACAGATGTCAATTTATTCACCTCGCCATCTTTTAAAAGCTTACACAACTAAATAAATGTTTTTTTTTATTATTTATTTGTAATAAAATAAAACAATAAATCAATTTAAAAATACTTTTAAAGCATACACAATAATATTTTATTATTACTTCCTATTTTCCTATTAAAAAATATTCTGGGGTTGTAGGAAAGGTAAACTTTGTACTCGTGTGTATTTTTGGATAAGAAATATTAAAATATTTAATTGAGATCTCTATAACAGCGCCACATATCGGGCCCAAAACAATTATATACGTTTATAAAATTTCAGTTAAATCGGTTGGGCGGTTTCGTAGATAAGCGTTTAGTTACATCGTGACACGAGATTTTTATAAATTAACATATCTTAATATAAATAAATAATATGGCTAAGTGAATGAATTGATATTTTTTTACCCACAAAATATATCCTTTAGTATCTACAGTTGATAAGTAGCAACTTTAAGTAACTGTATATATATATATATATATATATATATATATATATATATATATATATATATATATATATATATATATATATATATATATATATATATATATATATATATATATATATATATATATATATATATATATATATATATATATATATATATATATATATATATATATATATATATATATATATATATATATATATATATATATATATATATATATATATATATATATATATATATATATATATATATATATATATATATATATATATATATATATATATATATATATATATATATATATATATATATATATATATATATATATATATATATATATATATATATATATATATATATATATATATATATATATATATATATATATATATATATATATATATATATATATATATATATATATATATATATATATATATATATATATATATATATATATATATATATATATATATATATATATATATATATATATATATATATATATATATATATATATATATATATATATATATATATGTACATAACGAACAAACTAATATTTATTTCTTTCGCTGTTATTTTTTTTTTCTCCGCACTTCTTTATCACAGAGCTATATTATAATGTATTAAAATGAATTCGGTTTGTATGGCCAAACTAAAAAACCACTCGGTTTCGCACCAACGGATGGAAATAATATTTTATGGAAAAATACGTTCCGTTTTTATTAGATTTTTATTTTGATGAGCTTCCTTGTACAATTTTCAGTTTATTACAAACGCAAAAGGCGAAAATTGGAAAACTGGTGTACGATATGGCGAAAAGTGAATTATATGGGGGGAATATTAATAGAAACGGTCATATAAAAGGTAAAGCTCTAGTATTATAACACTTTTAATAGATTTAAATTTATACACTTCAAATAAATTTCTAACACCTTTTTATATTCGTAGATTTGAAGGATTAAAAAAGATTGCCGCTATATATAGAACACATTGTGAACGCTTTCCTTTGAGTTTCAAACGGAAATTTGCTTTTGTGCTCGATAAGCATTATTTATATTGAAAGCATCATTGCTTTTGAAATTCTTGACTCTCTTTCAAATATTATATTGCACTCTTCATATTTTTTACATTAGTATCGCGACTAAGGATGACGGCAATATTAAATCACTCAACTAATGGTCTGTTTCCATGTATGTAGATTGGTGTTGGGTAGATTAAAAATCCTGTATTAAAATATTCATTGGTTTATAATTTTTTTTAGGTGATAACACAATGAGTAGTACCTACCTAGATTTTATTTGACAATTTTTTTAACATCTCAATAGAGACATAATTGGATTATTATGGGAGAACCAGAAACTCTGGCACCTACAGGGCTTACGACCTGTCGTGGCTGGTTTACGTGATTACTTTATGCGCTTGTGAAAAGTTCGCCAATTATGCATTCTTATACGCAATCCAATGTTCGCGTATATTATGCAACTTTTAAAAAATATACGATTTACCTACATATTTATTTTCCAAAAATAGCTTGATGCTCATTCAATAAAAAAGCCCCCGATAACTTCGTCCGCCCTAAGGAGAGTCTTCCTCCGGGCCACAACGTGGAGTGGCGTACGTGGAAGTCACTAAAGTGACTGAGAACGGGCGTTGGGAGAACGTTGGATAACCTGTCTACATGGGGATTCCTGCAACAGGGAAAACCAACGGCATGTGACTGTGGAGAGCAGCAGACCACCGCACATCTGTGCAGCTGCCCCTCAAGTCCAGTCAAATGCACTATGCACGATCTTATGGTGGGCATTCATTGTGCTATTGACGTTGCTAGACACTGGCAGAAGATTATTGAAATACGTTGCTGACACCATAGAAGAAGAATAAAAAGTTTTTTTTCAAGAACTTTTAAAATGTCATTACTTTAAATGACAACATAAGAAGCAATTAACGATAACTCAAAATTTGTTCATTGAATAAAGGTACTTAGGTACCTTATTTTCTAAATACATATAAAAATCTCCTGTCACGATGTTTGTATGTACCTACTCATTCCGAAACCGTCCAACCGATTTCAATGAAATTTTCTACTTTTATATGGTAGTTTTCGGATTGAAAGGTAGGATAGATTTTACCCGGGCGCTGTTATGGAGATCTAAAAAAAATTCATTTTCAATAGGTATATTCTTTTATTTTTCATTTAGATTTCTAATCGAAAAATACATATAACCACAAATTTTAACTTCCCTATACACCCCCAAGAATTTTTAATAGGAAAAAAGTGTCGTAGGTATATCATTTTGTATTTTTGTAATCTTTCAATAGATGGCGGTATGAAATTCTATTGACATCTGTGTTACGTACCTATCTACATAGAGAATATACCACACTCAAATGTACGAAATATAAATGGTAAATACTTCCGCTACTCACACCACCACCCGCTCTGAAAATGGAGACTGTAGACGACCCCTTCACAGAACGCTAAGTGAGCGTCCAAATAAATGCATAGCACGAAGAGTAGCTAATGGAGCCCTCTAGATTTGCAACCTCGACACCATAGTGAAAAAAGAACAATCGACGAATTTTAATAAAAAAAATTGAAGATTGGTATAATAAATAAAATAAGGCCTATAAAATAAGTTAAGCGTATGAAATATTTATGTATTTTAAAAGATGATAAATTGTAATTTGATAAAGACTTTGAAAATATTATGAAAAAAATTTAAGAAATAAAAAGAATAAAAAATAACTTAGATTTTCACACATCAAGATTAATTTATAATTAGATTGTGATTCCCCATTTAAATTATCCTCTGCAATGAAACTCAAAATATAAAATTACAGATTGAGACGTGAATTGCCGCTGAATGAATCACGACGCTTGTAGTTCGCTCCTCATATTTTTTGTGTTTTTGATGTTTTAAGTGGTGCAAAAACTTATATTTTGTGTTAATTTTTGTTTAAATGCTTATGTGAACATATCTTAGTTAAAATATTGTCCCCACGTAACCGGTGAGTTCGTTCCATTTTTATTTATTTTATTTTTTTTTGTAAGTGTGTCAAAACAATTGCTTAGTGGAGGTAGGTAAGCAAACAATTTGCCGGCGCTTCATGCGCTGTGCTAGCGAAATGTTACCTAGTAACGTTGTTGCCAAGTCAACAGATAACAATGTATTAGAATGTACGCCATCAAAACAAACTCGTAAGGCCCAGTCCACACCGATAGATCATGATAATACATTATTGGATAGTTCAGTATCCAAAAAATTCAAACCAAACATAAACCCCTCAGTACACCAAGAGAATTCTTTACTGTATAATGAATCCTCTCTTTCCCCATTTATTGTACATGTACAAAAGAAAGTAGCGGGAGAAAGTCTTCAAATACAGGCTATCTCATTCGGTTCGTTTATCTACAAAAATAAAATTGATAATATAAAAAAAATCAAGCCGTTGGGTAAACGCACAATTGCAATCGAATTCAAAAATTATTTAGCAGCAAATACTTTTCTTAATAACAAAATTTTAGAACAAAACAACTACTTACCATTTATACCTTCCTTTCACGTAACTCGTCTTGGAGTTGTAAAAGATATACCTACATCTCTTTCTGACGAGGAAATATTAAGTAATTTGGAAGTC
This sequence comes from Molanna angustata, assembly GCA_963576475.1. Taxonomy (NCBI): domain Eukaryota; kingdom Metazoa; phylum Arthropoda; class Insecta; order Trichoptera; family Molannidae; genus Molanna; species Molanna angustata. The sequence goes on from OY754966.1 coordinate 35,188,598, forward strand.
CCTCCGGGATTCGGAAAAATAATAAAAATTCGAAGGCTTAACTACAGAGACCGTAAAATTGAAATCCCTACATGGAAACCATCTCAAACTGTTGTGGTCACAATCGAAGGGCAAAAACTCCCATCACACCTTTACCTCTTTTACAATCGTCTACCAGTAGAAACTTACATATTCCCTACTATTCAATGTCATCAATGTTTAAGATACGGACACACTAAAACTAACTGCAAATCTGCAGCACCTAGGTGTTTTAAATGCACTTTACATCATCTTGGAAACACATGTAATGTAACTCAAGAAAATACTATTTGTGTTCATTGCTCGGGAAATCACCAGGCTATCGATATAAATTGCCCAGAATTGACAAGACAGAGGAACATTAAGAAAGTAATGGCTGACCAAAGTATATCGTATATCGAAGCAGCTGGAATGTTTCCCTCCGTGAAAATATCATACTCAGAAAAAACGAAAGCTGTCAACAATTCAAACAAAATTGAAACACAAAATAATTTCACACCAAAATGGAGGGTAATCACCCCTTCAAACAAAAATAATCTTAAAAAACATAGTAATACCCCCCCTTACTTGGATAAAAAACAAATCAACTCATTATTAATTGCACCAAATGGAAACCATCCAGTACCTAAAAATGGATGTGCTCTCCCGTTAACAAATGAAACTACCCCAGATACAATAATACCTGAAGACATTAATTATAGTCGTAAAGAAATAATTCTAAATTGCATATACAATATGATCCATGAACTTCTTACCACAGAACACTATATCTCAGTACCGTCCAACGATGCACTTATTAATAACACCTTACAAAATACTGTCAATATACTCAATAACAACCTAAATAAAGAAGATATCGATTCAAACTCTATCACAGAAACAAATTAGACCTTAAACTTGTAACTCGCACAATAATTCCCTGTATAATCTTTCATACAAAATGGCCTTAAATATTGCCCAGTGGAACTGCAGAAGTGCAATACCTAATAAAGACTCTATTTTAAAATTGCTATCCGAGAACCAGGTTCAAATAGCGGCACTATCTGAAACCTGGCTCCGCGATGAAAAAACATTCAAAATTCCCGGCTACCAATGCCTAAAAGATAATAGACATGATGGCAAAGGTGGAGCTGCGTTATTAATAAAAGACACATTTTTCTTTAACCAGATAAATTTAAAACCCATAAATTGTCCATCACAAGTTGTTGCTGCGGAAATAGACGGTACAACTTTTGTCTCAATTTATATTTCTCCTAATTTCCAACCCACCAAAAATATTTTAAGAACCATAATTTCTCGAATAAAACATCCCTTTATAATTATGGGAGATTTTAATGCTCACCATAACATGTGGGGTTCATCATCATGCACAAAATTAGGTAGAATTATAGTTGATCTGCTAAATGAGTTGAATCTTTGCATTATTAACGACGGATCACCGACACGTATCCCTGTGCCAAATCAACGAATCAGCGCAGTAGATTTAACAATATGTAGTCCCGATATTGCTCCATACTTGAATTGGAAAATACTTTCTGACCCATTCAATAGTGATCATCTTCCAATAATTTTGCATTATTCACAACCGTCATACAGATACATATATACCTCTCATATTGAAAACTCAAAATCCAAAAGAAACAACAAATTCGATAAAAATGTTTGTAATTTTGGAAAAGCTAATTGGTCAGGATATAATCATTACACCAACAACCCCAATATAACATTTACTCCCCCCTCAATAGAAAACCTACAAGAATGCTACGATGAATTTATTAAAACGATTGAAATATCAGAAAAATTTATACCTAAAAAGAATCCCAAATTCAAAAAGTATCCCTTACCTCCTCCTTGGTGGGACTCAGCGTGCGAAGAACATTCGTCAATTAGGAAGCAAGCATATAAAGACTACAAGCATAACATGACACTTGAAAATTTCTTGTATCTTAAAAATGTTCAAGCTAAAGTCAAACGGTTCCTCAAAAACAAGAAAAGAAAAGGGTGGAAAGACTTCTGCACATCACTTAGTATCCAAGTTCCAATTTCAGAAGTTTGGAATAATATCAGAAAATTTCGTGGCTCATACAAAACCCCATCTTCTAAATCATGCCCTAAACTATGGTCAGAAGATTTCTTAAATAAAATGGCCCCACCGTATGCTGTTAACATCGATGAAATCTCGTTACAATATTCACATACTAGCAGTAACTGGCTAGATGCCCCATTCCAAATAGACGAATTAAAATCAGTCTTACAAGTGGTAAAAAATACTTCACCTGGAATAGACGGGATCCCATATATTATCTTACATAATAGTAGCGACAAAATTCTTGAATATCTCTTAAAATTAATAAACATAATGTTCGATACAGGGGTTATCCCAGAATCTTGGAAACTCAACTCATTATCCCAATTTTGAAACCACTAAAGGACCCTAATTCAGGTGTCAACTACAGACCAATAGCATTATCATCAACTCTGCTTAAATTAACAGAACATATTATAAAAAGACGAATTGATTGGTTCGTTGAAAACAAAAATATTTTGCCGTACAATATGTTTGGCTTCAGAAAAAAAAAATCCTCAGTAGAAAGTGTAGCCAATTTAACAACGGATATTCTTTTAGCTTTCTCTAGACAAGAACAGGTCATAGGAGTAAGCTTAGATATCACAAGTGCATATGATAATGTGCTTCTCTCCCTTCTTAAATCTAAACTTCTCCGAATTGGAATCCCCCTAAAATTAGCCATCTTCATAATGAATATTCTCCTGGATAGAAAAATCATTCTCGACATTCGAGGAATTGATACTCAAGAAAGAAAAGTCGACAGAGGCTTGCCACAGGGGTCAGTCCTTAGCCCTATCCTCTTCAATATTTATATTCACGAGATATTTCATGTACTGTTACCCTCGGCACAGTTACTGATATATGCAGACGATTTTTTTATTTATGTATCAGGGAAAAAAATCCAACAAATGGAGAACATTATGAATAATACTCTCAAAAATATTTCTTCGTGGTTATCTGAAAATGGCCTGAATCCCAGTCCTCCCAAATGTAAAGCCATTATGTTTACAAAAAAACGCTCTATACCACATATAAAAATTCAACTAAATGACATTATCCTCCCTGTCTCTTCGGAATTAAGATTTCTTGGTATCACTTTGGATTCCAGACTATCTTGGAACTCTCAAGTTACACATATCATTAACAAATGTCAGTCTGGACTAAATGCAATGCGAGCTGTAACCCGTACTTGGTGGGGAGGTCACCCTTCTGTTCTACGTTTAATGTATATATCATACGTTCGCAGTCAAATCGACTATGGAGCGTTTTTACTTAGTCCAATTTCCAAGAAAAATTTACAACGCTTAGATAGAATACAATTTGAAGGTCTGAGACTTATATTAGGCGCTATGAAATCGACACCGGTATGTGCACTCCAGGTGGAAGCCGTGGACCCACCACTTGAGCTGAGAAAACAGTATCTGTCAGATAAATTTGTTTTAAAATGCAATATTATTAAATTCCACCCTCTAATTAGAAAAATCGCTATGCTTAAAATATTCACAAATCAATCACCATTTTGGAAACATAAAATCTCCCCTCCTCTTGTAAATAGCCTCACCTTTTTAGACCAATACTCATCGGATTTCATTAAATCTGAGACACTCCCAGTTTACTCATTACCCTATCAAAATTTAATCGAGCCGCCAAACATAATCCACTCATTAGGAATAACTCCAGATGCTTTTGCATCTAAAAGACTTAAACACGTAATTGAATCCAAATGGAATGACTGGAAAATACTTTATACGGATGGATCAAAAATGGACTGCAAAAGCAATACTGGAGCAGCAGTATTTAGTGATTCAGATAAAGTTGAATTACTTTTGACTCTCCATAAAGATTCTACAATATTCTCAGCAGAATGTATAGCTATAATAGAGGCTTTGAACTATGCAAATAAAAAACGATTCTTAAAGACATTAATATTGACCGATTCCTTAAGTACACTCGAAAAACTCTCTAAATCCCCTATTTTGTATAGTGATGACCACTACTGTATAGATATATGGAAAAAAATTAAAGAAATATGCAACCAAAACAGAAAACTTTGTCTGGCATGGATACCAAGTCACTGTGGTATACCAGGAAATGAGAAAGCGGATGAATTGGCTAAGAGAGCAACATATGGAAACACACGGACACATCCCAATATTACACAAAACGATCTCCTACCAATCGCAAAAAACCGTCTGATGAATAAATGGCAGTTATATTGGGACACAAGCTCACTGAAAAAGGGTAGACTTTACAAAACGACCCAACAAACAATTGTCAATAAGCCATGGTTCCATGATAAAGCTTTTGACAAACATTCCATCAGCGTTATGTGTCGTATCCGCATGGGACACTGTTGTACCAGAGAGCATTTAAAAAAAATAGGGATCATTGATAGCAGTCTCTGCGAATGTATGATTGGTGATGAGACACTGGATCATTTGTTTCTTGAATGCCCCATAAACGATAGGTATCCGTCCTTTTTTACCGACCTCACAGAGATTGGGGTTCCAATGCCAACAAATGTGAGGACATTGTTGAGCTACAATTCCAGGCAGGTAAACATTTTGCTCAAAAAATTCATCAAAATTAATGACATTAAAATTTAACTCTGTTCATAAAATTTAAATTGATCGAAGTAAAATAAATATACAAAAATAATTTAGGTTTCTCTATTTTGACAGTTTAATATTTTAACTTAGATGGCTGAGAACACTCTTAACGGGTGAAGAGCCAACAAAAAAAAAAAAAAAATTACAGATTATTCAAAATATAGTAATGAGAACAATTTTAAATTGCAATAGATATACAAGAATAAACATAATGTTAAGTAAACTAAAATTATTGACAGTAAAGTGATACATTATATTCAACACATTAACTTACAAACTAAAAATTAATATGCTTTCAAAATATATGCAGAAAAATATACATTATTCAATGTCAATGTTTACACTTACCCTACGAGAGAATGTCAGGATTTTAGACTTCCAAAAACGAGATTAACATGTATATAGGTACACAAAATAGTTTTTACCATAAATGTCTCAAATTGTATAAGAGTTTACCACCAAACATATGTAAAAGAAACCACAAATCTTGTAACCTTTCGTAGGCTAGGTGCTGAATACATAGTTAATGTTCTCCATACTTTTATATGATGTTTTTTTATAATTAATTGTCACACTCTTACCATACTTATTTGTTTAAAATAGATGTATTAATTTTTATATACCTATTTTTTTACGTATAAATAAAGATTACTAGTACTATATAAAATGCGGTCTACACAAGTATAAGGTGGTCTAGATTGAAGGCGGTCTGTGGCAGAACAACGTCTATTAGTATGTATATTATACGTGTATGAATCTTCTTATGTATTTCATTCTGATATTTTTAAAAAAATTTCAACCTAAATTAAGGCATACTTCATTAAATTTAAACAGAAGGAATTTCGTACGTAGGTACAATGTACGTAGGATCTGTTTGAAACGAAATATAACTTTTTTTATTTTGAACGGTAGCTAACGATTCGTCTAAAACAATTATTGACTTGTACAATTTGTCATTTGTAACAATATTATTTTTTCGTATTATTCCAACGCCATTAACGACGACACGAAAATAATCATTTGAGTATTGTATTATGAATACCTACCTTCAACAACTTTGGCCATTTAAAGTTTCTGAGGCAGAGACACTCTGTCGCTCTGCTTTGTGAAATCCTTTTAATATTTGACGAAGTTCAAACGATATTCTGAAGGCTCGCTAAACAACTTTAACTATATACCTACAGATCTATCTACTTATATCCCACCTACCAACCAACCTACTATATTCTTAATATATTCAAACTTGAAACAGGCTGCCATTTGGAATATATTTCTTACTTTATGTTAATTTATAACAATAATAAATTCTAACATAATATATATCTCACGTATAATCGTTAAAATTTACATAGTTAATTTTTTTTTTTTTTTTTTTATTATTAATACCAAAAATAAAAAATACAAAATAAGTACAAGTAAAAAAATACATCAGTAAAATTACACTTAAAATAATTTCAAATATATGGGTTGGTTTGTACCACCTCACTAGGCCAGGCCTGTTCCGAGGTGGTATACTAGTTACATAATGTTGTTATATTGTGCAGTCTATGTTTCACTATGTTAGTCCTATATGAGATTTGTTGTATACATAATATGTTGTTAAGGATTGACAATTTGCTGACAATAGTCAATCCCTTTATTATATAGCCACGTATGAATTGTTAGTTTTAGTCTTGTTTTCTTCATTATCTGTATGTCCTTTATGTCTTTAGCAACTAAATTTAGTATTTTTGGAGCCAAGTATTGATAATGTCTATGTCCGTATGCAGTATTCGTCTTCGGAGTTATTAGTTGAAGTCTGTGTCTTGTATCGTGAGAATGTTGAGCAGTGATATGGTTTTCTTTATCGTTGTGAAAGTGTATTAGTATTTGTTTTACATAAAGTTGTGTTACAGTTAGTACGTTAAAGTCTTTAAATAGTTGAATGGTTGGGAAAAGGAAAGGTTTTAAAAAAAGTTAATGATTGATTATTCCTGATGGATCCCTCAATTGCTTACTGGGCACGGAAGTTTCAAATGTTATCTCATCTCTTTCATTTTCAGTTATCCGATTTATCCTCATGTCAGCTTTGAGATAACCCTGACCAGACATCTGAGCATACCCTATGCGAATGCTCTAATTTCTACGGGCCAACGTTCCGACGAGAACTCTACAACGAAGTCCGGGGGAATTTCTTTGGAAAGATTGGACATGCGGACCTTGTAGACACGAAGAGCAACTTCAGGGCTTTCAAGACTTTTCGTTAAAAATACGATTCACTCTTAACTTAAATTTCAGTGAACAATGAGCCGGTTATTTAAAATATTTACAAATGAAATATCTATATAAAATAAATGTTTAGGAAAGTTACTTCATGACAAGATGAAAAATATTTAATAATACTAAGGCTGGGTTGTTTCAACAAAAGTATCAGTAATAGTATAGTTAAAATACTTTGATTTCATAAAATGATTCAAAATGCATCGTTCTACAACATTATATTTCAATGAAACAACCAAAAGCTTTGAATAATTTTAAGTAATCAAAGTATTTTAACTATACTATTACTTTAATCTTTGTTCGAGAAACACAGCCTTAGTAACTACAAAAAAATATATAGGTATATTTTGCTATTTTCAATTAAACCCATGGGGATATAGCGAAGAGTTATGGATTTGCAATTTTTTAATTCAGATTATGGACTAGTATCATGCTGAGATTGTATGTTGAAAGTTTTGTCACAATGTATCTGTGTGTGTACTGAATATTATGTGATATGTTCTATGTTCGGCGTGTTTATAATACTTTATCGATAATAGACTGAAGTATTTAGCAATCAAAAAAATTTTGATGTTTTTCAAATTTGTGTATCTTATACGCGCTTAGACCTCATTAGAAGTTGAAGGATTTATAGGATATAAGTGTCAAATATTTCAAAGTGACCCTAAGATCAGGTAACTTGTAATTTAATATTTTTATTTTCAAATTGCTTAAAAGGCATTGAAGTATTATAAGTTTTCATTTTAAAATATTTAAATGTAAAATAATTTCAGGAAAATGCTAAAAATGTCCCAAAAAACAAAATACACAATTTGAATACTTTTTGGAGTCCAGTCCACAACCAAATCTTTTTTTTAATGTTTTTTGTTTCGATACATTTTGTATTCAGCAGTATTCGTCCGGCGTTTGAAGTGGATTGTCGTGTGTTTCGTGGCGTGATACTATACACTTATTTTTTTTATACGTTGAAGTGGTTTTTAAATTTCTTAATAATTAACTCCTAAAATGAGTGATACACCGGGAAAGTCAAAAGTCAAAAGACTACCTCAATAAACATATTTTATATGTTGGCTTCTCGGGTACAAATATCCAAAATATAAAGGCAGTCAACGAGTTAAGAGCCATACCGCTCGTTTTCGATATTTTTTTGGTAATATTTACACTTTTGAAAAGTTGATCAGAATATTATTGTAAATATACTTTCATTTGGATGGACCTTAACTTACTTACCTTGAACATTACAAAGTCAAAATACACTACATTTAGTATTGACACCAGACAGCAGCCACAACAAGACTAGTCTTACGATACATGAATGTGCAGCACCTGAACAAATCTGCTCGTGCATTCCACTGGAGAGAGTATCTGAGTATAAATACCTGGTGATATATATAGACAGACATTTGCGATGGCAGGTACACATAGAAAATCTCACCAAGAAATGCAGAAAAATGATATATTTGTTCAAAATATTACGAGACATTTTTGATATTAAAACTCTTGAAATTATTTACTATGCAATAGTACAAAGTAGTCTAGAGTATGGAATAATAGGCTGGGGAGGGATGGCAAACGCTACTTGCTCCGATTGAAAGAACACAAAAATCAATAATAAAGGTAATGCACAGAAGACCTAAAAGATACCCCACAGAACAAATATATATAGACAGTGGATTTTTGGATGTTAGACAGCTCTATATGAGACTGATACTGTCGCATTTGCATAAAAACACTGCTGAGTTCCAACCGGACTATATATTGATACATGGCACTAGAAACAGACATCAGCTAAGACCGCCTCAACCAAGAACAACACATGCGCAGCGTCAATATAGTTTTTTGGCACCAAGACTCTATAGTAAAATAATGATAGATATTGAACAAAACATATCGCATGATGGGAAAAATTTCAAAGACCTCGTTACTCGTTGGCTGAAGCAGATTGGAAGAGAAGGATCTGCCTCGGTACTCTTAGATTTTTTGAGATAGAGGTTTTAGAGTTTTTCATCCTGGTTGTTCGATGTTCTGAGTGAAGTGAATGGAATATGTGAAAAAAAAAAAGAAAACAAATCATATGATCGCAGAGTAGCCATAGTAATTTTAAACTAGTACTGCCTCAGAACAGACTATGTCTAGCGAGGCAGTAAAATTTCCAAATGTGTGAAAAAAAATATTGTTAAACTGTAATTAGGTATAAATTAAATTGTATTTTGTTCCTTTGTAATATTTATACTGTTGGAAATATATTATTCATTCATTCATTTGATTAAGAATGTAATACAAACTATGCATTCGTCCGTGGATAAAGTTTGCTTGCAAATAATATTGCTGTGTTAAGATACAACAAGAGATTAAATGGGATAAGTTTGATGAGAAAGACGCTGAGAAATCTTCAAAACATTCGATGAGATCCATTCAAAGAAACGTGCACAAAGAAAAAAGATAAATAATACATTTATTTTAAGACAAGCTTCACTAACTATGTGGTGGGTTAAATTAGGTGTTTTCCTCGCTACTACTACGAGATACACAATATATAAATATATATATTAAGCAGAGAGTGCATACTATTGAGTTTTGTGTCATAGGTAAATTTTGTTCCTACAGCCCAAAAATACATTATAGTAATCGAATTCATATAAATAACAATATATGACATACAAACAAGTATATTTCAAAACATACATATAACAACAATTTTGATAAATAGTACATAGGTACCCCAATCATATTCAACCATATAATATCTCGTATTCATACATACAATATAACATATATCAACATAATACCATAAACACACTTACATAATAATAATATAATATATGGTAGGTAGGTATATTTATTTATTTATTGAGACATTCACGGCTCAAAGCCCTTTACAAAACAAAATATTAGATGACACAGCATAAACTTAACCAAAGAAATACAATTTATAAACATTCATATCATCTAGACATATCAACGGTAGCAGAGTACCTATATATAAAAAAATAAAAACAAACGAGAAACGTAAATTAAATACGAAAGATCATGCATTAAGAACCAAAGAATAAATAAATAAAAAAAATTCAAATAAAATAAAGTAATTACATAGCATGAACATAAGAATATTACTGACTGAATAATATAAAAACGAATGGTGTGAATAACTATCTACATAATTAGCCACACCGAATCATTGAATGCTGCCAGATGTGCTAATATATTAAATTATAAAAATGTAAAATATATAAAAATGTAAATATATAAATATATATAAAAATGTAAACAAGTGACTAAACCATATTTGAATCATAAATTCGCTATAAACCACTTGTTTTTTTAGTCACTTTGCGACATGTTTCGGAAGCGCTGTCCTTCTATCGACCGGCGTGTATAGACAGCGCTTCCGAAACATGTCGCGAAGTGACTCAAAAAACAAGTGGTTTATAGGGAATTTATGATTCAAATATGGTTAGTATTAACTACCACAAAATATCCGCCGAATCATTAAATGATATTAAAGTGACTAAACAATCATTTGGGGGTATGTTTTTGAAAATGTTTTAATTAAGTATATTTATAGTCCTTAAAAGAATTAAAGAAAGGGTCAGTCAGATAAACAAAGTCATTGCATATAAATAGTTAGTGTTGAATGACTTACATAAAAAAGTTATAATTTGGCGGGTATTTATTGTTGGAACATGGTAATGTATCCGACTAACATGGTAAGAGTAACAAGGTATATTTGAGTGGAGTTATACAGAAAGCAGCCAACCCACAAGTAGGTATAAAATGAGTTATGATATGCAACGAATAGAGAACTGTCTAATCAATGGTTTACAAAAATCAGCCAAACAAATTTTCATACAAAAAGTTCCTTAAAATGGCGTTCAAAAAAACAGCAGATTGCCGCTTGTATCAAAATATATTCTGCAGAAAACAGACAAAGTGTTCTGACCTACTACACAATTGAAAATAGTTCTGCAGAAAACAGCTAGTCCACAAAAACTGCGATATGACCACTTTTTCTTCTCAGTGAATTTTTAAATGCATTTAATAATATCCTAGGGTTTTATTTGCTTCATGTATTGGATATGTGTAAAATAATTGATATTTGACTAAAATAAACAATACTTTGATAAAATATTTTCAAGATATTAGCGATTTTATAGCAAAACCTGTTTCTGCAATAATGATATTTTGGGTATTTGTGTTATGCAGAAAACAGCCAACTCACAAAAGACTAACTGAGATATAGCCACTTTTCCTTCTAAGTGAATTTATAAATCCATTTTATTATATACAATGATTTTCACTATCTATTGGATATGTGAAAAATGATTGCTATTAGACAAAAAATGAACAATACTTTGATATAATATTTGCAAAAACTGTTTCTGCAATAATGACATTTTGCGTATTTGTGCTATGCAGAAACTAGCCAGTCCACCAATCTGTTATAGTAGTATACTAGTATACATTTTATTTGATATATTTGTAGGTATACTTGAAACGTTTTCCAATACATCAAAATACAACGTCTACGTTAGTTCGGACACGTTTGTAGAATGAAGGATAGCCGGGTACCAAAGAAAGCACCTGTCGTGAAGGAAGAAGAGGCAAAGGGAGACCTAGGATGAGATGGCTGGACGACATCGAGGGCGATATATGTAAGATCGATCGGACAGACAAATTGGAGGAGACTTGCTGTCGACAGGTCGGGATGGAGGCAGTTTCTTGAGGAGGCCAAGGCCTAGATCGGGCTGTAGCACCATTGCTGATGATGATGATGAGGTATATTTATCATTTTTAATCATTTTCAAGTGAAATTTACATTTTTTACTCTTTGTGAAAAAATATAATTTACATCCATGCATCGCGTCATATATGATCGTCTATTATTCTGAAATCTCATTTATATGATCATGCCAACTTTTTCTCAGCCAGCCCTCACTTCTCATTCCACTCATTTCAGTCTTGTACTAACCATTTATCTCTAATATTCAAAATACTCTCGACATCTTGAGAGTATTTTGAATATTTGGATAAACGAAATGATAAAAAAAAATAATTCTCATTTAATTTAAAATATCAAATTATAATATTTGAATACAGAAATAATTATTTGAGCAAATAAAATGGTAATTTCATCTCTCATTTAATACAAATTCGACTTCATGATGCTGGGTGGTAAGGTGTATGGAGTATGACGTATGGAAATATATTACATATATTATACTATCAATTTTATTATTTTTTTGCGTTGTTTCTTTGGTAACTAGTACCTTATATGTCAAATATTAATTAAACATGCACCAAATAGCAAATTACAACATTCTGGAGACTTATTTTTCATCTCATAGATTTAGATATTTATCATATCATAGATCTAGACTGAAAACACAATTATTATAAACTGTCTCCACCGGAAATCGAATCCGGGACTCTTGGATAGTTTATCTCACAGAACTAGGAAGGCCGACAATTAATATTATTAATATTTTTGACGAAGAATTCCCAAATTAATGCAATGGTGATTTTAGAGAAGTCACGACCTACTCATTTTTAAAAGTAATTTGTGATTGAGATTCACAAATTATTTTTAAAAATGAATAGAATTTTTTGACTGCAAATTCTTGGTGGATTTCGATTATCAATTATATAAAATTACTTAGGAATAATAATAACTTAGTGAATACTTTTACAATAGTGAAAAAAGTAAAAAAAAATGTGTTTTTACTTATTCTTAAGTAATTGTATATAATTTTAAGTACATATAATAAAGAACTGAGTTAAATTTTAAAGATTGATGAATATTAATTATAATTTTGTGCTCGTGTATTTAAATTATATTTTTTATTAGCTTATTTAACAATGTATTATTAGTAATTATTCTACGTTTGGTTTGAAAATTAATAATTTTTTGATAATAAAAAGAGCCTTGATGTAAATATCATTATAAAAATTTATTTTAAAATGATAATGGTTAATACAAGATAGATTCACGTTTTACTTGAATCGATAATGGTTTATACAAGATAGATATAAATTTAACTGATATTCAATTACACTGACCGGTCATTGAATAATCATGAGAGAACAACGAAGATAGAAAACAATATTCAAATCGGTTGGTAAATTTATCATTGACTCAGTTTGACCAAATATATTTTAATACCAAGTATAATTTTTTTTTCGTATTCGTTTTCTTATATTATATCCGATTATTACCTATTTTTTCTCATTCAAAAAATAAAATGGGATGTTATTGGTAAGTTAAATAGAGAAGTAAACTTACATACATACCACCACGTCATGTCCCCCCACGGGGTAGGCAGAGAGAATCGAATATCATATTTTTCTATCTTGACACACATTCATACGTCGTCTTATACATGTTTGTCTGTTTTTGAAGCTTCTTACATTTCCACCTTTCAGAATATCGTTTACGTGATCGTGCCATCCTTTTTTTTTGCGACCCCGACCTCATTCCATTCCTGTCCGCCTTGTATATTTTCTTCGTCAGGCGTTCCTCGTTCATTCTTTCCAAGTGGCCAAACTATCTTAATGTGTCAATTTTTATTCTATTAATGACATCTTTCTTCATCTTACATTCGATCTTCTTTATGTCCTCGTTTTGTATCCTGTCATGGATCGTTATATTACAAATTCGTCTTAGCGATCTCATTTCAACTGCATTTATTCTGCTTTCGTGCACCTTCTGCCATATCCTGATTTCACTTGCTTACGTCAAGGTTGGCACTACGATTATTGCGTTCTGGATGACAAATTTGGCATCCTTTGATATGTTTCATATCTGGACTATGTGATCTATTCACCCTGTTTCCTATCATAACTCTTCTTTCGATATCATTATCAGGCCGTCGATTCTGTTGGAGCATGCTTCCAAATAGATATACTCGTCAACTCGCTGCGCGCTGGAGCCATTCATACTCTACTTTTATTTAACACGCTGTTTTGTTTTCACTCTTTTCAAAGACCATAACCTTTGATTTGCTGGTATTCATCCTCAGTTCGTTTTCTATGCATCATTCATATATCAAACTTACTAGATACTATAATTCTTCCATCTTCTGAAGTAAACTCACATCAATTGTTATATTGTTGGACATCAATCGATTAACTTTTACGTTAAATAACGATTAATGTTGCTCCATAGCTTCAGCATTCTTATATCTCTCTTATTTAGTTGTATTGTTGCTTATTTTTTTTATTTATTTAATGTTTATCTGTCGCGTTATAGGATGATAATATAGTTTTTGGTAACACTCAAACTTGTTTCATAATTTTTTTAGATGTAATTACAGTTATGTCGTAAATAAACAGTGAAATTATGCATAGTTCGTATATGTTAATAGACATTTATGAAACGTATCGTTTTTCCATATTCTTTTTGTGAATCCTCAGTTAAGAAGAAATTGTTATTTGAATATTTTTAATAGTATACAAATTTCGAAGTATATATTGCCTTTTTTAGTCCATAGGACTTATTTAGTTCTCGATTAATGATATAACTAGTATTAATCAACTGACGCTGAAGGAGAAATTGTCTAAATGATTCTATTTCAATTTATTCGTAAATCGTTAAATGAATTTGTATCAAAATAAACGAGTTGTATACGCCGCGCCGTGAGTCGTGATGTGACATAGAACATTACTATGTACATAAGGTGAATCTTCGGGAGAATGTTTTTATCACAGATTCGATAGACACATCAGATCACACGACAGCAACTTCATGGTTGATATAAATATATATATATATATATTATATAATATAATATTCACATCAGGTACGTGGTATAAACTATCGCTTATTTTCTCAATGTCTTCATCTCACTGTAGAGTACAATGCCGACAATATTTTACTGTTCATTTTCTTGTCTTTATAGCCGTTCTACTATATTTCTTCCGACAATAAAACGAATATAAATATTTATTATTTTATTTTGGGATAATATAATAAAACGCTCACCTATGTATTTTAATATTAATATATTCGACGGTTAAAAGTCCGTTTGACTCAAGCAAGTTAGGTTAGTTTGACAGGAGCGTCATTTTGTGTTGTATTATTAAATATCTCACATATTCTTATAAAAACAATTTTTAAATATGGTTTATTTTTTCACATCGCTCGCCGATTAATATAGGCAAATGTTTAAAGCAATTCGGAGATCAATGCGTATATTATTGAAAACATCAAATTAATATGTAATAAACGCCGAGATTAACTCAATTAAGAATAATTCACCTATCCATTTATTTAACATAGCAATGGATTTAGGTCTGGGTATATTATTTAACTACCAATAAATGTTACCTGTTATCTATTTATTTATTTGCTAACGGTGAAAAAAACATTGTATAAACATTTTTCATCGCACAAAACATATAAAGAGAAACATAGAGAATAGAAAGAGAAAATGATAAATGTTTTTACTAAGTATAAATAAAAAAGTATATAAAACATGAAAGAACGAATTAAAAATTTTACAAGACAATATATAAAAATAGGTACATAAGTATAATCATTAAAAGAAAGAAACAGATTTAAATATTATATATTTAACCATACATACATACACACACATCATCGATACACCTACATACATACACAAACACACTTATACACATGCATACATACCCAAATCATACTTAAAAAAAATAGTATAAAAAGGAACAATTCAAAGAATAGGAGAAAAAGATAACAAAATAAAAATAAATAATAACAACAAAATAACTTTGTATAACATCACTTTATTTGACAATAGTCAACATGTTTTGAGAGTGATGTTCTCTTCCTTCGTATTCTCGTATTGAGTATACGAAGTGTCCTGACGAAGAGGGAGATCGCGATCCACTTCCACGCCGGCGACGCTATAGAGCCCATTGGCCCTGTTCAACACCGGACGCAGCCGCAACATCGGATAAACACAAATATCCACCATCCATCGGGTTCAACCACTGCCCCCGAGAATCCAAGCACACACGTCAGGGCCTCCGATAGGTCTCGAAATCGGCCGCTAAGAACACTCCGTTTCAAGTCGGAGGGGCTTGTACCCCGACCCCTCGGTGTTCGTGTTGGCGTCCGAAGGTTCCGCGGGCTAACACCGGGGGCATCCGACGCAATCATCACCTGTCAGATTTGACGTCTAGTTGTCAACACAGGATGTCTGACCCGACGTCTGCGCCGGCGGTGTGCCCGAACCACACAACAACATTCGCCACAGTTGACGAGTCACTGCCGAGCGAGACTAAAGGCGTTCGTCCTGCTCTTCTCTAAGTACAGAATTGACGAGGGCACAACAGCGTCGGCCGCCCACCCCCGCCTTTACTGCCTAGGCCCTTAGAGCCGCAACCTGACGAAGAGAACATCGTTCGCGAAACGCGTTGACTGTTGTCAAATAAAGTGGTGTTATACAACGTTATTTTGTTGTTATTTATTAATGATGGAGCCACAAAGTCATTTCGCATTAGATTATGAAAATAGAAATATGCTAAGAAAACAGTTCTGTTTTCTTAGATATGTACAAGTTGACATTGAATACGTCTGCAACAAAGGCATCATACTCGTTTCCCAAACGATGAATTTAAGGAAATGGAGAATGCCTATGAACTACCACCCTCATTAAATTTGTCATTCTCTATTAATTTAATTTGCTTAATCTTCCTGTTTTTATCTAGTAACGAGGCAATGTTTTTTTTTTTTTTTCATATATTTATTTATTTATTTATTTATTAAGGAATACAAACAGTTACAGAATATAAATGTATAAAACTAATAGCAATATGTAAAGTCGACGTTTATCTGCAACCTTACAGTATTCACAATTTCG
This sequence comes from Molanna angustata, assembly GCA_963576475.1. Taxonomy (NCBI): domain Eukaryota; kingdom Metazoa; phylum Arthropoda; class Insecta; order Trichoptera; family Molannidae; genus Molanna; species Molanna angustata. The sequence goes on from OY754966.1 coordinate 35,205,391, forward strand.
TTTTGAATCCTACAGTAAATTTTGATGCGTTTTGACTCAAACGATAAAAAAATTAGTTTATCAGGAACGAAACGCAATACTTATAAGAGAGCATGACGTGTATCTATCAAGATCTGATGAATATAATAAATCTCTGTTCAGCTGTACGAATTTGTATCTAATCAATACAAAGAAACAAGCATTTCACAATTGTGAATGAAGATACAAATATAGATATACAAACGTATAAATTTAACGGGGGATAAAAAAGAATTAACTTTGTTACAATCTGTATCTTCAGAGATAAAGGTGGGTATTCAAAGAACGTTAGGCCACTGAGCCTGTGACAATAAATTTTTCCTTGGATTATTCTGATTTAATAAAAGGTCTTCTATACAGTAAACAGTGAAAGTAATCTAGTTTATTCTCAACAGATACCTTTCTATGTATAATGTACATGCTAAAAATAAATATGGTTACTGCTTAAAACCTTTTAACGATGTTCTCTGTTCGGAATATTCGCCCATTTAAGTTGGAGATTATAAACATACGCTGATTATTTTCTTTTTTATTTTTAATCCAGTATTAACCTTCAATATTGCGATAGTAATGATGCTACGTTCAGACGAGAAGCAAATAAGACTTTTCTTTCTTTTAATGCTGTAGGTCTCAGAGTGTAGTAATATGTAAATATTTCATTTCTTCGACACTGAACTCCTAATTAACCCTCGAGATGCAATGACTCGAATTTGTTTCAATTCTTTATCTTCTAAAATATATATAAATAAAAAAATAATGAAACTTTATCAGGCTCTTTCTTATACAATTCGTGTGACAAGAGTTATCAAAGCTTTGACAGGAGGATATTTTTAATTTTGATTATCAGCATGAAAAGTGTATTTTATATACAAAATAAACTCTAATTTGTAATTATATTGGTAAAGAAAAATGAAGTAGGCTACAAAAGATATTGACTGACGGATTATTAATTAAGGATTTTAGGAATATTTGAATACAACACGAACAAAATACAAGCTCTGGAAACAAATTCAAGTCAGACATGATGGCAAAATAAAGAAAAATCTATTCCTGCGTAAGGACCAAGTTCGAGTTATATAGATAACAGTTCAATTAAAATAAATGAACATCTTAACTGCTTTTCATTATAAAGAAATAATGCGATTGTGAATAATATACTTACTATAATAGGACGGAGCGGTGAAAAATCTCATTTTCCATTATCTTTTATTCATTTCTTATCTGCAAGGTTTCATTTAAAACGTCATTCTCGATATCTTTTGAATATTGATATCATTAACAAGGAAGTATTATTTTAGATAGCCGGGCGAAAGGCTCAATTTGAAATAATGAAGTGCTCACGGCTTTATAAACGACTACAATATCCTGTTAAGGGAACAAGATTATTTTTATTATGAAATTTGATTGATTTTAAATGAAGCCGGCGAGTGTTTGTTTTAATACTTTCCAATTCACGTCCGAAATGAACCGAATTAGACCCGAACTGGTTTTTATCTGAAAAACATTCCGGAGAGAAAATAATGTTAATAAAGAGACGAGGTTTTGTTTGGTATTTGTTTACCTACGTCAAAGTCACGTATATTGTCTATCTATTATCAATTCGCACAATGGATTGAATGAAATATCTTATAGGTAGAGTGAAAGAAAAAAATTACGGGCGCCCAACGCCGCGACCGCCAAAAGAATGATAAATGAATGTATAAGAAATTAAAATCGAGGGGATTTTTAGTTAATTACATTCGCCTCTCTGCGACAATTTAACAAGCTAAAATGAAAGTTGAAGTTACCCTTTTTGTCGAGGTAATCTTCTCTACTGCTTGACATGGGTCACGTGACCGCAGCAATTCCAGATTAACCAACCCCAATAGCGTGACTGTACCTTAATGCGCGACGTGGACTTACATTAACCATAGTGTGCCGCCTTACTTTCAAAGGGTTCCATATACGGCAAAAAACATAACAATGTGGAAAGGTACATATTACCTACCTACGTATTGTACAAGTACCTACAACTTAACTTTTACTATAGGTATAGGTATATTAAACTAATAATCGTAGGTATAAACTGCGGATGTTGATAAACAGAGCACAAACAGTGATTTTGAATGCGATTGAGCTACACATGGTAACTTTGATTCTTTCTATAGAATATAATATAATTATTTGAAAAAATATTGTATTGTTTTCCAATAATTATTTTCGAGTACCTAGCCACAAGAAAAATTAAATCCTATACATAATATCATTACATTGATAAGGAAACTCTAGTGAACACTGCGCAAGCGCATAAAGTGATCGCGCAAACCAGCCGATGACAGGTCGTAAGCCCTGTAGTTGCCTTGAGTTTCTGGTTCTTTTATAATATCCCACATTTTTAAAAAGTTTGTCAATAAAAAAGAACTTAGGTATTTAAAGTTATTAAAAACAAGCTGAATATATAGTAGAAATGTGATGGCTATGAAGAAGTTTGTGTAATAGGACGATGTATGGCAGGTTAAGAAATGAGGGCACAAGGAAAGAATGTATTTAAAATAAAGGTGTTTCAAATAATATACAGAATTAGAGTGAACACGCAGAGATGTTCCATTTAAATGATTACTTTGAAGAATGTTATCAAAGTAATATTAATTTATTTTGACAGAGGTCGTCCATCTAGATTTTATTAAATTATTTATATATATTACTAGTGAACCCCCGGCAAACTTCGTATTGCCTATATAATTAAAAATCGTCCTCCATAACCACCCGTCGCTTCAGACTCTTAAATTCCTCCCATCCCTTCAGTACCTCCCGTCCCTTCAGTTACTCCCGTCCCTTCAGTTACTCCGGTCCCTTCAGTTACTCCCGTACCTTCAGTTACTCCCGTCACTTCAGTTACTCCCGTCCCTTCAGTTACTCCCGTCCCTTCAGTTACTCCCGTCCCTTCAGTTACTCCCGTCCCTTCAGTTACTCCCGTCCCTTCAGTTACTCCCGTCCCTTCAGTTACTCCCGTCCCTTCAGTACCTCCCGTCCCTTCAGACCCTTCAGTACCTCCCTTCCCTTCATTACCTCCCGGTCATACGCTCGACAATTCACCAAAGTTTCATTGAAATTGAATGAACGGTTCCCAGGATAGTCCACCTTCATAGGTAAAATTACCTGATACCCGATGAAGAAGAAGAAGAAAATTTTTTTAATCCAGAAACTATCCCGGTCATACGCTCGATAATTCACCAAAGTTTCATTGCAATCGGATGAACGGTTCTCAGGATAGTCCACCTTCATAGGTAAAATGACCTGATACCCGATGAAGAAGAAGAAGAATTTTTTTTAAATCCAAAAATCATCCCGGGCATACGTTCGATAATTCACCAAAGTTTCATTGCAATCGAATGAACGGTTCCCAGGATAGTCCATCTTCATAGGTAAAATGACCTCATACTCGATGAAAAAGAAGAAGAAGAAAAAAATTTTTGATCCAGAAACCATCCCTGGTAAACTCTCGACAGTTCACCAAAGTTTCATAGCAATCGGATGAGCGGTTTAGGAGCGCATTCAACACATACATAGATACATACAAACATTCAAATTTATAATATAGATTTTGGCTGTTTGTATGCAAGGGTGAATAATTAATATATATATATATATATATATATATATATATATATATATATATATATATATATATATATATATATATATATATATATATATATATATATATATATATATATATATATATATATATATATATATATATATATATATATATATATATATATATATATATATATATATATATATATATATATATATATATATATATATATATATATATATATATATATATATATATATATATATATATATATATATATATATATATATATATATATATATATATATATATATATATATATATATATATATATATATATATATATATATATATATATAAATGCCAACCAGCCAGAGTAAATGTTAAATATACAAAATAATGTGTACTATGGCAATCAGTTAATTACATTACAAAACAAATAAAAAATAGCAGAAGAAAAGTAAAAAATTAAATAAAGAAGATAGTATATAAGACCAATTCATAGCAATGATAGGAAGACTAAAGGATAAGGAAAGGAAGAAGAGATGAAGATGTAATCAGGTTTTCTCAGATAAATATTTTTGCTTTAGCCTTTTCTTGAAGATGTATAGTGAGATAGACGACGTAATATCAGGACTTTGAAGTACATTCAGCTAGGCTATTCCATAGTCTAGCTGAATGTACTTCAAACGAAGAGCTAAAAAATTCAGAACTATGAATAGGGATACTATGAAGTGGACGCCCGTGGCTTGAAAGATAAGTGAATTTATCTTTGAGATACTGAGGTAAATTTGGATCAAAAAGGACATTGTATAGTAATGACAAGATATGTTTATTACGTCGTTGTCGTATCTTTGCTCAATGAAGAAGATTACGGTAGTGAGAAATATGATCAATTTTTTTTAGTCCAAAGATAAAACGGATGCAAACATTTTGAAGGCGTTCAAGTTTGTTGAGATGTTCCTCGTTTGCATCCAAGTAACTAACATCAGCATAGTCAAGCAACGGTAGGAGAAGTGATTGAGCTAAGGTTATTTTACAGTGAAGTGGAAGGAAATTCTTGAGTGAGTGTATGGCAAAATAAATGGATTTGCTGACATGTGAGATCTGTTCATGCCAAGATAAGTTATTATCAATGTAGACCCCAAGGTCTTTCACAACCTTGGTATAAGGAATACATTGGTTATTGATATACAGAGATGGGAGTTGTAAATTGTTAAGGGAGGACAGCAGACGAGGACTACCAATAACAATCGCTTGAGATTTTGAAGGGTTAATAAGGAGACCATGCTCTGATGACCAGGAAGAGATAAAATTAAGATCTTCATTCATAGAAAGGGTAGCATTGGCAATATCAAAGGGACTGAAATGAATATATAACTGAAGGTCATCTGCAAAAAGATGATACTGACATTTAAGTTATTTAGTAATAGAGTTGATAAAAATGGAAAATAACAGTGGGGATAAAACTCCACCTTGTGGCACACCAGACAACAAAGTGGCAAATTCAGAAGTGTTATCGGCGATCTTGATGCACTGTTTCCGATTGCTCAGATAACTAGAAAACCAATCCAACACCGGTTGAGTTATGTATGTTGAGTGAGGAAAGAATGGCAAGTAGAATGTCAAAATCCACGGAATTAAACGCGCTACTGAAGTCGAGTAGTGAGAGAATTGTAAGTTGATAGTCATTCATTGCTCGTCTAATATCATAATAATTTATTTTTCCTTATCAATTTTTTTTTCTCTTTAGATAAATTTTAATTAATGCTCTATATCACAAACAATAAAAAAAGAAATTTATTTATCTGTATTAGCAATAAGTTAAATTTATTTTACAATTTATTAAATAATTGTCGGTATGTACCTACGTATGTAATATGTGTAAGTAAAATGTATGTTATTTACTCCTGTCCCAAACACAAGTTTTTAAACTTTATTGGAAAAGTACTTATTTGAAAAAAAAACTAATAATATTTGATTTTATTTGGAAAGCAGGTGATTCATGTCTCTTTCTATGGTTATGAAATAAAAATCGAGTCAGAGATTTGATTTATGACAGGTACTATAGCGGACATTAGGACCTGGTTAATCTATTTCGTGTGGGCCCATATGTTTGTTGAAGTAATGACTGTGAGTGCAGAATGTTGAGATTGCGTACTATACTTTTTTATTAAATGTTTATTCATACAAAAAACAGCAATAGAAGCAGTGTTATGTTAATAAACAAAAATAATATACAAAAAGGAAAAACATTATAAAATTGAAAATATACAAATCCACAATGTATAACTAGGTGATGGTATGCATTTATTATATATTTTGTAAGTGGGCCGTCTTGTCAATGAATTGTGACCATTTAATTTACTCGCGTGTATAATATGTATGAAAGAGGGATTTTGCGTTAAAATGTCATTAAGGCTAACTCACCTTATCAATGTCAAAATGTGAAAAATGACATGAGATCAAATTTCTATGAAAAGATGATACCTGCTCTGAATTATGAAAATTGCCTTTATAATGTCGTGTTACGTTATAACAATCCACAAGAGCTACTACAATAAAACGTATATCTAACATAACCATGCTTTTTCATACCATCACGGCATATCCCACTATGTGGGGTAACAAGCTACAGGTGTGCACACCTGACTCGCCTCACCTAGAAATGTATTTCATTCAAAATGGTTGGTAATTTATTCTTCATGTTATATAATTTCTCCTACATAATGACATTGTTTTCATCTTCTTATCAGTAGGTTGAAATCTGAGGGGCAAGTCTGGTCCAACCAGCAAAATCAAAACCCTCGTGATTACCTATACCATGGATATAATTATCATATGGAGTTCTATAACATCTAAAGATATTATAGAACTCCATATAATAATTATTATACCCATGATATGGGTAATCGTGAGGGTTTTGATTTTGCCGGTTCGAACAGACTTGTCCCCCAGTTTTCTTTTGCGGTGTTTAGGAATTGTCTTTGTTGAAGCACAATTATACAGGATACAGATTTTTTCTCGTATTTAAAAACATTTTTTTTTAATTTTGTGCAGTCTTGACGTAATCTGAGAGTCGTGTTTTAACTTCGCCGCAAAATTACCAAAATTACCAAAATATTGTGCACACTGTCACGTCTATGCTCTGTTTGTGACTATTCCTAATAGATACCTACTTTTTCAATGGTCTGATTTGTGGAATTAATACATTAAAATTACACTACATATATATGAATATGAGAACTCTAATCACCCTTATAACCTATATGAAATAGTTTAATTTATATAGTTTACTTGTTAAAATGAAAATAGAACCTATATGTCTCTTTCTCTTATGAAATATTATAACAATACATTCCTACACTGCTAGTCCTAGAAGAGGTACATCTAGTTGGTCAGCAGTTTTCTCCTTTTAATACTTACTTACTTACTTCCGATGGCCATACAACTCCGGTAGAGCTTTAGCCTCCTGAACAATAGCTTTCCAAGCCTTCCTATCAGCTGCAGTGGACTCCCAGTCATCACAAGCATTCAGCACGTTCAGATCTCGGGTAACATTGTCCATCAATCTCTGCCTTGGTCTTCCCAGGGGTCTCTTACCCACGGGGTTATTTTGCAGTATACGTTTTGTGACTCTTTCTTCCCCTGATCTGACATGTCCAATCCAAGCTAATCTTCTGGACCTGATTTCGCTGGTGATTAAAGGTCTCCTTTAAATGACGCATAATAATACATATATAAATGGTGTGATAAATTATAACTAAATAAAAATAGTAAATAACAAAGGATATTACTGAATGCGACTCGTTAAAAGTTTTATAAAAATTAGACATACCCGACTATACATACATAGATAGTACATAACATGTATATTTTTCTAGTAACATGCAATAACGGGAAATTACGGTTTTATTTTTCCTTTAGGGACCACTTGATATATCTAATTTGAATATGTAGTGCTTTTTTTCTGAAATAGCACATGTATTTTCAGTGAAAATGCTTGTACATCATCTGGGCCCTTTGCGTATATATTTTTTTACTGGATTTAATTTATGGAGGGAATTTCTCCTTCGACATATAGGATATACATTTTACAATACATCTCAATTCTGCGGCTACTATAGACACTTATCTTTTCATAGGTTCAGTTTTCGTAAATTGTCCAAGGTTTTCTCATAAACGAGACACGCAATGGTAGGTACATGGTCGAAGGAAAAATAGTATGAATTATTTTTGTAATTCATTCATCGTATGATGATGAACGAGAATTCAAGGTTAGAAAAAGTGGAATGACCATGAAATTCAGCCAAAAAGTTGGAAATATAAAATAAATCTAAATTCATTTCTTACGAAATTCTTGCTTCTCTGGGATGGAAACAAAGCATATTGCGCCACTTGCGCAAGATGCAAGGAAGTGTTCATTATTATTATTATTACTTACATACATAGATTGGAAGATACGATAAATAACTCATTATTTCTTGAAATTATCCTGACTCATTATTCTGCACTTCTGTTCTATTATACCTACATACTGACTTCAGCAAACGAGTATTTTCTTCTCTTCGTAATGTAAGTATTTTAATTTTCCGTTACGAAAATCGTAAATTAAATCCTATTTTAATGTCAGTGTATTTGATTGTCAATAAATGATGAATTCAATTAAATTATGCTTCTGATACGGTTTTAGGTTGATATTTTAAAAAAATAAACAAGACAAAAATGAATATCCTTATAGCTTCCTTAAACGTCACTTATCATTTCGAGAAGGCACAAAAGAGTTTAAGCTGGTTGTAACGGAGAGATGGCCATTTGGTATATGTCAAAAAATTTCACTGTAGTAGCCATAAAAAGATATACAGCATTTTTCGTGTTTACACAATATTATATTTTATAGGTTGTTCTTAAAAAGTACAATGAAACGAAGTTTCTAGTAAATAAATTTCAAGCCATTTTTCTCCTTAGTATATTATACTTTTTTTCAAGTTGAAGGCTCATCTGCTTTTGTAGAAAAAGTAGCAAAATGATCCTATTAAATATTTAGTCGCGAGTTTTAAAAAATGAGAAAATTTTAAACGAATCTGTTGTACCAAGTTTTGATAAAAATAATCAAACATTCCTTTGTGAATACATTAATGTGCGTCTGAAATATATATTTACTTTTTCCAGACTCTTAGATCAGTTTGTGAATAATTTAGATACTTGAGAAATGTAAAAATAGATTGATTTATTTATATAATTTTACCGACACGTTTAACATTAGCGAGAAATTTACCGATCTGTATCATTAAAAGCATCCAATTGAATATATATATATATATATATATATATATATATATATATATATATATATATATATATATATATATATATATATATATATATATATATATATATATATATATATATATATATATATATATATATATATATATATATATATATATATATATATATATATATATATATATATATATATATATATATATATATATATATATATATATATATATATATATATATATATATATATATATATATATATATATATATATATATATATATATATATATATATATATATATATATATATATATATATATATATATATATATATATATATATATATATATATATATATATATATATATATCACTCCACAAAGTAGTCAAAAATTGTATGGAAAATTATCAGCATTTTCATGAAATGAGTTCGTCAATTTATTTAAATATTTTATAACGAATACTTGATAATTATGCAATACCAATTTTATGAAAGGGATGTCCCTTTTTAGCAATTTGAAAGTGAAAATATTAAATTTTAAGTTATATGGGTTTGGGGTCACATTGAAATATATGACAGTTAAAAAAATGAGAAACACTGATCAGATATCCTTCAAAATGTAATGGGGTCTAAGAGAGTATTATATATACAAATTAGTAAAATTTTAAAAGAATCGTATGCGTTATTAATTCTTTAATCGATAAGATGGGTCGATGGCAGAGCGGTAAGCGCGCTGGGCTAGTAATCCAGTGGTCGCGAGTTCGAATACTGCCTCGACCGATTTCGTTCACCTATAGCACAAGCATTTATTTGCTTATTTTAGGGAACGTAGGAAGATGTATATGTTTTTGTTTAACAAAGACATATTCATTAAAAAAACACGCCGTACGAAGCACATAATACACAGCACACACACACAGATACATTGTGATGAAACTTTAAGAATACAATCTCAGTATGGTACTAGTTGATAATCTGCAATAAAAAAAACGATAATTGCGTGTTCGTAACTCCCAACTGTATATAGTGTATATCCCCTGGGAAAAATAAGTATTTTTTAGATATTTTAAAATACATAATCGTGTTAAGACTGAGGCGATACAGATACATAATTTGAATCTTTCATTTTAAGATAACCAAGAAATATTAGCTCAATTGTCGAATTTGGTTTATAATGTTTAAACTTTGTGGTACATTATGATAAAATTATATCATTTCATTTTTTTTTTTTCAATTATCTCATTAATCAATATATTTTATGCTGCACATTTTTTCATTGGGCTTATTCAATCAGAAATAAAGGATTCCTTTATATTTTAAACACAGGATTACACACATTGTTGTTAAACTGTGCTATGAAGAAGAATATATTAACTAAGTATACACCTTTTTAAAAATTGCATCAAATGTACACAATAATATGTAGGTAAATATTGTATCAAAGTTGCGAATAACTTACCCAATGATCTAGCTGATTCTGAAATATGGATGGCGTATATTGCCAGAAACGATGACACGAATATGTTCCTCCATCTTGATCTTGTGGGGTTGGTCATCTCTGATGGATTCTATAATCTAGGATTCTGATTCGACAGAAACATCACACCTCCGCCACCCATTAGAAGAATCTGAAAATAAAAATAACCTAAGTTTAGTTTGTCGATCGACAATTCTTGATAGAACTCCATTGTATGTAGATATATCACAAATATAAAAAAAATACTTGATTTTAAGTTGTATTGAAATTTAAATTTGACAATTGCTGATGCAACGTGTAGGAGTGAGGCCTGTATGTTTGTCCAGATACGTTTAGTAAGTAATTTTAAGTAGAATAGCCTATTTAAGAGTATGTTTAACTCATTTTTTCTGATGATGCACTGGATGCCCCCGAAAAAGAGTTTTCACCTATAAAATATGTAAATGGTACACATATAATATCTCAATACCTATCTTCTTTATACATAAAAGTTTATTAGCTGTCCAAAACAAATAATCAAACATTGTCATGTATGAAATTATAAATATTTCTATTCTACAGCCAGTTTCATAAAAAGCAGCAAAAGGACCATTTAGTTAAAGGTTCTTTAAAAATTTAAAGTCGCCTTTAAGTAGTTGCGTTCCATAAGTAATAATGCTGCGTACTTTAGCAAAAGGCAGACATGTCACCAAAATACCTGAAAGTTGGCAATATTGCTATCAAAATCTTTGGAAACGTAACTAAAATCATAGGTCAATCTTTCTGTCTACTACCATAGTATAATATGTGATTTCTGTCATTGAATTGATCCTTCATGTATAGGACATGTTTATGGAATCGAAATTTATCAAAAAATTCTCCTTAATTCTACTTTTCCATGTGGTCGAATCTTTTTCTACACACTTTTCACCGTCGTGTCACATCGCCGTGACACAGCATCTTCTAATTAGCTCGAAGATGAAAACATCATTTAGTTTAATTATTTATAAAAAAATGTTTAAATAGTATTTAAACTTAAGAGTACATCAAGAAGAACTAACAACTGACTTGAACATTATAACAGTCTGAACAGTCTGGTGGTAAAAAAATGAACTGCTCAGAAGACTTTAGTGACTAAAGTAAGAATACACTGAACTTTAAATTAAAGTGAACTTTAAGTGACATTTTGTTGTTAGTTTTAATTTTTGATATTAAGTCTCCTTTAATTTTATTAAACTGGCTGTTATTGTTAAAGTGAACACAATACGAAACGATGAAAGTTGAAACGGATGCTAACTTGGCCATTTATGCTGCAACATATTGAAGTGGAAAGGTCTAATTAGTTTTGTAATATTGAATAACTACACGATCATTCATCTCAGAGTTTCTTAAGTAATCACAGGAATGATAATAATAAAAATAAATTCAAAAGAATATCGTTCAGAAGTTGAAAATACAATGAGTTCAAATCCCGTTTAGAAATTGACTTGCCACGTGTAATACCAATTACTTCCGAGTAACCAGTGTTCTCAGTGTAGAGAGTTAAGAATAGGATGTGAAATAAATTCTAATAAACTTCCTCGTTGCCGCCATATACATAAGTCAAAAGAGTAACCACTAGGACATGGCGGTCGGCACAATACTTTACAAACCAGTTATTTGCCGTTAAAGGCAGTAAAAATACACACATAAAACACATTGAAAACAAACTCTGGTTGAGATTTAATTTTCCATAGTCCAAATAGAATTCGTTCAAGTTTATAAAAAAAACAAGAATTTATAGCTAACATTGGCATGTTTTGTGATCTGGTATTAATATAGACATTTCAGTTTCACAAAAATCTAGCTCACTTTAAATAAATCTGTCGAAAATTTACTCACTATCCATTCTTGGTAGATTTTATTTTCGGCTGATGTCTGCGCCAGATTATTGTAATTTATTCAACCAAACTTACAAAATTACGTAACCAAAGTGTGTATATGTTACGTACCGTGGTTATGGCGATCATTTGAAGCAAAAACCGAGCTACACATTTTCAGAGAATTTATTTGAAAGATTTTGGAAACAATGAGACGTTTTTTTTTCTTCTTATTTTCATTGTACTCAAATTTTCAAGTAGAAAATGTTTATAAGGTTTGACGATACGTCGTCTCATTAGTTTTTGCATCGTTACTTAAATAATCAAAAATATAATAATGAACTCTCTGTCAATAATCAATAATTTCTTCAAATCAAGGCACAATCAGGGCTTACGACCTGTCTTTAAAAAAACGATTATTTTGATTTATTTGGCGTGGGATGAAAATGCTTGCAGGTAGAGAGGGAAGATCATTGTCCAACTGTCGATTTGTTCAGGAGAACTTTGTTCTCTTAACATATCGACAATGTTTCAAGCCAGGATACGCGAGAATTGTATGCAGAAGTCTACTTTTTTCACGGCTTTTCCAACTTTGAAGTCAAAAAACACCAACTAAGAGGCTTCGCAGCATATATGTTCCATACACGGATTAATTCGGAGTAGAACATTTCGTGTGTCTGTGTGTGTTTCTGTGTGTGTGTCTGTGTGTCTGTGTGTGTGTCTGTGTGTGTGTGTGTGTGTCCGTCCCTTATAATTTTTGACAGTTATAGGCCTACAAAACTTTTATACTCTTATACTTTTATAGGGGTTATCAACTTTTGAATTTTTACTTTATTTTTCCATATATCTCAGAAACCATAAAAGCTAGAACGCTGAAAATTGGTACAAATATAGACAAATACAAAATCTCAAATGAGTTTTTTCAAAAAAAAAACCAGGGTTTCTCAAACATTTTTGATTAAGAATTTTTTTTTATGATAAATTTATGAGTTTAACTCTGTCTATATTCCAAATATTTCAAAAATATCTAAAAAAGACGACAACTAGAAAATTCAATTTTCTATAAAAAATATTAATATTGTAGAAGTACATCTCAATTATTTTTAACAATTTTTATAAAAATTTAATTTAGTGACGACATTGCTTCATACAATTTGTATGGAAATAGCCTACTCACAATATCTAAGAAGACTTAATAATTTGATACTAATCTCCAAACATACATACATACTATCATGCTGTTTTCACATTCTGGGTAGGATCAAAGGACTGACCTCCATACTATCCTATCTTGACATACATACCTAGGTACATGTGTTGTATAGAAAACCAAATATCTTAAAATATTAAATAATTTGGATTTATGGGTTTATGGTTTGGTACTTATTCTTCAACTATACATACTATCGCTTTCGACAGTTGGATCTCATGTGTTACATGCAACTAGTAATAATACATTTATTTAACAAAAGAAAAGAAAACTTACAAAAACAATACACCACAGAGACAATTCAGCATTTATATAATAACAAACATAAAATATAATAAAACAAAAAAACATGGGTGCTCACTGGTTGGCATCATTCACTTTACCTATGTCTATCTAACTAGGAATAATTCCTGTTTTAAGAAAGACAATAAGTGAATGTTTTTAAGTTGACCTACTTGCCCATAAGGTCCACATATCCAATAGGTCCAATGGAATTCCTGAATATATCGACGCGGAAAGTTTAGTACATTCTCAAGTGTTCGGAGTTCTGATCAGAGGGGCAAGTCTGGTTCAATCGGCGAAATCAAAACCCTCGTGATTACCCATATCATGGATTATCCATAAAATAATTATATCCATGATATGGGTAATCACTACGGTTTTGATTTCGCCGGTCGAACCAGACTTGCCCCCTCAGGATTGAAAAAACTGAGAGAGCTCTGCAATGTTATACAAATTATTTTCGTAGATTTGTGCAACAGCATGAACTCCACATTCAGGTCAGTAATACTGCCATGTTTTTTTTTGCGATTGTCGATTTAGTCAAGCATTATAAATACCTACATAACGGAGAACAACGTTCAGATTAGATAAAAATAATATTGCTCGAAAATAAGGTTCATATGGGGGAAACCGATAGAAACACATGGGAAACCGTAAAAGGATAAAATCGGTTAACACGGATGAAAGTAACATTGATGGGAAATAGTTCAAATATGATTTATCGAGGGGAAAATTAACACTAAACAAGAAAAATGGGTTGTACTTGCGTATAAAATATAATATATTATCGAAATTAAACGAAATGTGTAGGTTTACGTAACAAATTATCGTCGAAATCCATGTTATTATATCATTTTCGGTCCCAAACGACATTTTGAGTCATAAATGCATCAATGCGATTCATATTGTAAAAGTGTCACTATTATATCTCAAATCTATGTACAACCCCATGTAGCTATGCTCCTAAATATTAACTGCAATTTGTATATCCTCGATAATTAAAGATTCGTTGCCTATCGCAGTCCGTACAAATCAATCGAGCGGCATTCATGCGTCGACCTTCTCATTGAATAGTATCGCATTTATTTATTCTGACCCTTGACATCTCGTTTTCTAATTATATTAACTTTCATAGAATATACTAATGTTGATCATGTAAGCAAATATATTATTTAAAAACCTTCATTACTGTAAATAGTATTCAAAATATTGAATACAACTGACTTTTGCAACAGCATATTTGGAGTTCGATGTTCAAATAATAAATCTTTCGAATACGCACATAAAATATTATCCTTCTGATAAATAATCTTTTTAAATAATCAATAAACATATACCTACCCCCAAACCCACATGAATAGTAAAATGAACATATTTTAGATTTTGCATTATATAGACACTACAAACATTTTAGGGTATACAACAGGTATTCAAATAATGTACAATGTACATACCCCAATAAAATAAAGATGCTAAGTAATATTCACTATTACTTTTGAAGTCGAGTCTTTATCTAAATTTTTATTCTCATGCCTATACCGTATATTGTTTTGACTTCATAAATTCTGCATTCATCTTTATGTTGCCATGTCTTAAAAAAATCCTTTTTTATCCCATTACATCATTTATTTATTTATTTTAACAAAGTGATATCTCAAAGATTGCACAAACAACCGAGTTCACACTTTTTTCGTTACATGAAATCATCGTTACACTCATATTCCTACACAGTTACATACATTCAATCTAAATACAATTTTGCATATAGACATTCGTAACATTCCTTTAAAGGCATCAAAGCATTAATTTTGCGAGTAGATAACTGCCGAAAAGCAAGCAAAAGTTTAAATTATAAATCTGCTGATAGGTGAAATAGATACTGTTATTATACGGAAGTGTATATTCTGACGTCCTACACCATTTGATGATACAAACATAATATTTATTCACATGACCGTAGATTTCTATATAGGCATCAATCCTTTACATTGAATTCATGGAAAGGAGAAGATAACTTTATACCGAAAATGAAACAAAATGAATCCGGTCTGAACCGTTCACAAATTGAAAGGGCATATTATATCATTATGTGAAATCGTGGAAATACAAAATAAAAGTACCCGTAAATTTATTTACTTTATCTTCATATTTTTATGAGACAAAATTTTCAAAATCAACTCACTTGAAAGTGAATAAATTGTTATTGTTACGATGTAAACAATGAATTATAGTTAAAGCGCATTTAAAAATTGTTGATCTTCCAAGAAGGAAAAAAAATAACCTAGCAATGTTGAGAAGAGTTGAGTTTATTATGGTAAAGTTATGGAAAAATAAAAGTAGATTTTGGATTTTGATCTGTTATGTTTTGCTTGACAGAGTAAATAATACAGAATTTTTAAAGAGTTTGCTCCAGACGATAGAGATGAGAACCCTTCGCTTCATCGCAGGATTCACCTTTATGGATCGAATGCGGAACACAGATATAAGAAAGCTCTGCGACTTTAAGGATATCGTCAGATGGTGCAGTAGATGCATGATGATAGTGATGACGATTCTGGCCTGTCCACGTGGCGAGAATAGGCGATAATAGGTTTCCCAAAAAATGGACACACTTTCTAAAAAAAGTAGAAGAAGTAGAAGATTTTGTATTTGAACGATGTTCCATTAAAAGTCACTCTTACACCAAAGAATCCACAGCCAAATAATTCAATTTTACTAAAGAAATGACTATTAATATTTTTGCAGTTTTGCAAATTTTCATTGGAATATTTTGTGTCTTTTGTTTATGATTTGGACATATCAGGCGAGCTTGATTTTAAAGGAGATGTAATACCAGCTATAAGAACAGCATGAACTGACTGGAGTGAAACTAACTGGCAAACAGAGTATGTTTGGGTGGTTGAACTCCGTTGTACACACTGTTTCGTAATTTAATAATGCGCATCGTCTCACCATTTGACAAGTAGACCAATAACCAAAATTGAGAAAAATTATTTGCAAGATAAAAACATACATTAATAAGGAAGTAATGGATCCAAATTATTGGTTGAATATTATTTTTGTTTATATGTATTTATTTATGATACGAGATAATAATAAGGATATTTGGCATATTTCACATTTATACATACGCGTACTATTGGATATTTGGTTGAGACCACACAGGCACTCAAATGTGATTAGTTGCATTGGCATTTCCACATTTACTCGCCCTATACTGACAGAGTCCCGAAAGTAAAGAGAGAGATTGATGGCAGATGGATGGGTGGATGGCAGAGCGGTTAGCGCGCTGGGTTAGTAATCCAGTGGTCGCGAGTTCGAATCCTGCCTCGACCGATCTCGTTCACCTATAGGACAAGCATTTATGCTTAGTTTAGGGAACGTAGGAAGATGTATATGTACTTGTTTAACAAGGACATATTCATTTTTTTTTTATAAAAAAAAAAAAAAGATTGACGACTGATGAATTGCAATCACTAGACGCCAGACGTAAGGTCGGTGTTCTTAGTTTATTCTATAGATACTATATACCACGGGAGTTGCTCAGAAAAACTTTCATCCGTGGTCCCTATTCCACCCATTCACAATAGAGTCACTCGATTATCTCAATATCAACACCCGTTCACAGTAAACCTTCAATTTACACGAACCAGTCGCTTCTTGAATTCTTTTATTGACACATCAGCCTGGCTGTACAACGATCTTCGATCGATGAGTGCGCTTCTCCGGAATAATATAATGGACCTAATCCTTATAGCTGCTGTCCCTTACGTAGCCATGTTAAAAAAGAGATAAATTTAATTATTGTATTATTCTTGCCAGTTATAGAAAATTCTCTTGTAAAAATGAATTCCGAAATTACCCTTGATATTTAAGGGATTTACTCGTTATTCGTTTAATATGTTATATTTAAAACTATAATTTAGCAAAACGTATGAACGTAAACGTATAAGCAAACGTATGACAATTTATTGACAATAGAATGCCAGTATAATAATTATGTTATTTATGAAATATTCTATATATATATATATATATATATATATATATATATATATATATATATATATATATATATATATATATATATATATATATATATATATATATATATATATATATATATATATATATATATATATATATATATATATATATATATATATATATATATATATATATATATATATATATATATATATATATATATATATATATATATATATATATATATATATATATATATATATATATATATATATATATATATATATATATATATATATATATATATATATATATATATATATATATATATATATATATATATATATATATATATATATATATATATATATATATATATTTATTTATTTATTTATTTATTTATTTTATTTTGAGAAACAAAACAGCTGTTACATGTTTTACATTAATAAAAAAATAACAATCAGGAAAGTAAGCCAATTAAATTGTTCCACAGATTAATATACATAATAAAGACAATTCAGTACAAAGTCAAAGACAAAAGTGTGGTGTAAGTGTACAATTGTGATGTGTGTGTATGTGTGTGTGTGTGTGTATTTTATGAAGCGAGGGTGGGACATGAAGAAAGGTAGGAGAGGAGGAAAGGGTGAGTTGTCATATTAATACAGTATTGGACATACCAAAAATTGTACAATTTGGTAGATAAAGTATTCATTATAATATTGATGTTAGTTGTTTTTTTAATGAATGTAGGCTATTGTTAAAAATATCTGGCTTATGATTAAGGTTATTGTACATATTGCAGCTGCGGTTAATAAAAGTGTTGTTTGCATAGTTTGTTCTTGAGTATTTAGTGTAAAAGAGGAGGTTCTGGCGGTTTTGTCTGGCGGGGCAGTTGAATGGGATTTGTCCTAAGAGATACGGACTATCTATTTGGTTGTTAAGTAATTTATATAGGAAACATATATCAGTTATACCCCTTCTTTTGTTAAGTGGTAACATTTGGTGATGTTTTAAAGATTCCTCATAACTGATACCAAATCGCCTAGTTCTAAAATCGAGGTGTTTGATGAATTTTTTTTGGATTCTTTCTATGTTATTTATGTGTAACTTATAATGAGGATTCCATACAGTGGTTGCGAATTCCACGTGACTTCGAACATATGCGTTAAATAAAATTTTTAGACAGTCAATATTCTTAAATGGTTAAAAATAATTTATTCTTAAATATATATATATATATATATATATATATATATATATATATATATATATATATATATATATATATATATATATATATATATATATATATATATATATATATATATATATATATATATATATATATATATATATATATATATATATATATATATATATATATATATATATATATATATATATATATATATATATATATATATATATATATATATATATATATATATATATATATATATATATATATATATATATATATATATAATACCAGGTGTTATAGATATCGTAGTGAAAATCAATAATCAATTATTTACAGCTTTATTCACAATAATTGAATAAACAATATTACAAAAGATAAGTTAACTGTCGCGTGAGAATTTTCACAAGGCACTGGTGGTTTTCATTTGTTTTCCAGTATTTATAGACTCTCGTTTGGTAGAACATTTTGTTTTTCTTAGTAATCGTTCCATGTTTCAAATTATAAATATTTCGCCACACCAGTGAGAGTCAAGGGACAAGTATACAAGACGGTGGTTATGATTTTAATATTATAATAAATTAAAACATATTGTGTGACAGTCAGTTTAGGTTGAAAAGTAACCTTCATCTTTTTTATTTTAAAACCATAGCAGCAAAAAACATTATAAAAATTATAGAAATAAAACAATGATAAATGTTCCACATTTAAATATTTTAACACATCGAATCCAACAATAATAATTTTCCATAGATTACACAACAGGTTAAACCCGCAATGACGTATGGTTCGGAATGCTGGGCACTAAAGCTGAAACACCAAAAATAGATGGATACGGCGAAAATGAAGATGCTAAGGTGAGGTGGGGGTCTGACAAAGTTTGACAAAGTGAAGAATGTCCACGTCCGCGGTAGATTCAAAGTGGCCCCAATAGACGAAAAAATAGTCGAAAACAGGCTTAAATTATATGGCCACATTTGACGGACAATATGATAAATAAAGCCTTGGACATCGAGACTCCAGCGACCACCAGCCACATGGCTGTCGAGAATCTAGAAGCATCTGCGAGAGAGGGAGCTAAATCCTGATCTGGCACAGGACAAGCGAGTTTGTCGAGATAGAATAAGGAGAGCCGACCCCAAGTAAATGAGACAAAGGCGAGGGCGAAGAAGAGAAGAATTTAACAAAACGTATCGTTAAATATGATAGAAACACTGGCTGTTTTAGATTTTTGATAACTGTCGACTTACTGCTAATAAAGGTAGTGTTGGGACAGTGCTGGGAAGAAGAAAAACATTTTAAATTTGTCTTGATTTTGCTCAAAAAAGATAAAGGAAATTCATGCTGACGCTTGAGTCGTTCCTGTTTCGCGCTAGTCAAGTCGTACAAAATGTATGGTGGAACGAACCCCACCGATTCTATATAATTTAACGACTTCATAGTATACAATTTAACAACATAGGTACATACATACCGTTAGATAAATTATGTGACTGTATCTATATATGTAATATAGACTTATATTTGCGGAAAAAGTTAATTTGCCTGGTATTCCTTGTGAATTTTATAAGAATATATTTGTCTCTTGAATAAATAAATAAATTGATAGATAAGTGACTCCTGAGCCAAAAACCCATTGTACGATTCCCGGTAGAAACACATATTTTCAATATGGTTTATATACGATAATCATCATACGTTTTCAGAATGTGGATGATATTGTTATTTGGTGCTATTTCAATAAATATTTGACATAGTTCATAGATATTGGTGAATATCTATGAACTATGTCATAGATATTCACTCGATACTTTTCGGTCTGATGGGGGAATTTTTACACATTAACTAAAACGAAACGTATTTTTAATGCTTTTTCTATTAATATTACAGTTTAAAAAAATATCTGTTTTTTTATATGGTTCGAACCAATCATCTCACGAAAACAAACCCTGATTCTGTGAAAAAAAAATTAAAAATATCGCTTGTTTACTTTAATGCGTTTTAGAAAAAAAAAATGACACAATACAAAATTCCCTTATTCGGAGATAAATATTTTATGCTGTATAGAAGAAAGTACCGACTTCCTTTATCGTAATTAATTTTAAATCATTTTAACGTATTAAGATGCAAATTTTATGTTTTTTGTAAATATTTCCGTGTCGTGACTTTTATTATAATGGCGTTTTCTCTCTCTCTCTCTCTCTCCCTTTCCAAATAAGATATCCTTGTTTAATTCATATCTTACTCACACACACAATACCGAGTTTTGAGAAAATTTATCCTCGTATTATGATGTTTACATTTTCATGCCTCAGAATACATATAAAAATAAACATACGTGCCTATTGTTCTTACCCACAGCCACCCATTTTGACGAAGGGTACGTACTGGGCCCAACCCCCTTTTAAATAAATAAATATCAACATATATTTGATCTTACATTTTTTCTACCCAAGTAAATATTGTATTTTTATCCCAAGAAGGGGTTGATCGTATATTATGTAAGATCGATTATGTTTCAATTGAGACAAAGCAGAAATATTTTTTTATAGGAAAAACTGAGTAACCAGGGTCGAATGACATGTGATATTTTTATAATGCGGACTCAACGTTCACCAATTAAAAGCCATAATCCATTTTCAACATAAATGTTCTTCGCTCTACAACATCAATTTTTTCTGTTCTTTTTTTATTATACTTTGTTTGTTATTTTATTGTTTAATATAAATCAATTGTTAAAAAAGCTCCAGATAAACATAAAAATCTTGTCGTATTTGGAAGCATTGATGGTAAAAGATCCAGATATCGCTCACCGACGACGGGGTAGGTAAACGTGTTTAATTTGCTACAGTAACATTTTCGAAAATGATCTTCCCAACACGATCCTACATCCATTCGTCGAATGATTGAATATGTCCTTCATGAAGTTGTACAATATATAAGGAAAAAAAAGTGATAAACTGTTTACTTGCCAGATAAAGAAGAACAATGCTTTACATTTCTTTAATGTCCAATAATTCTTGATGGAAATCCACTTACATATAATTGTTTGTTTTATCAAGACAATTTGAAAAAGTAACTACATACTATTTATTAAAAAATGCTATTTATTTGAGCGATTAAAACAGCGTTTATTATATAATTATGGATGAATAGGGCGTTAAAAGTATGAAAGAAATAATATTTCAGGAGCTGTGTGATAGCGGTATAATCGGGGACGTGAATCACATAGCATGGAAGGTAAGCTAAGATGAATAAGATGAAATCACGGGAAAATAAGTGTAAGAAGCAGTGAAATACGCAAAATTGGAGAAAGCTGCCGGATATGACAGTGCATCAGCTGAAATATGCAGGCGAACAAACTTTGGGGTGGTTCTCTCTTTTCAACAAATGTTGGGAAGCAGGACGCACTCGTTCAGATTGGAGAAACGCAGAGAACCATAAGTGAGCTTAGCTCAGTTGGTAATGTGTGTACAAGGATTCTTGATCAAAGAGTACGAAAGGTTACAAAGAGCTAGATATGGGATGCCCATTATGCCCAAGGAGCGTTTGTGGGCAGCAGAGGATGTATTGACCAATTTTTTTTCTCAACGTTTGGTGACAGAAAAGGTTCTGGATAAAAACCAGAAACTTTAAGACCTAGAAAAGACCTATGACAAAGTTGTCAGTGAGAAACTATGGGATATACTATCAATGTACGGAGTGAAAATTAAACTGATACGCGCAATCGAACAGATCAAACTAACAGTTATATAATGATGCAATCGCATGTATGTATCAGACAGCGTTTATGGGTACTTCTCTTCTTCTTTCTCAGCCATCTCTCCACTGCTGGATGTAGGCCTTTTCTAAAATCTTCCACTCGTCTTTTTTCTGGGCTTTTCGAACCCATCCGCTTCCAGCGACAGGGACAATATCATCGGCCCACCTTTTCTGGGGCCGGCCTATTCCCTTTTTCATATCCCATGGTCTCCAATTTAGAATTCTGGGTGCCCATCTGTCCGAACCCTGTCTGGCAACATGACCTGCCCATTGCCATTTAAGTTTTGCAACTCGATCCATGATATCAACAACTTTTGTCTGGCGTCTGATTTCTTCATTTCTAATTTTGTCTCTTAGACTTACGCCTATCATTTGCCTTTCCATGGATCTCTGAGTGCATTTTAGCTTATGTATGGTCCTCGCAGTTAGCGTGATAGTTTCCAGACCATACGTAAGCACAGGCAGGATACATGTTTCAAACACTTTTATTTTCAGACATGTGGGAATATTTCTGTTTTTTAGGACATGTTTAAGTTTCCCAATGGCTGCCCAACCTAGTCCGATCCTTCTGGGTATTTCTGCTGTCTGGTTATCCTTTCCTAATTTTATCTTGTGTCCAAGGTATATATATTCTTCAACAGCTTCAATTATTTTATTATCAATTGTGATAGTGCTGTTAGATGGACTATTGATTTTTGTTTTGTTAATATTTTGTTAATATGGGTACAATACAACTCCATTATAATGTTTGTTAAAATAAGAAACGGTCTTCGTAATCGTATTCTTCTTTTTTATCATGTATTATGTCATTTGACCTGTTTGTAAAAGTGAACCATCCTCGGAGGAAGAGGTCCAACTTTGCTTACATCTCTTCGCAAATCTTTCGGATAGTCGTCTCTTGTTGGGTATTTCTTTCTTTACACTATAGACAATTCTAATTTCCGTGCGTTTGACGAAATTGAATGTGATAAAAATTTACCTATTATATGTATAAAACTATCGAAATATTGCTAAAGACGTTAAATGAGTATGATATTCTGGAAATTCTTTTCTATGTACCAGTTCATAAATTATCTCTTTGGAAAACGGTATTGGAAAAACTATGATAATAAGTCAATTGATATCACATTATTATGTATATAGAAGTATGGTTGAGAAAAGTCTTCTTAATTTCCTCATCTCTCGTCCTATGGGACATAACGTACGATTCTCATAATGGCAATCTCAGAGATACGGATGTATATGTTGAGTATCAGGATGAATATATTTTTTTACTTCATAATTTAAAAAATTATTTTTTTATACCTTTCAAAACATTAAGTGTGTGAACATGTTTGTGCATTTATTAATCCAGCGAAACCCCAAAATTTGTTTTCTAAGCAGCGACGCCAATGTAAGAGGTCACTTAAAATTTATGTAAAAATGAGCGAGTTGTTGCCAACGCTATACCCCTCATTACCAAGTCACCTCACAAGGTTATCAAAATTTGTATGGAAAATTTTCAGCATTACATTATATACATATATTTTTTAACAGATTTTTAATTATCTCAATAGAGACGAAGTTGGAATATTTACTGTAGGAGAACCGGGAAATCAAGGCACCTACAGGGCTTACGACTTGTCATCGGATGGTTTACGTGATCACTTTATGTGCTTGCGCAACGTTCACTAATTATGCCTCTTTAATGAGATCCCTATCAATTTTCATTTCAAAATTGAACTTTCAAAAAATCTTCGTCTCTATTGAGATAATTAAAAATCTGTTAAAAAATACCATTGACTCCCGACAGGGAAAAAATCCAATGTTTGCGCATATGCAATAATAAAAATATTCGATTACTTACACATTGGTACAAGTAAGGTAAATAAGACAAAAATGACCTTATAAGTCTGGCGCAATTCAGGGGTGACTTCTATGCGAAAAATGCATTTGTCACCTCAGGTATAAGAATTGTTGCACTCATTATTAACAAAAAACCAATTCTCTCAATAGATGGCGTTATCAATAGATGGCGTTACAACAAAAATAAATAAAAATAATAAGAATTTTGTTCATAATTTCACACATAGATGGCTGTAGTAAAAATTCCTTATTTTCAAGCGAAAATAATTTCAGTATTACAATATATAGAACTTTCAAAATTGAATTGATAGGGATCTCATTAAAAAGGCATAAGTGGTGAACGTTGCGCAAGCGCATAAAGTGATCACGTAAACCAGCAGATGACAGGTCGTAAGCCCTGTAGGTGCCTTGATTTCCCGGTTCTCCTACAGTAAATATTCCAACTTCGTCTCTATTGAGATAATTAAAAATCTGTTAAAAATACCTTTTACTCCCGACAAGGAAAAAATCCAATGTTTGCGCATATGCAATAATAAAAATATTCGATAATATACATATATTATGAAATTCTATTGAATATTTAATTCTATCGATCAAAATAACCTGTTATATACCGGAAAAAGAAATATTCTTAGAAAACTGTAATGACTTTATTTAAGAGTAATAAATTTGATTAAATTGATAACAACAAAATTTCGTATAAACATTCTTTATGTTTTGCTATAAAATATATAAATGAGATCATGATTTTATGGAAATATACATATGATATCAACATTTTATATTGTACAATATTTTTTTAGGGACCATTTGAAGTAATTGGAAAATCGAACTCAATACGATAACATCAATTGGATTACAAAATAACGACTAAGATATTTACCAATTAAAATATATTAAATACTAGTTGCATGTAACACATGAGATCCAACTGTCGATAGCGATAGTATGTATAGTTGAAGAATATGTACCAAACTATAAACCCATAGATACAAATTATTGAATATTTTCAGATATTTTGTTTTCTATACAACATATGTAGGTATGTATGTCAAGATAGGATAGTATGGAGGAAGATCCTTTTTCCTACCCAGAATATGCAAATAGCATGATGGTATGTATGTATGTTTGGAGATGAAGTATCAAACTATTAAGTCTTCTTACATATTGTGTATAGGCGACTGCCATACAAAATGTATGAAGCGATGTCGTCACTAAATTCAATTTTTAAAAAATTGTTAAAAAAAAATTGAGATCTTCTACTACAATGTTAGTATTTTTTATAGAAAATTAAATTATCTAGTTGGTGTTTTTCGGCTTTTTTCGATAATTGTAAAAGTTTTGGAAATATAGGCAGTTAAACTCATAAATTTATCATAAAAAAAATATTTTTCTTAATAAAAAATGTTTGAGAAACCTTGGAATTTTTTTGAAAAAATTTATTTGAGATTTTGTATTTGTCTATGTTTGTACCAATTTTCAGCGTTCTAGCGTTTATGGTTTCTGAGATATATGGAAAAATAAAATAAAAATTCAAAAGTTGATAACCCCTGACTGAAACAAAAATTCAAAATTCCGAGTATAAAAGTTTTGTAGGCCTGTAACTGTTTATATATTCTGAAATTTTAGGCTCTGTAAATTGAGCGGATCAAAAGTTATAAGGGGGGGACGGACACACACACACACAGACACACACACAGACACACAGACACACAGACACACACACACACACACACACACACACAGACGCACGAAATGTTCTACTCCGAATTCTGAGTAAATCCGTGTATGGAACATATATGCGGCGAAGCCTCTAAGTTGGTGTTTTTTGACTTCAAAGTTGGAAAAGCCGTGAAAAAAGTAGACCTCTCCATACAATTCTCGCGTATTCTGGCTTGATACATTGTCGATATGTTAAGAGAACAAAGTTCTCCTGAACAAATCGACGGTTGGATTATTTGAAACCAAAATATAAATTCGTAATATGAAATAAATATGAACTCAATCGGACTTATAGTTAGGGCTGTCGAGAGGACACAAAAAAACAACGTATGTACATAAATGATGAATTCATAGAGAGAAAACTCAACGGTTGCCTATAGAAAACCCTTCAGCTCTAGATCTATGCTCTCTACATGTATGATTTAAATGTAGTCGATCCGACTCAAAGTTTGGGCTGTAGAGAGGACTCAAAAAGGATACGTCGTACTCCATACATACATCATCATCATAACGAAACTCATAGTGTGTACTGTCTACGCGATACCCATTGAACAATTGATGTAAAAATACGCTTATATATATATATATATATATATATATATATATATATATATATATATATATATATATATATATATATATATATATATATATATATATATATATATATATATATATATATATATATATATATATATATATATATATATATATATATATATATATATATATATATATATATATATATATATATATATATATATATATATATATATATATATATATATATATATATATATATATATATATATATATATATATATATATATATATATATATATATATATATATATATATATATATATATATATATATATATATATATATATATATAATTCATACTAAGGGCTGAAAGAGCCCCAACCTTTATGACGGATTTTTATTGATTTAACGCATAGTTATTTCTATTTTCTTAGAAATATAATACCTACACTAAACTTTAGTATATTTATATAATCATCATCACCAATGAAGCTACAGTCCATCATGAGTATTGGCCTTGTGAATTTTTTTGTCCATTCATATAATATGTAGTATCATTGTTTCAATATTTTTTTTATTCTTCTTCCGTGGATCTAATGATCTTAATAAGGGAACTCCTACTCATGTGATGTCGAGGTTCAACAACATCTAACATGTGAGATCCAACTGTCGATGGCGAAAGTATGCATAGTTGAAGAATACGTACTAAACTATAAACACTTGAGAACAAATAAATAAATATTTTAAGATATTTTGTTTTCTATATAAAACATGTAGGTATATAAATAGAATATATTTTTTTAATTGCATATACGCAAACATTAGATTTTATTTCCCTGTCGGGAGTCAAATGATATTTTTGTTGATAATAACATCCCAATATTGGAATGTATTTATATTTTAAAGATCGTGTAAATAATGTTATGTAATACATTCTGTGAATTTCCCAACAAATAAAAATAAATAAATAAATCTCAATAGAAACGAACTTGGGATACTATAGAAGAACCAGGAACTCAGGCACCTACAGAGCTTACGACCTGTCATCGGCTGGTAGGTGATCACTTTATGAGCTTGCGCAACGTTCACCAATTATGCCTTAATTGAGTTCCCTTATCAATGTAATTTGTGAAAGTTATATATATTTGAATAAGTGTAAACATTTCACCTGAATAATACGAGATTATACTATTGCCATCTATGAGGTAACGAAGAAATCTTTTTGTAACGCCATCAATCGAGAAGTTCGTCTCTATTGAGATGTTATTGTCAATAAAAAAATGTAGGTATATACTTTGTCAGGATAGGATAGTATGGAGGTCAGTCTGTTGCCTACCTGGAATATGAAAACAGCATGACAGGGTTCTAGCTTTTATGGTTTTTGAGATATATGGAAAAATAAAGTAAAAATTCAAAGTTGATAACCCCTGATTGAAACAAAAATTCAAAACTCTGAGGTATAGTAGACCTATAACTATCTATATATTTTGAAATTTTGGGCTCTGTGAATTTAGCGATAAGGGTGGACGGATACACAGACACACAAAATGTTCTTCTTCAAAGTCTGAATATTTATTTATTTATTTAATATTGCTTCTCGGGCAAATAACAGGTACTTTGTCAAATATTAATTTGACACGCACCCAATAACAAGTTGCCACATTCTGGAAACTTACGATATTAATCATCTCACAGATACAGACTGAAAACACAATTAAAAACTGTGTCTCCACCGGGAATCGAACCCGGGACCTTTGGATCAGCAGTCAGATACCAAACCAACTGAACCACGAAGGCCGACAATATAATATAAAAAATGCTATGAAGCCTCTGAGTTAGTGTTTTTTGCATGCAAAAGTCCATTGCATCATACAAAATGTTCCTTCATACACGCGTCGTGGCTTAATGGTGTCGATTCATTAAGAGAATTAAATTCTCTTGAACGTATCTACATTTAGATTATCTGGCCATTGTCAATGAATAAATACATACATACATGCATACATACATACATACCATCACGCCATGTCCCTTACGGGGTAAGCAGAGAGAACCGAGCGCCATACTTCTCTATTTATGCACACTTTTCTGGCTTCCTTTACATCCATGCATCGTCTCATACATGCTCGCCGATTGTTCAAACTTTTTATGTTTCCTTCTTTCAAAATATCATTCACATGGTCATGCCATCCCTTTCTGGGGCGACCTCTGCTATTCACTCCATCTCTAGCACCCATGTATATTTTTTTGGTCAGTCGTTCATCGTTCATTCTTTCTATATGTCCAAACCACCTTAAAGCATTCACTTTCATTTTACATATAATATCCTTCTTTAACTTGCATTCTCTCCTTATGTCCTCATTTTTTTATCCTATCATATATCGTTCTATTACATACTCTTCTTAGTGATCTCATTTCTACAGCATATATTCTACTTTCATGTGAACGGAATGGAAGACCCGATAAAGCTATTGAAAGAAGAGTTATGGCAGGGAATAGAATAAACGGAGCACTTAGACCAGTAATGTCCGACCCAAGCATCTCAAAGGAAGCCAAGATTGCAATACACAATGCAATTGTGGTGCCTACTTTGACGTATGCAAGTGAAACATGGACCTGGCAAAGAACACATGAATAAATAAATAAATAAAAAAATCAAAGATGACAGAACTCTTTGATTTTATGTATAACTATTCAATTTGACGTTAATTGTTTGCTAGTGCTGTTGTATGGAGTGGAAAGTTGGACTGTCAAAATCTAGACAGTAAATAAAATTCCAGCATTCGAGATATGACAGAAGGTGGCTTGCGTACTATGCGTAGATAGAGTCGATCCAATGTACGAGTAGGAGTTCAATGTGGTCCATGCTGCATTCTTCTTGGCTACATTGACAAAGAGATTAAAATACATTTGGGGTATTCTTAATATGCACTTTTCAATCTTTTGATTGCGACGGCTTCTAAGTTGTAGAATTCCAGAATGGAAATGAGAAATATAAACACTGGCCATAATCCTGTAAGCCGAATCGGTCGTCGGGAGTGAAATAAATCTATTGTAGAATTATATGTTTTTATATTTCTCATTTTCAAGAATAAATGTGTCCACTTATATATGTATGTAGTGGAGAATTAAGTTTTGGTCACACCCCACTCATACGAGTATCTTTCATTTGAATACAAAAAGCAGTAACTGAAGATTTCAAAGTAAAGTCAGATAAAATTAAAAATATTTTTGGTTTCAATCTCGATTTTTTATATAAAAAGCGGTTAATTCGCCAATATTGACTCGCCACTTATGCAGCCTGTAAGGATGTGTAAAATAAATAAATAAATAAATAATCTTATGTACGTACAGGGAAGAGCAAACTATTTAGTAGGTACTTATGTACATTGAATAGGCATTTAACATAAATAGCGATCCCTCAAGAACAAGTACAAACAACAAACAATTTGAAAATTATTTTAGAAATTTCTGTTCGGTTCAGTTTAGCCTCTCCGGTTGTAAAATTTCAACTTCCTATGTCTTTAGGGGATAAATGTAACATTTTTGGGATATGTTAACTACTAATATTTATTGGAGAGGTACCTACATACTAAATAACAATACTTTCGCATACCTAAACATTAAAAGCAGGTACCTATATGCATGGGTACATTAAGCCAAGGACTTGTAGATATGTACGTACCAGCACGCCGCGCCGTTTCTACTTTGGGGCGGCAATCAGATCCGAATACTACACTATATTATCTACTAAATATATATATACTTTTATTTTAATCTTCGTCGTGATATTTTATTATACACAGTAAAGACACCTTCATCGTTCACCTATAGCACAAGCATTTATTTGCTTATTTTAGGGAACGTAGGAAGATGTATATGTACTTGTTTAACAAGCACATATTCATTTTTATTAAAAAAAATATATATTATATGTACCAACATCTACATACATTAAGACGTAGACACGCACTATCATATATAACGTCTATTTGTTTAGAGAAGGCAAAAAGGACCGAACGCAATACTATGGGTCAAATTATGGGAGTTATTTAAGAATAATGTTTTTTTTGACAAAATTTTTACCATCTCAATAGAGACGAAGTTGGAATATTGTAGAAGAACCTCGAACTCAACTCGCACCTACATTGACGACCTGTCATCGGCAAAGTGATCACATAAACCAGCCGGGTCAAAAATCCAACTTTTGCGGATATGCAATAAAAAAAAATATTCGAATATATTTCCATGATTAAAAACTTTGAAAAATCGCAATAAGAAGGCATAATTGGTAAACTTTGCACAAGGGCATAAAATGATGACGTAAACCAACCTATGACAGGTCGTAAGCCTTGAGGTGCCTTAGGTTTCTGGTTCTCCTATAATATTCCAACTTCGTCTCTATTGAAATGTTAAAAATTTGTTATGAAATATCATTGACTACAGACAGGGAAAAAATCTACTGTTTGCTTATATGAAACTATAAAAATATGTTCGTTCAAATATTTAGACAAAACAAAGTGAATAAAAAAAATAAATTTAAATGTTATTTGCTTCGTATCATATGACGTTGAATAATTCTTTGTGGAATCCTTATTAGTAATATCCATTATACAACTTATTAGTAATTTAATTATATCTATTATAAAACTCTAAAGTGGAGCTCTATTATATCAGTGCCGTCAACAAACTCAACAATGACAAAATAAAAATAAAGTTTATTTAAATTTAATGTGAAAACACTTTGGCACAATTTGTACTGAAAAGTCACGACACAATTTATACTCATCTAAGGATGCCAGGTGAGACTGGTGAAAGTGCTTAGTCGATTTAATACTCATTGTGGAATTTAACTGTTTTATCAAATGCGAAATTATTGTTTTTTGGCTCCATCGTTAATTAATAACAATAAAATAACTTTGTATTAACCACTTTTTATTAGAACCAAGTCTACATGTTTCAAGAACAATGTTCTCTTCCTCAGGACACTTAGTGCATTAGTTAACAAATCTTAAAAAATAATATGTTTAGGTAAAAGCAGTGGGAGGGGAGGAAAGGAAAAATAGAGGGGTAAAGAAGGTTAGGGTGACATTATTTTTACAAAGACAGAGTTTTTATATATACCTACATAAATTTACCAAATATTACATTATAAGGGAAATAAGTTTAACAGTGGATTATTTATAAAATTAATTTGGTTGTTTATTATTGGTTTATTTAAATTTACATTTTTCCTTAATATTATCCCCTATCACTGCTTTTACCTAAACATTTTATTTTTTAAGATTTGTTAACTAGTTCACTAAGTATCCTGAGGAAGAGAACATTGTTCTTGAAACATGTAGACTTGGTTCTAATAAAAAGTGGTTTATACAAAGTAATTTTATTGAATTTAACTGTGTTTCATTTTATGAGTGTTTTTAAAATTTATAATCATGAACTTCCAATGTGTAAACGAAAAAACTTTAAAATTACTAAAAACAGTTGAGTAAAGTGTTGGATAAAATCTACTTGTTTTTTTTTCATTACAAGATATTGGAAATTTTCTAAATGAAACGCATTGAGCGAGAAAATGTCATGATTGTTAAACAGTGTTATTTATACTTTTTTCCTTTCGTTTTCTTCTTAAATAACATGTCTATAGGAAAGTTTAATTAAAATTAATTAGTGCACACTTTTAATTAATTCTGCGTCAACATTTAACGCGGAGAAAAACAAGTATTTAGCGACCCCGAGACTAGGCGCGTTAATACCTTATTTTGCATGCAGGTCGGCTGCCCAAAGAGCGGCTGTATTTCACGGAAGAGGATTCGTCCGCCATTTGTAGGGCCAGAACCATAGATAAAAGAAAACGGGTTGAAACATTTACCTGCCGAATGGGGTCCTTTCTTTCTGGGACTTTAATTCATTCCCCTGTATCTGGGGAGGCTTTAGAATGATGGGCTGGCTTGATGATGGCTACACCACTACGCCTGAACAAATAATATCAGGAGTATGAAAATTTCCGAATAGAAGATTCGCCGTTTATAACCAAAGTAAAAGATTATTCCCGACGATAAAGGCGCCCCTTTAACGTAAGTATTATTTCAATAAGAAGGTTGAATACTGAATACTTCAGACAGCGATAACATATTCGATATTTATTATATTAACATATTTTGTTTAGTTAAAATTCTGGCAGCGGGAACAACTTCGCATTTAAAATTTTCTCTGTTATAACAACATTGAAGGGTTGAGTACTTAATACAAAATCCTATGGCTAAATTTTCGTACAACTTTTGATATATCGAATCCTCTTATGAAACGTAGTACAGAGAGAGTATATAAGATATATACATAGATTTAGATGGGTTGATGGCAGATTAGTAATCCAGTGGTCATGAATTCGATTCCTGCCTTGACCGATTTCGTTCACCAATAGCACAAGCATTTATGCATAATTTAGGGAACGTAGGAAGATGTATATGTATTTGTTTGAGAATAACATTTTTTTCAAAAGAATAAAAAAGAAAGAAAGATAATTAATTCTGTATATTAATTCTCTATTGTTTAAAATTTGAAAATACTTATTTTTAGTATTTATATATTTTATTTCATCATACTATCTATATTCATAATTTTGTTTCAATCTTATTTTTTGACTATCCCATTTCTGAAGGAAAATGAGTCTTTTGTGGAAACATTTGAAGAAACTACTTACGTATTTCCAGCAATTGACATAACAGAAGATGCGTCGTTTTCTACGTTCAGGTACGCAATCACCAGCATACGCAATGAAATCATAAGCAAATGCTCAAAAATTAAGCCAATTTCAGAGAGTGCTATGGATGATTCAAGTGTAAATGAATTATAGATGAATTTTATACTGCAGTAAGTGGAAATTATTAACATGGACTTTTCAACTAGATTAATTAAAGTTGTGTAGAGCAACTTATATAACTGTTTAATCTGTGTCTATACAGATACTGCAGTGCAAAAAACTTATGTTTAGGAAAATATTGTCAACTCATTTCACACATACATAAATAGGAAGCCTGAATTATTTATTTATTTTATTTTTTCTGTACATAATAGCAATGATAGGAAAACTATAGGATAAGGAAAGGAAGAGGAGAGGAAGATGTAATCAGGTATTGTCAGATAAATATTTTACCTTTAGCCTTTTCTTGAATATGTTTAGTGAGATAGGCGACGTAATATCAGGACTTAGATTATCAGCTAAATATTTAACCCTCAATTCTTCATTGATTTGCGCGTGTGCACTTATTTGTCCAGGAGATCCGAGTATTACATGGCTAATGTGCTAGATTAGTAATCCAATGGACGCAGATCTGAATCCTGCCTGGACCAATTTCGTTCACCTATATCACAAGCATTTTCTAAGTATAAGGATTGTATTTATGAGGAAATATACGAGTATGTTTTATTTCAAGAATAATCATAAATATTTACAGGATTACAAATCCAGCGCGCTAACCGCTCTGCCACCAGCCAAATGAAACCCATAATTTTCATTGAATAAATCTAATTAACATGAGTATTTTTAAACAAATAATACAACATAGCTACGTAAAATAATAGGTATATTATATGTATTTTAGTTAATAACAAAGTATTTTAGTTAGAATATTAATAACATAATTAATTTACAGCGACGCTTATAATCAAATAACAGAAATATAATTAATTTCTAGCTAATGAATATGTTATCTCACTAATGTTTATATTTTATCCCCATCTTCATTTTAAAATTAATTATTTATTATGTACATAGTAAAGTTATGCATTATTTTTTTCAGAATAAATTATACCATAAAGTAAAATGGTTTTAATATGGGTCACATTACTAAGAAGGATCACGAAGGATGGAAGCAACCCTCGGATACATAAAATATGATATAAGGCAAAAAACGGTTGGTTTCTTTCTATATAATATTATGAAAGTATGTAAATAGTTCATGCATACATCCGGGTATAATAAACTGAAAATACCTAAGAGAGAATAGAAGCTTGTTATAATGCTTGCTGAGCATGAGATGAACGTAATGTAAAAAATGTAATTTCAAATACCTACAAGACTTTTTCTAAATCTTATAAAAGTGTTATTATTTTATGTAGGTAATATTAAATTAGAGCTGTTCTTCCCTCACCACAAAGCGTTCTGCTGTTTGGGACTGATATCTCTGCGAGAACACAAGAAGATTCTGCAAAACTTTAAAACCTTGCACAACAGATTATAAGGGCTCGTCGTACACAGAAAGTGAAGATAAGAGTGCGCAGTATTTTCGACAAAAGGTTCTCAAACCTCTAAAGTTGTTCTTCGTGAAATTAGAGCTAATAGCATTGTGTCAACTTATACAACTCATTGTGAATTACTTCTATCTATTTTATCAATGGAAAAACATGATGTATTATAATATTTTGAAGATTTGTTTAAAATAGCATGTTATGTCAATTTTGTAAATTAACTATGTCAAGTATCAATATATTTATACCCAAAACGAAGTCTATAATGATGTTTTTTTTTCAGGAAGATTCATGTAACTACTCCATAAATTTTTAGTATAATATACTAGACGTAGTTCTCCGTGCATAAAGTGAGTCATAGAATATCGCGCGTTTGACGTTTTGGTTGGTAACATATTTCAGTTTTCCTTAAATTTCAACACATCCTAGATAACTGTTCTCTAAATCTTAATAAACAGTTTTTTTTCGACAAATAAATCCGAAAACAATTCACATAAGTCGTTATTCTCCATAGAAAAACGATGTGGTCTGCCAACCAAACCGTCAAAACGGAAAAATACCTCACTTCGATTCATACAAAATTTGCTAACTACGACATCTAGTATATTATAATAAAAATCTATGACCTACTCATATTTTGTGTATCGAATAACACAAAATAAACTTAAAAACATGTAATACAAGTATTTTCTCAGAATATTATTTTCATATTCCGCATAAAAACTTGTTACTTGGGTTGATTCCTATTCCAACTAATATCGCTTATAAAATATTCAAGAAAACTTTTGTACGCCAAATTTTAAACATGCCCAAAATATTTTTCAACACCTGACAAACGTACATAAATAAATCCCAAGGGCGAAATGAATTTTTAACCAAAAATAATATAATTTGAATTTTCATCAACCTGTCTTTTTATTTACGCAAAGATTTCGAAACTTGTATATTGAAAAACTATGGCTGGGGGTGGCAAAATACGATTAAAGTAGAACAAATAGCGTAGAAATGAGAACATTGATAAGTGTTTCTATGAAATTATGAAAAATATGGACCGAAATATTTTTTTCGAATATGTTTATAGTTACATATACGCAACCATTAAATTCATTTTCTCCATCGTGAAATATTTTTATTTCAATCTTTTAACATCTCAATAGAGGAACACAAGATACCTATAAGGCTTACGACATGTCATTTTTATTTTTTTTATTGATATATAAAAACAAACAGTTTATAAAAGTATTAACAAAGGTACATATTTTAAATTAATAATTATGTTATAAACTTTATTATTGCTCTTTCTTTTAGAAGGTACAATAAATGAAGGAAATATTAAGCAATCGCTGGAGGCTGAATTGTCATCGACTAATTCATGTGATTACGTGTGTCACGTGATGTAAAATATCTTTCAAAAATGGATTGAAAGGGAACTCTAAAAGAAGTCGAAATCGGTGAACATTGCGCAAGCGCATAAATTGATCACGTAAAGACGCCAATGAGGGATGGACATTTTGAAAGAATGCAATATAAAAATTATTTTATTTATTTTATACATCACGTCATTTTTATTTCCCCCCATATCCAACTTTGTTTTGAGCTGTTTTTGAAAAAATTGAAATTGTTTGCTATTTTTTAAAAATGCTTTTTTTTGTTTTTTTTTTGTTTTCTTGTGGTTGGTATGTAGTACTTACTATTCTATTATGTATGTGAAACAATGTTATTGGGTGTACAGATTGTTGTATACTTCTTTTATTTTTATCATGTACTTTTCTTTCTGTACTCCTGTTTTGTTTCCTAATCAAAATAAATAAATAAAAAGAAATTCATAAATTCATAAAATGAAAGTGAATACTTGAAAGTAACTATGAGATAATTTACAAATAAACAACAAACAACTAATCAAAAAAATATACAAATATGTAGGTACGTAAAATTTTCAGTTAGTAGTAAGTAGGTGACACCATAGAAAGGGATGAAATTATCATTTTAATAATATCTAGCGTTCCAATTAATTAAGAATAATAATTTCTGTTTAAGGCGATATAATATAAACCTTAACACCCAAATTTGATATCAAATTCAACAATATGATAATTTTTTTCAATTTTGAAAGTGTCAATTCGGGAGAGATGCAAATTTGGGAGAGAATCATAAACAGGCGACTACAGCAACTTGCAATTATAGCACCAAATCAGTTTGGATTCACCCCATCTAAATCAACCTCAGATCCAATACAAGCGGTCAGGATCGTTATGGAGAAGCATAGACTGAATAAAGAAAACCTATATTTAGTATTCATAGACCTAGAAAAAGCGTTCGACCGAGTACCTCGAAGATTAGTATGGCAGGCTATGAGAGCGCGGAACATACCGGAGCAGTACATACACCTTGTGCAAGACATGTACAACAATATCCGCACTAGAGTCAAAAGTTTGGCAGGCCTGAGCAGTGAGCAGTTGGTTTGAGGTCAATGTTGGCGTACATCAGGGATCGGCACTTAGCCCGCTTTTATTCAACATGGTGATGGATTATCTCACAAAATATGTACAGTCACCCCTGCCCTGGAGCCTGCTATATGCTGATGACATCGTACTGATAGCAAATAGCGCATGCCAACTGCAAGTGGCCCTATCGAAATGGACTGAATCACTCGAGAGATTTGGATTGCGCATTAGCAGGACAAAGACGGATTTCATGGAATGCAACTACATACATTGGAACGTCAGGCGCTGCGACGGTGTGCTTCCCGGATGGCACCGTCGTACCCAAGGTGACAATCTTCAAATACTTAGGGTCGGTTATCTCAGCGGATGCCTGTGTGGATGCTGACGTCTCCCATAGGGTAAACGTGACTTGGAGTAAATGGATAACTCTCACAGGCGTGCTGTGCGATCCACGTATCCCAATCAAAACTAAGAGCAAGGTCTACAAGACAGCGGTGAGGCCTGCAATGACATATGGTGCGGAGTGCTGGACAGTTAAAGGCACACATGAACAAAAACCACATGTCAATGAAATGAAAATGCTGAGGTGGGCAGGCGGGGTGACGAAGCTTGATAAAATTCGTAATGAATTAATAAGAGGAAGCTTTGGAGTAGCCCTCATACCAGAAAAACTTACAGAAAGCCGACTCAGATGGTATGGACATGTAATGAGGAGGCAAAACGATCATGTGGTGCAAACTGCTCTAGCACTCCCAGAAACCAGAAAAGGAAAGGGACGTCCAATATCCACGTGGTGGGGCAATATGAGGAAGCTCATGGATGAAGCCCACATCCCAACCCCGACAATACAGGACAGATCATCGTGGCGCCAAAGGATTAGGAGAGCCGACCCTACCTAAAGTGGGATAAGGCAAAGAAAAAGAAGAAGTTTGAAAGTGTCAATTCATGGTAGAACTCCATAATCAACTAAAATTATGAAAAAAAATATATTTAATTTTACCTTCTACTTATTTTTTTTTAATTTTAATACAATATTTATATATTCATTCCTTCACTTCATTTGTATTTTTATTATCACTACAACATATTTACCTTAATGTTTTTCGGGTATTTAATTTTTCTTTGAATTGCCCCCTCCATTCTCTATTATTATTATCCTCTTTTTGAATCTATAAATAGATGGTCATCATCACTATTGTTCACCATTCTGACGATGCTCAGCATAGAGCGATGCCGGTGAATGGGAGTCGCGGTTGCGAAAAATTTAATTAAAACGTAAAATTAAGTATAATTTTTTTCATAATTTTAGTTGAATATGTTAAATTGTGTGTTTTTTTGAAAAAATACCATGGGTATGTATTTCCAACATTTTTCTAGTGAATGTACGTCGCATAATTTTCAAATTCAGCATAAAAATATTGACTTTTTTACAGCTTTTTTAAAATTTCTCCATAACTTTGTGTATGGATACAAGACATGGATCTTGAAAGTCAGTATGATGATCAGAGTGGAAGCATTTGAAATGTGGCTCCATCGACGAATGCTCAGAATTCCTTGGACAGATATGATAATAAATACAGAAGTCCTGAGGCGACCTAAAGCAAATAGGTAGTTGTAGTCTACCATCAAGGTCCGGAAAATCTCGTAGCTGTGTCATGTGCTGCGTGGAGAGAAATATCACCTTCTCCAACTCATCCTGAAATGCAAGATTGGGGGACCCGGCAGCAGACAGATGTAAGAGATTGGACCGGCATCCGGAGTGTGGAGGAACTGTTCCGAGCAGCACAGGACAGGGAGGCATTCGCTGGAGTGATCGCCGACTTAAGGAAGAAGAAGAAGATAAATTTGTGTCGCAGAGAAATAAATCATATATATGCTTAAAGAGTACATAAAATCAAAGTGAATGATCTATAAAGTTTTTTCATTTCAAGTAAGTAAGATTTATTCTTAAAAAAAAAAAAATCTTCAAATTTTCGGATTCTTATAATTAGAATCACGTATAAACCATTTTTAGCGCATCCGTAATCAAACTAACCTTACTAACGCGTTACGGCTAATGCAGCTTCATAGTGCATTAGACGTTTTTATTTTATATATTTTCAGTTACTGTATTTAGTGTTATGTAGAAAGAGGTGTATGGCGCTCGGTAATCTCTGCCTCCTTTAGGGAACATGGTGTGATGGTATGTAATTATGTTATATCGCAGGGCACTCGCTAAACCTTAGTAACTCTCCAAAGAAATGTAAATATTTATTGACAAAAATCATTTCATTTCTCACAGTGCTCCTTTGTGCGCCATTTGCTTCGAGGAGAGTTTCTTTTGAGATATTGCGGTACTTTGTTGCGCCAAAATACAGCTCGTGCACTTAATCTTTGACTTTAACGTTAAAGCCCCAAACAACAATAAGAGCTCCAACTGAACCAACTCTCGTAAATATACCTACATTTCTTTTTCATGCTTGATTACACTGAAAATATTTCTTCATAACTTCTTCCTGGACCATTGGATTCAGATTTTAACTTTTGGAACAGACAGGTGATGATAAATACTTAAAAAATTGATTTTTCGCTATAGCGAAAATGTTTTTAAACATAAATATGAAACCGAATATTATTTTAAGGATGCGTAGGTATACGAAAAAATTGGACATTTTTCCCTGTCGGAAGTCTAATAATATTTTTTGACTAAGCCCTGTAGTTGCCTTGAGTTCCTTGTTCTTCTTTAATTTATAAAAATCTGACATAAAATATCATATGACTCCCGGCAGGAAAAAAAAACAATGTTTGCGTATATGAAACCTATAATAAATAATATTTGGTTTACATACACATTGGTACAAGTAGGTAAACAAGACAAAAATGAAATAATATTTCTGTCGCAGTTCACGGATGGCATCTGAACGAGAACATTATCACTTCATGTACAAGGACTGTTGCTTTCATTGTTTAAAAAAAAAAAAATTCTCAAAAGATGGCGCTATAAAAAGGTTTCTTCGGTACTGCATAGATGTCGATAGTAAAATAGCTTATTTTCAAACTCATTATTAAAATATATAGAATTTTCAAAATTGCATTAATAAGGGAACACATTAAGAAAGCATACTTGGTGAACGCTGCGCAAGCGCATAAAGTGATCAGGTAAACCAGCCGATGACAGGTTGTAAGCCTTGTAGGTGCCTTGAGTTCCTGGTTTTACTTTAATATTCCAACTTCGTCTCTATTGAGGTGTTGAAAATTGATAAGTAGAAGACATATTACGAAAATGAGATTGCTTAGAAGATTATGATGTTATAAAACAACGTATGACAAAATCGGAAATACAGATATAAGGATTGAAGGAACAATATATTATGTAACTTGAAGAATATTGTAAACGGACCGAAAATAAACACTTTTTCTTCGAACTTGGCGTGAGCTCATTTTTTTTTAATAAAAAAGGGATACACCTTAGGGGTTACTCATGATGAGCATAAGCTCGAAAACAATATTACTTAAGTTTTCAAAGTTCTTATTATTCACACTGTGGAATGCCATTATAAATTATTTATATTGACTTAACTATTTTGAAGACACTATAGTTTTACTTCCACTAAATAATATTTTACTTCCACTCAACAATTTATTGAGTTGAAGTAAAACTATAGTGTCTACAAAATAGTTAAGTCAATAAAAATAATTTCAGTATAACTTATTTCGCTGTTGTAAAGTAGAAATATTTACAAAGTAAATGTTTTATTTTTAATGTTTTAAACAATTTTGAAATTTATTTTTTCCTTGGTACAAATGATGACCAATATTAGTTAATTCAATTTCGTAGTTATGTTGAAATCTTCATTTCATAATGTAACTTATACCACTGAAATGAGATTCAGAAGATTAAGTTAAAAACTATGTATGACCAAATAAGGAACGAAAATAGCCTGAGTATTGAGAACAATCCAAATATACAATCAAAGAAGGTTCAATAATATATACATAAGAAGTCTGTTGCATTCCTTTAATCAGGCTTTCAGTATTACAAATCATATGTATGAAGGTTAAGATGGATTTCGCGTGTGCATAGAATGCCAAACTCATGGATTCCGAAACGTATCATGACTGGACTTCGAGGTGCAAGATGAAGGCTGTACATGAGCCATGCTGAAATAAATAAAAATGCTGAGAGGACGTCGGATGAGGGGCAGGGGTAGGAGTACGAGAATAGACATAGAGGCGAAAGCAAGATGAGGCCAATGCTCGTTTTTGCCTCGGAAAGAGATAGCAAGACAATTAAAATATTTATTTACTGAAAAGTAATTTCGAGACAACATAACCGTATTTCTTCCTCACTATGCGACAGCTAAATTTTGTTATGAATACCTACGAGGTGAAAAATCTAGGCAATAACTATAAACTTCGCTTAACTACATCTTCAACACAGCCTTAGAACAATATAAAGCCTGCATGACGTGCGATAAATTATATTAATATATCCTTAAGTTTAATGATGGAATTTTTTTACGATATTGCGAAAAAATATTCTCAAGATACGACGAGGATCGCGTATTAGACGAAAGCACAACATAATACACAGAATATTGTAGTAAGATTTTCACGTAACCATGTATATTGTAAAACTAGAAAATTATACGGGTATTCTTGGATTATGAACATCGTTTCAATACGACGATGATTATTTATTAACTTTAACATATTCTATAGTTAAAAGTAAACCACTTTTTGATTGAAAATGAATTTTATTATGTGCGATAGGCCTATCTCGCCTTGTTAGGGCATTTACTTGCTTATAAGCTAAATTAAAAATAAAATAAAATATTCATTAATTATATGGAAGCTAAAATAATATGCTTAATGATCGACGAAGTTTTTATTTTGTAGAATTCCATTATTAATTATGTCTTCATCTAAAAGTAAACCACTTTTTTATTCTACATGAATTTTATTATGTGCGATAGGCCTATTTTGCCTTGTTAGGGCATTTACTAACATATAAGCTTCCACTATAAATTATGTCTATAATTTATAATGGAATTCTACAAAATAATAATTTCGTCGATCATTTAACATATTCTTTAGGCTTCCATATAACTAATGAATATTTTATTTCATTTTCAATTTACAATCAAATCAGTATTCAGAATACATGAGAATTCTTGAGAAAGAAGCAGTTGCTTCGATACCGGTTGAATTAAGTAGCTGTTTCGTGGTTAAAACAAAGTGTATAAAATGTTAAAAATATTTTACAAATTAAACAAAAAAATAATATAATATCTCGTTAACATTTACGCATTATTCTATTCTAAGAACATGTACAAACAAATTGTCGGCCTTCGAGATTCAATTTGTTTTGGTACCTCAGTTAAAATTTTCAGGTTCAGGTTTAAATCATTTAAACAATTTTTGTGAAACGATAAAGGTCCCAGGTTCGATTCTCGGTAGAGACACAATTTTCATTTGTGTTTTCAGTCTGGATCTGTGAGATGAATATCGTAAGTATCCAGAATTTGGCAGCTTGTTATTGGGTGCTTGTTAAATTAATGTTTGACATAGTACCTGTTAGTTGCCCGAGAAGTTATATAAAATAAAATAATTGTAAAATTAATAATCAAATATACTAAAGTAATTTCCACAAAATTCGATTACAATGACCGAACGTTATCGTACTTTTATGTAAACATGTTCTCGGCATTCGCACGTAGGTATATTGCTAATATTAAAAGACAATAAGTGAATCATATGTATGTTGAACTAGTGACGAATAGAGGTAAGAACTACGTGACAGAGAAAAGGAAGAAGACAGCTGTCACAATAAGTCCACTCCCTTTAAACTTTCCATCTTTTCCAATCTGTTTCTATTGCCGATATCGTACATATATTATAATTTTTGGAACGGGCAAAAAAACGTTCGGTCATTGTAATCGAATTTTCAGAAAAATACTTTGCTATATTTGTTCGTTAATTTTAAAATGGAATTCCATTCTGTTAACACAAAAACTTTACAATTATTTAATTTTCAGTGTGTTTTTAATCTGTATCTGTGAGAAATAAGTCTCCAACATGGTGCAAACTGTTACTGGATTCGTGTAAAATTAATTGCGATTTCGAATGTAAGATGATTGTCTCGAAGCAATTGAATGTAGTCTACCCAGGATAGAGAGATGCGGTGGTCTCAGGTGGGACCTATGTCCATTTAAGGATGAGAGATTTTGGTACAACAAACGTTTTATTTCATTGTACAAAGAAATCAATAATTAAGAATTATCGTAAACTATTACAAAATAAATATATAAAATTATCTATGTACCTATAAACTTTAATATTCCATAAAATCGAACTAAAATAATTTAATATAGCTACACCTCAGTATTCCTACCAACGTATAGTCTAATAAAGTAACAAATAAACCACCATTGGTTTGGTTTAAAACCATACGTTTAATAGACATGTCACGCTGGAAACAGGCTATTAAAGTGTGTAATCTGTTTCTAGGATATAGGGCTGACTCCCTAAATCAGTAATAATAGGGTCGGAAGAACTATAACGGAGGTAAGGGATATCTGAAAACCAAATAAGAGAAAATACTAAAGGAATACAGCGACAGTGTGTAGAAAAAACAAACAAAACTTTCTGGCGTTTGGCCGACCTGGAAAATGATTATTATTTTCGTTACGAAATATCGAATGAGCGACGCAATAAACGATACAGACAAAAATGGAAAATTCGGATTCTCAAAACGAATGCAAATGTGGATATGTTTTGTCTGAAAACAATATTAAGTCGGTTTGGACCGTATGAAAGATTTTAAATGAAAAATTTTACTAGCCTCATACACCGAATATTCAACATTGAAACAACAGTTTTTTTTTATAAATTGATTTTGGTTTTATTGAAAGACGGTAGATTTGCACGTTCGCAAAAAATTTTTTGGTAAAATACAATAATAATGAATTCACATTTGATGAATTCACATTTGTTTTTTAACACCTATATGTATGTACCTATTTAGTTAATAATAAAGGTACACAAAATAGTGAGTACTACAAAAGCTTACAACTTAATAATGATTTGCCTGAATGTGTAAAGGAGGCGTCTAGTCTTGCCGCTTTTCGTCGCTTAGGTGCTGAATACATAAAACAAAAGTTTTTTTAAAAATCTATGTTCTAAGACTATAATATCTGTTTTG
The DNA here is from genome assembly GCA_963576475.1 of Molanna angustata. Classification (NCBI taxonomy): domain Eukaryota; kingdom Metazoa; phylum Arthropoda; class Insecta; order Trichoptera; family Molannidae; genus Molanna; species Molanna angustata. The sequence goes on from OY754966.1 coordinate 35,250,013, forward strand.
CTTGTTTTGATACTATATTGTTATTATTATTATGTCTTCTATTGTGGTAGTGTGTTTCTATTGTTTATATATTATGTTCTAAGACTATAATATCTGTTTTGCTTGTTTTGATACTATATTGTTATTATTATTATGTCTTCTATTGTGGTAGTGTGTTTCTATTGTTTATATATTATGTTCTAAGACTATAATATCTGTTTTGCTTGTTTTGATACTATATTGTTATTATTATTATGTCTTCTATTGTGGTAGTGTGTTTTCCTTTTTTTTACTTTGTGTTTTATTGTTATTGATAGATACGTGTCTTTTTTGTGTTCATTTAATCATCCGATGTTGATTTGTTTATTTTTATTTTTTGTTTTTATTTTCGTTTGTACTAGATGTAAGAAATTGTATTTTTTTACATCTAAATAAAATATATACATACAATACAATACAAAACAATCTATTTGTACAACCAAAATAGTTTTTATGAATAAAACTTAAATAATATAAGGTATAAATTAATTAAAAACATTTTACAATACGAAAATAACGTATAAATATTTTTATTTTAAATTATAATATATTATTTCACAAATAAATTAAATTAATATCATATATTGAATGGATGATACCAAATATTAAAACATAACTCTTAATAAGCCGTATGATTTTCTCGCAAATTAATATCATCTGACTACCAGCAATTCGTGATGGTTGACTGTCGGAATAAACGCCTCGTAAATTATGTGAAGAATACTTAAAATATGCCAAATTACTTGATTTGCGAGAAAGTTCTTCATAAATGAAAAGGACCCTAAAATTATTTCATAACTCTACAAGCTTTTGAACGTTGGAATTTGGGACGAGTTTGAATTAAAAATCATCATTATGAATTTTTCAGCACTGGGGATCCAGTCGCAACAACCCCATTAAAATTTACTTTATGACGCATAATAAAGTCATACATTAAACAGGATTGCTTTAACATGCTTCTAAGCCAATATTAAAATTGTTTCTATTCACCAATTTTTCCTTTACAACAAAAATCGAATATTTAAAAAAAACACCGTCAAATTAATGACCTACTTAGGTAAAAAGATCGTATTGGTATTGGTAAATATCTTGAAAATTTTCAGCGTAGTGGGAGCAAGTTTGCGCATCTTCAAATTAAGCGAAAACCCCAAAATTTGCGAACGACGGCATTATTCATTTGTTCTAGTAATTATTATTTCATGATCGTCCACTGTTGCACAGTGGTGAGTCACTTGAGTCCTGTGACCTCGTCCTGGGTTGTTTACTTCTTACAGAATTCTTGTTTTTCTGGGTTGGAAACACTTGTGAATTAGAAGAAAATATTTTTGGCATATGAAGATTCCACCAAATTTCTTGAATCTTATCGCCACGGAGGGGGGCGGTTTGCACATATACCAACTAAGCCAAAAGTATCAAATTTGCGATCTGCGCGTGACTGGTTCAAGTTATTTTAGCATAACTATAGAAAATTGATTTTGCCGTTAGAATTTTATCAGAGTATGCCCAAAATTTATTAATTTTATATTTTTGATAATAGTGAAACTAAAAGATGTTATTATAACTATATTAATATGGAGTTTTATCAAGAGTTGCCCTTCGATGAATCATTTAAATAATCTCACCTGAAATATTAATTTAGGAAAAAAAGCAGAACTGCAATATTCCTTTGATGTTAGGTACATTTTTGTATTTTACAACATAGGAAATACACAGGTACATATTACACACAAATATTACCATTGAGTATATACCCAAATTAAATAAGGTTATGACGAGTTGTATCGATAAACAATTATTATGAATTGTTTTTTTACAAACATGATTCTGACATTTGAACAACTTTTATTACAAATATTGACATTTCGGAAACAATGAAACAGAAAACAAAAATGCGAAAGTTTTAAATGCTACATCTATTTAGTATCACGGAACTAAAAGGTCAAAACATCAGCGCTATGCTTAAAACAACTCACCAGACCTCCTGTCTATGTTGTTATAATAATAATAATCGAGAAGTTAAGACAGTGGTGGGGGTAGATATGTAATTAGTAAGAATGAACATGACAAACAAACAAGAAAGTGTAAGGTACACGTTTTCTTTCTCGTATAGTGATTCAAAGTACCCGAGAAACAATATAAAATTTATTTAAATAAGTAGATAATAGGCAAAATTTATGTTTTAAATAAATTATTGATAATACAGCTTTATATTTTTTCTAATTGTCACATTTATGTAATTGTCACATTTATGTAGGTAGGTAATACATTTTTCCATCAATTTCAATACCAAATGCGATTGGCAAAATTCCAGAATATTCCAAACATAGATATACCTATATTAAAAGGAACAGTATCAATTATTATTTCTTATTCTACTTGTATCAGCCTGAAATCAGGTCAGCGTGTTGCTTCATATAAACTTTGCTATACGCTTCCTCAAAAATAAGAATTCATATCAATTGAAGAATGCATGAACATTTAATTAATTCATTCGAATAAATACTTTTTTGAATTTCCATTTATTCACTGAGAATAAGTGGAAACAAGCATATTTTTTTACGTTATATTTGTCTAACTGTCGATTTGTTTAAGAGAATTTATTCTCTCAACATATCGACAAAGTATTAAGCCAAGACCCGCGTATAAGGAATACTAGGAACATTTTGTATGGCGTAGTGGACTTTTTGCATGCTAAAAACACCAACTTAGAGGCTTCGCAGCATATATGTTCCCATACATGGATTTACTCAGAATTTGGAGTAGATCATTTTATGTGAGTTTTGTGTGTCTGTCCGTCCGTCCCTTATAACTTTTGATCCGCTTTATTCACAAAGCCTAAAATTTCAGAATATATAGACAATTTTAGATAAGTACACAAAATTTTTATACTCAGTATTTAGAATTTTTGTTCCAGTCAGGTTATCAACATTTTTATTTTTATAGCATTTGTCCACATATGTATTTCAAAAACTATAAAAGCCAGAACGCTGAAATTTTGTACAAATATAGTCAAATAAAGTATCTCGAAATGGATTTTGAAAAACATTTCCAGGGTTTCTCAAACTGTTTTTAATAAGAAGCAAAAAATTGGTATGACAAATTTTTGTCTTTAACTGCCTTTATTTCCATTTCTTTTAAAAATATCGAAAAATGCCGAAACTTTGTTTCGGCGATTTTTTTACAAAGTTTGTACAAATTAATATTAGTGACGACATCGTTTCATACAATTTGTACGGAATACACAATATCAAAGTTCAACTATAAATACATACATACTATCGCTATCGACAAGTAGTTAATAAAAGCGTCATGAACTGCGCCACATATGTATGTTGAGCTGAAGAGGGCTGCAGAGGATAGAGAGAAGTGGAAAGCGAGATGTAGACTTCTTCTGCAAACAAATATGCAGGATTGAGACTTTTAATGATGAATAAAAGCGATTATATGTACATAGTGCGAATTGAAATTATTAGAACATTTCTGATTCTCCCACAAACCCATCCATGTTACATTTCCTGTATCACGTTTCTTCCTTTGATATATTTGAAATATTTTCGTTATTTAACAACTCAAAAAAAACATGTGTATATTAAAAAAAATTGATTTAATGTTAAATAATTGCTTCAGCAATATTTCAAAAATATATGAAAAACTAATGGTTTTTCCTAAAAACGAAAAAAAAATAATAATACAACTTTTATAACACATCGTGTATAAGTGAATGCATTAAGCAAAAAGCGATTAACATAACAAATACACCAATATTTTATCTAGGGGTAGAGTAAAAAAGGTAGGAACGTTAGTTAAGAAATTACCTCTACTCTATTTTGATGTAAATTTCCAAATTAGCCAAACCCTTTTTTTTTTGCACAGCGTACACGCCAGATGCCCATTAAAGCAATTCCAATTAATCAATTGCAATGGAAATTATGGAATTATGTGGAATACAATCAAATGTTTCGGGGCAAATGAGAGTCTAATGCAAATAAGATATAAATCATGTTGAAACGTAAAATGTTAATTAATTCCCGCCGAATTAAAGAGGACTTCCAATTTTATTTCTGAATTCGTGATCGTAATTGATCCCCGAATATATTTTGTGAAGGGGAAACGTGAAAAAAGGGTTTGCGATGCTTAAATTTTTGTGTTTCGAGTATGGACGTTTAATGTTTTATGTTATCAAGGTTTTTATACGTTGTAGGTACAACTCACATTTTTATTTTCATATAATACAGGGTCTGGAATCAGAAGTTTGGCATACCTATTTAAAAGAAGATTTGGAGGATAGAGGAACAAAATAAGACATTTTATATCAAAAAAATCTATAAACAAACAATTTTAAATACGTTAAATAATTAGCGCCCACGCTGGCCTGGTTGACGTCCAACTAAACAACACTGCGAGGACTATTTCGGATACACTTATATCCACCCCAACTTGAACCCAAGAACGCCCTTGCATGAATATGAGAATCTATTAAAATATCCCGAGGTGCCGAGTGACTCAGATCTGGAATATCTTTTATTTTATTTTATTTATTTATTTATTTATCACACCATTTATATAATCGTCATTAAAAATAGATAACTGCTGCCCAACTAAACTATGTATTCCTGTTCTAGGGATAGCAGTGTACATACATATTATTGTATTTCACAGGAGACATATAGGTTGTACCTATTTGCATTTTTTAAAAAGTATCTAAACAATATAAACTTAACTATTGTACACAGATTAAAAAATTGAATTGGAGTCATCATGATATGCATATACATACATATTGTGTATGTAGGTATCTTATAATTTTTTTATAATTAACCAGCAACAGTCTCAGATCAAGAAATCCCCTCTAGAAACAGCCAAAAATCTACAGTATAATTAATTTTATCACCATAAAGACATGGAAAGCCAGGTGGAAGGAAGCCTCGGACCCGGTAAACCACAGCCTGCCCTGTATATCAACAAAACCGCTTTGATTCGATCAGCCACGTAAATTTTGGACAGAACAAAATAGAATCCAAATAAGACATGGTAGAGATGTGCCGACACTTTCAACAAATATGGCTGGATGGCTGGGCGGAGAGACAGACAATAGAGCACATTGTTTCTGAGTGTAGCCTCAGGGCGTACGCGGGAGATTTCAGGGACTTCTTGTTGAGTTACTCAGCGAGAGAATACATCTTGAACATTGACCTTTAACTTTGACTAGCAAGCCTACTTGTGCTAATTTCAGTTATTCGTGTCTGAACTTTGTATTGTGTGACCTCTAATGATGTGATGTAGGTATATAATTTTTCCCCATACGATAGTAAAAAAATATTAGTATCATTAGAAGCCATTGAAAATTAATTGAAATAGCATAGTAAATATGATCGATATCTCTGATGAAACAAAGAAGGGAATAGTTTAAATATTTGTATAAATTGAATTCCACTTCGATCAATTTCGTTTTAGCATGATATCCATCAGATGTATTTTCTAAGTTCACAAATCAATATATATGATTTTTCAAAAAAATATGTAATCCAAATGTGCCCAAGAAAAAGAAAAATAAACAAATTGTTTTTAACAATATGGAATCATTTCTTCCTATCCATACATGTGTGCAGATTAAAAAAAAGAATTCCATGAAAGAAATTTTTCCTCTATATTAAATGTGATAAATGCAGCCACCTTAATCCGCCGAACAAAGAATGGATATAAGTCCCAGATGATACCCTTTCGTTAAAATCCTTTGAGCTAAGGCATCCGCAAAAAAGATAAAGGAATATATGGAATAATTGAAAGTAAAGAACATACATACATCGGAATAGTTTTACATGTTTTACAAAGAGCCAAAGTTATGCGCATAGATACATGTAAAGGAATTCGAAAAGAATAATAAAAAATCGTAGATGTAAATAAAAGCAATTTACACAGGGAAACCTAAATTTCCAATGCGAGATAGTCTATGCATAGATTTTAAAAATATATCAAGATACATCAGAACAAAAAACCAACCAATGTGGGTAAATACGATATCATTTGAAGCTTGGGCAAAATCTCTTTATTGGTGAACGTTAACAAAATATTGAAACAAAACGTAAAAGACTCCTCCACTGAAAAAGAAAAAACATTTTCAATAGAGATAGGCATGGGACTGGGCTTTGGTATTATGGAGAATATAATGTTATACAACAGATAGATATATTGAATTATATATTATGAAGTATATGAGTGGATGTAAAATGACTCACTGAAATAGGTAGGTAGGTGCATTTAACAATAAAAATCAAATAAAAATAGAGATACTTTATTTTGCTTAAGTATAGGTATTAGTGCAATTTTTAATATTATGTTGTTTTTGTAAATGTTTTTTTTTATTTCTATTGTTGTTTATGATAATATCACTTTTATGTACGATTGATGTTGGCATCAACTAATACATACAGTGTCACTGTCTCGAGCTCGAGATGCATTAGCCCCGGCACTGGTTTATTGCCATGTGGGGCATTGCAAATTCAATAATTAATGTAATGTCATCAGTGTTTGTATGAATAAATAAGTACAAACTGACTCTGGTTAATGTAATATCATGCAATAAAAAACCTTGATTCAAAAACCAGAAATCACTTCTAAAATAGTTACAGTGTAGGTACCTATGTGTATACTGTATACCTACTGTGTGGTGATATTTCGTTTCCTACCCACATTGTATTTTATGAGCAATCGAAGGACAGATACTATTTTTGATTTGTTCCTCCTATGGATACATTAATTTCATGTTATTGTAACTTTTGTTAACTTTTATTTGTTGTTACCCAGTTAAGTATTTATTTAAAATTATAATCGTGTAAAATATGTTTATATGTTTAACTCTGTTTATTTTACCAATAAATAAATATATAAAACATCTTAATTTTCAATCATTGAAATGGAATCCCGGGTTTCATATTATTACAAATTCTTGCGATTTTTTTAATTATAAGCTGAAAATTCCTGCACAGGATTTAAATTATGATTCACTACTAGACTATCTCCAACTTCATGACATCTCTGATAGGATGATTGTGACTGATCTCTAGCTTCTCTATAAAATAATCAATAATAACTTTAGCTCCTCTTATCTTGTTAGTCGGATAAATTACCATGTTCCAACAAGAAATACACGCCAAATTATAACTTTGTATGTAAGACATCAAACACTAATTATTTATACAACATTCCACTGAATAGAATCTATCGATTGGGCAATGACTTTGGTTATCTGACTGACCCTTTCTTTAATTATTTTAATGAATATAAATTTACTTTATTAAAACATTTTCAAAAACATGCCCCCAAATAATTGTGTAGTCAGTTGTTTTCATTTTTACATTTTTACATATTTATATATTTTTACATTTTTACATATTTTTAAATTTTTATATGTTTTTGTACATTTGATTTTTATTTTATTTAATTCAATAATGTAATATATAGTCACATCTGGCAGCATTCTCTGATTCAGTGTGGCTTAGTATGTAGGTAGTTCACACCATTCATTTTTATATTATTCAGTCAGTAATATTCTTATGTTCATGCTATGTAGTATTTTTTATTTGAGTTTTTTTTTTATTTCTTTATTCTTTGAATTTTAATGTATGTACTTTGTTGTTTAATTTACCTTTCTTATATGTTTTTATTTTTCTTTATATATCCTCTGCTATCGTTGTTATGAATAGATGTTTATACATAAATTGTATTTCTTTGGTTTATGCTGTGTCATGTAATATTTAATTTTGTAAAGGGCTTTGAGCCGTGAATCAATAAATAAATAATTGTTCTTTCTCAGTACTTATATGCTGTGTGCTTAGGCCCTGTATTTTTGAGCGTGAAGGCGCAAAAAATTAAGTACCTATGGCTTTATAAACTTGGGTTGCATTAAACGCAAGGAATTTAAAAAGACTAATAATCACTTGAATTTGTAACAATTCAAACCCATTACTAAATTTTATTTCATTGAATAATCATACGTCCTCTATTTGAACTCGGATTCTAAAATAATCTCGAGTGACGTTCTTCTGGAGGATAAGCTATTCATCAACGTACATAAAATTGTCATTTGATGCTCTAATGATATTTATCACGACAGTTTGACACGTACCTCAAAATATTATTTAATTTATGACAATAAGGAAGATATTTTAGCATGGAATTAAATTATTAAAGTGTTGCGGCACGAGGACCGGGCGAAACATCCAAATAAAAATGTCGGGAAGCACCAAGAGACAGACAGAAGACACTGCTTTGTCGCATTATGGATATTGTCGTCACATTATGAATGCAGGCAAATTGCGCTGTTTATTTTATATTTACTTTATTTATGTAGTTTCGTTTCGTTTTCATTTCATTGCATTCCGTTCCGTTCTTTTCCGTTCAGTTCAGTTCCGATCCGATATATATATATATATATATATATATATATATATATATATATATATATATATATATATATATATATATATATATATATATATATATATATATATATATATATATATATATATATATATATATATATATATATATATATATATATATATATAATATATATATATATATATATATATATATATATATATATATATATATATATATATAATATATATATATATATATATATATATATATATATATATATATATATATATATATATATATATATATATATATATATATATATATATATATATATATATATATATATATATATATATACATATATATATATATATATATATATATATATATATATATATATATATATATATATATATATATATATATATATATATATATATATATATATATATATATATATATATATATATATATATATATATATATATATATATATATATATATATATATATATATATATATATATATATATATATAATATATATATATATATATATATATATATATATATATATATATATATATATATATATATATATATATATATATATATATATATATATATATATATATAAAATACAATAAAAGTAATAATAACATAAACATAAATAAATAATAATGATAACAAATATAATTTTACCTGTAAAAAGAGAAACGACATTAAATGCTTTTAGTTCCTCCTTTTTAGAATCTTAACTGTCACTTTAAAACAAATATAAAACTAAAACTTTAATATAGAACCATATATATATATATATTTATATATATATATATATATATATATATATATATATATATATATATATATATATATATATATATATATATATATATATATATATATATATATATATATATATATATATATATATATATATATATATATATATATATATATATATATATATATATATATATATATATATATATATATATATAATATATATATAATATATATATATATATATATATATATATATATATATATATATATATATATATATATATATATATATATATATATATATATATATATATATATATATATATATATATATAAAAGAAATCGAAATTCAATTACACTATCATGTTCGCATTGTGGTGTGTTTTGATTTATTTTAGTTATTTTTTTCCGTTATTTTTTTCAATATTCAAATAGTTTGGGGAGAGACGGATACAACCACTAAGAAATTAGTACAATTGCTCCAGCCGTTTTTGAGTTATAAGTGGTGTAACTAACCCGAGTTGGTATTGTATCTTTAGATATTGGACACTAATTGTTGACCTTTGACAAATAATTGATATGAACGAATTTTGCTGTCGCAGTATCTATGACGCTGTCACATTATGAGTATAATATATTATTTGTACCTATAACAATTGCGCTGTTATATCATGGATAACGTTGCCACGTTATAGATACAGGCAAATTGCGCTGTCACACATTGGATGTAATTGAGATACGTTACTACATTGTGGATACAGAAGAATATTGCGGTGACACATAATGGACATGGGTAACGTTGTCGCATTGTGGTTAACGAAAAGATTTTTTTGGAAAGAATGATTCAATACAAATATGATTTGTAATACGACTCACAAAAAATAAGCATCTGGCCAGAACAGGATTCCTTGGAATATTTCTGTAAATGCTCTGCTAGTGTCTATTGCCAAGAGATGCTATTTCAGATTTGAGATATTTATAAATAAAAATTACAAGATACCTAGATACACAATATGAATATCCATATCATGATGACTCCAATTCAATTTTATAATCTGTGTACAATAGTCTATGTAGTTAATAAAGTTCAGTTACTTTTTAAATAGTAACAACCTATGTGTCTTCTGTGAAATATAATAATAATACGAGTATGTACACTGATAGCCCTAGAACAGGTATACCTAGTTCGGCAGTAGTTAACTATTTTAAATTAAACATTTATATAAATAGTGTGATAAACAAATGAAATAAAATAAGGCAAAACAATGTGTATTTTGTAGTACAACAAACATTGCCATAGCAGACCGTGTTGCAAAGTTGAAATGGCAGCGGGTAGGGCATGTTGCAAGACAGGGTACCGAGAGGTGAACACCCAGAATACTAAAATGAAGGGGTTGGCTGGGGGAAGCATAGGACCGAGAGACATGGAGTTCATTGGAGGAGGCCTACATCCAGCAGTGGAGAGATGGCTGAGAAAGAAGAAGATGAAGTACCACAAAAAAATCCCAAGTGGTAGGTAAAATCCAGGATTCTTATTTACAGAAAATTTGAATATAAATTGCCGACCCTCGTGTCACAGTTAGTAAACCGTTTGGCTTCTTTGCTGGCGTCCTGGGTGCGATCCCCAGCAGAGGAGAAATTTATTAAAATTCATTTCTCACGCAAATATTGCTTCTCTGCGCTGGAAGCACTGGTTATTTGGAAGAAATTAACATATGGCAATAAACTCACAAACTCACCAATTGCGCAGGGTGCAAGGAAGTAAAAAGAAAAATAAAACGAAGGAAATCTGGGGGGCAAGTCTGGTCAGCTGGCGGAATCAAAACCACCCATGTTTACCCATATCATAAAAATAATTATCTTATGGAGTTCTATATGACTGACTGACGGATCATGCCTATGCTCTGTCAGTTCAGTATCCCAAGCGATACTATGACAGATTATTTGTGTAAATAACAAATAAAAATTATAAGATACATACATACACAATATGTATGTATATGCATACCTACCATGCTGACTCCATAATTTGCGTACAATACTTAAGTTAATATTGTTTAGATACTTTAAAAAAAATGAAAATAGATACAACCTATAATATGTCTCTTGTGAAATATAATAATATGTACACTGCTAGCCCTAGAACAGGTTTACCTAGTTGGGCAGCAGTTATCTATTTTTAATGACGATTATTTAAATGGTGTTATAAATAAAAAATATCTAAAGATGTTATTGAACTCCATATGATAATTTATTAAAACCATGATATGTGTAAACATGGATGGTTTTGATTCCGCCTGTTGACATGACTTTCCCCTCTGATTGATACATTGATACAATAGAACCAAGACAAGTAAGAATCGTCTGAGATCTCTCTTGTCGCCTTCGGTGACGAGAATGCGACGCGCAAGAAGAAAATGAAATGTTATTTGAATTGGCAGATAATTTAGATGGGTGCGTATTAGCATAGAGGAGGTGTAATGTAACATGGGCTACTAATGAATGAAGTGTGTATGTGTGTGTGAGAAAGAGAGAGATATAGAAGCAACGAGCTTCTTCGGTTTTTGGGCTTTAATTCAGATAGGGGCTTTTTGGAGCGAGGATATTTGTGAAAATTAATGTCTACCTTCGCGAAGACTAATGATTATGAGCCAGGATCGCCCTACTTAAATATCTGTGTAAGTGCTCAGGTGTTTCCGTACCAAGGTGATTGGATCGGACATGGGTGAAACTTAAGTTATTTTATTAACGTTTCACTATATACATACTGTGCCTAATGAAAAACCACTTAAAACATTATGATTTAATATAATATGTAAATAAGTAGGTACTATGTTCTCCTCGCGTATAGTGATATATTTATATATTATTTTATTTATTTACAATTTACATATAAATTACAAATTATAAATAAATTTGGCATGGTTAAATAAAACCAAAGTTTTCAGTTCTATTACTTTAATGACACTGACTAGGTCATCCAGTGACCATTTTCAAAGTGTGCAAAAACAAGAGGTGGTTGATGCTTATATAATGTGTGGTTAAGGTTGACAACAGCAATATAGGGATTAACTGTGTATCTGTAACAATATACCTATATTGGGGCAGTAAAATTCAAAAGCATTTAGTTGTTTGTTTACATAATATGTATTTAATAATAAATGGTTGGAAATACCATTCCTAATTATTGATTACTAGGTATATGAATTATTATTCATAAATATTTATATTTATAAATATTTATAAAGGTTTAAGTAGAGGTGAAGTAGATAAATCTGTTTGTAAATTAAAGTGTCTTGTTGGTATTATTTTTTACTCTATTAAATTCTTGTATCTCTAATCTGTATAATTTTCTCCCTTTATTACAATTATGTAAAATTTTAACATTATTGTCTATTGTAAATTCATGTTTTAGTTCGTTTAAATGGGCAGCAAAATTAGAAGTATCTAGATTTAATCTTTTACATCTTAAGTGTTCCGTTATTTTTTGTTTAAATGTGCTACCTGTTTGACCAATGTATGATGTCGTACGGAATGTGACCGAAAAAAAATACAATTACAATATAAAAAAAATAATAAGCATACCCCGATTTTTGACATTTATCTTGAATTTCTAAAAAACTATAAGGTATAGAGCATTATATTTTTTTATGAATTAAAGAAGATCAAAATATCTAGAAAAATACGATGTAACGTTGCATTAATTCATCAGATTAATTTAATTAACCAAAAAAACTTAAATTTCGCAATGGCGCTGAATAGGAAATATTTTTTTTAGGTTTATTGACTAAACCAGAAGCATTAATTCAATGTCACATCATATTTTTCTAGATATTTTTATCTTCTTTAATTTTTTTTTTTTTATACAGAACATTATCAAAAAGTAAAGACATATTTTTCTTTATTAATACCCAAACTATCTATTTTTTTTTAAACCGATTTGATAAGGAATAATGATGGTATATCAAATTAAAAAATCGATACGTTGGCAGCAGTCCCCCCCTTAACAAGTGTACAAATTCCATGAAATATTTCATAATAACCCTCTTTAATTGAGACAAAATCTCGTGTTCAAAAAGGGAGAGTTTCTATTTTGTATTTTTACATTCACCAAAAATAGGTGTGATGACAGTAAGAAAAAATCATAAAAATTATGATTTTATAAAATAAAATATGTTATAAAGATTTGAAAAAATATATTTATTTTCATTTTTAAAGAGCGAATAATATTAATATTATTAAAATAAAAATACAAAATATGTTAGTCCGCCATTTTATATGAAACACCAATCAGAGCGCATGACGTCACCATATTGCTACTGTCATATTGTGTTGTTCGAAATGGCTATTTTTTTCATAACAAGCTATATGGAATATGCTGCTTATTTTTAACATGCTATTTTTATTTATTGATTTATTTGGTTTATTTGGGACAATAAACCAAATAATATCGCTATCCGCTCTATGGAATCGTTGACGCATCTGTTATAACACCCACCGAGTATTGTAACGTGGTGGAGAATATTTAACGTTTCAGAAATAAATAACTTGGTGGCTTTCATTGCTTGATTATAAAATAAAATGATGTTATTATATTGTTTCTTTGATTTTGTAATGTACAGTAATGATGATGTTTGTGGGAGTTGTACAGTGTTATATGAGGTTGAAATAGAAATACACAATGTATTTATTATGATGAATCTAGTAGATCAGAATATAATAAGATATACATATGGGATAAATGTTATGATTCATATACATATAATGATTAATATATTAAAAAAAATATAATGTAATGTAATAGGTGTGATGACTGTAAGAAAAAAATCATTGAAATTATGATTTTAAAAAATAAAATAGGTTATAAAGATTTAAAAAATGTACTTATTTTCATTTTAAAGGAGTGAATAATAATAATATTATAAATATAAAACTACAAAATGTGTTAGTCCGCCATTTTATGAGAAAAAACAATCAGAGCGCACGACGTCATAGTATGGTCGCGTCAATTCTTCTGATAGTCTTCAATACAATATACGCATTAATTGTCGGTCTGGACTATGTTTATTTTGGTGTTATCGATATATTAATATTTTAATTAGATACTTAAAACTAAAACAAATCAAATATAAATGGAACAAGGATTCATCAAAGCAAATAGTTTCAATTTACCTAGATATATATATATGCGTATGGCATGTCAGGCGCTATAAAATTACTTTAGAATCCCTCAGCCATGTTTCGGCTTCGGTTGTCAGACTATTAATATCCTCCAACACTCCACAGAAACCATGTACAGGGCATTCCTCCACTAAATGATGTAGGGTCTGAGAAGGAGCACCGCAATCACATCGGGGGTCGTTTATGTATCCCCATTTATGGCGCTCCGCTGCGCTTCTGCTACATCCCGCCCTAACGCGATTTAGTCTCACCCATTCCCTGCGTTCTAGCCCAAAACCGGCGATTCTTATAGTTGGGTCTGTGACTAGGTGTTTGTTTTTAATTTCCCCAATTCCCCACTCAGCCTGCCACGCCTGCTCCACGACAAATCCACTGTCCTCCAGGGCCTGTGCTCTGGACCAGAATGGCTTCCTAGATTTGAGTCGGATGCCTGGCGTGTTCTCTAGTACCGATTTCAGAAGTGAGGTGTTATTTTTCGCTCTTGTCCATTCTCTCACTGTCGAGGCATCTCTACGAAAATGAGGGGGTGCGATATTGGCCAGGACAGGTAGCCACTGGCGTTGGGTGGGTTTAAGTGCACCAGTTATTATCCTCATCGTAGAGTTAAGCTGAACATCTACTTTTTTTTGCATGAACGCTGCCATTCCAAACAGGAGCGCAGTATTCTGCAGTGGAATACACAAGCGATAATCCTGCTGTTCGCAATGTTTCGGCACTAGCTCCCCATCCGGACCCTGACAGCTTCTGGATAACATTATTTCTGGCTTTTAATTTCCCGCAGAGGGAGTCAACATGCTTCTTAAAAGTTAGGGTTCGATCTAGAGTAACACCTAGGTATTTTGGGTTTTCAGTATGGTGCAGAAGAACTCCTTCGAAATGCACATTGATTTTGGATTCAGACTGTCTGTTATTAAGATGGAACGTTGAAACCTCTGTTTTTGTTGGGTTAGGCTTTAGTCTCCAACTCTTAAAATATGTTGAGAGCTTTTCCAAGTCTCGTTCCAGTGTGTTAGCACCTGAATCCAGATCTCTATCACCAGCCAGCAGAGCAATATCATCTGCATACTGAAACATAGTTGACTCCGTCATACCAAAGACGGAATTTACCTAGATACTCGCCTACCTATCAGGGGACACTATGGGCCGGTATTACAGTGTCAGTTTAGACCTAATCTTCCCTCAAATACATCACTAAAACGACAAATATTTAACTCAACGTTTCTGGCAGATTAAGTACTTAACTGTGAGTCAACTGTCATTTGCTAGGCAACTCGTGTAGTTTCAGTTTATATCACTAGAGGCGTTAGGCAACGTGTGTAGATTCAGTGTTGTATCACTAAAGGCGTTAGTTATATCGAAGGTGGCGCCACACAACAAAACAAACTGACAGCCGTATTGAAACGAACATGGGCATTTAAAAGCATAATTTTGGTGAAAAAAATTAAATATAAAATTAAATTTACCATGTTGGATAGTAAAACAATGGTATTTAAAGTCGTAGCGTCCCGTTTTGTATTTCGTATTATTTGAGGTTATTTAAATTTGACAGATAATAACCACAGAAAAGTGAAATATGTCTATAATTGAAGATTTAGTAACTGACATGTCATATCGCACTGTAATACGGAAATGGATTCAATCTCCCCTTAACATTAATCTTGAGTTTGGCAAACTCAATGAGTTGAGGGCCGACTGTAATATCGGGCCTATGTTAATTGTATTTTGTATGTAACTTAGTTTTTATTGAATAAATAAATAAATAATGAACGCTCGCAACGTATGGTAAACTAATTTAGTTTTAGTATTCTACAATTTTGTCACGCGATGGTGAGCTGACGAACGTTCGACATGTTATGATGCTGGTCACTGCCAAACTAAACTAGCAAGCTATATTTTTTTCATACAATGAAGCGATTTGCGAAACGACGGCGATTACGCGAAGCATGCGTTTTAAAACATCGTTACAATTTTAGCAGCATACGAATTATTACATAGCGCTCGTTATTTGTATTGTGTTCATAACAAGCTATATTTATCTGCTATCGTTATTTTTAGCAATAGCAGCCATAGTAGTTATTTTTCTGCCTGTCTTAACTACTCTTAACTAGAATGGAACTTTTGATGGTCGGATATTTCTTTGCGTCGAACAAAGACTTTTGTTCATCAGAATTTCGAAACGTAAAAACTTAATAATAAGTACATATAAGTACTTTATTTATCTGTAATTTAAATACAACTTACATCTCGAAAATCGATAAAATATGCTCCTTCTTCTCTCTACATTATGTGTTCATAAGCTAAAAACATACGCGGGAAACGTATGATGGCTTATTTTGACGTTTGGACATTAATGAAGTTCTTTATATGCTTATTGCCTAAATAATGGTAAATATTATATTATTGAGAGCTAAAAGTGGGGGAACAAATACTGTACTTCATTGTAAACGCGTACTTAATAAAATACACTTGTGTCTGTGTCTCGCCGTGCAAAATTTAATCACTTATTTCTCTTTTTTTTCGCGTGGGACGAAAACATATACCTCAGTAGGTGTTTTTTCGTCGTGTTTGTACATTTAGGGACCGCACAACACTTATGCACTTTTGAATTGATTATAAATACACAAATCGTCCTAGAATACATATATTACATATAGTAGTGATATGCAGTTTACAATATCGTGACGTCACCGTCAGGGTCGGCAGGCGCCATGATACTACAAGCGTTTTTTGGCGTAAATGTCAAATTTGATTTTAAAATGGCGATTTTTGCTACTAAACCTTTATTTTATGTAGAAATGTATATATATTTGAAAACAGTGAATGCGTAAAAACATCGTGAGATTGTTTTTCAAAATTAGTCATCATGCCCATTGCACATCTACTACATAAATAATACATTAAATATTTTAACACTAAGGTTAAAATTATATCAAGACAAATCAATATTTTACATGTAAGGATTGTGTAAAATGGTTACACAAAAATTTCTTAATAAATTAAAGGTTGCACTAAAACAAGAATGAAATAAACACAAAATATATGAGTTTATGTGTGTATGTTGTATTATGAGAATTGTTGTTCTCAGGGATACTAATAGAAATGTTCTTCAAAAAATGCAATTAGGGATTGTCAACCTTTCAAGAAGAAAAAATGTAGGTACACTTACTAGATAGCGGAGAGTAGGTACTAAAAATGTAGGTACACTTACTAGATAGCGGGCTACAACTCACTCGTTTTCATTCTTCAATTAACCTCATGTTCAATTGTAAAATAAACGAGTGTGTTGTGGCTAACATTATACTCCTCGCTACCAAGTCACTCCACAAAATATTCAAATTTTGTATAGAAAATATTCAACATTTTCATGAAGTGATTATTTTAAATTATTTATTATATAAAATAAAATAAAATAAATGTTTTATAATGAAAACTTGATAATTTATCAACGTCATTTTATGAAATTGTTTTGTATTTTAAGCAATTTGAAAAATATCACCTTTCAATTAGCAGATCTTGGAGTCACTACGAAATATCTAATCAGGTATCCTTCGACAACTAATGAGGTTGTGGCGCCGCTGTATAACGACCACAGAAGCACCTTCTATCTCCGCGCAACTCCAACGCGCACGCGCAGACCCAGATGGTAGAGAAGCCATCGGCAAAGTGTCGGGCCGCCATTCGTGCGCCAATCGATGAGACGTCAACTGTGTCCATTATTTATCTATACTCATAAAATTAATATCGACCCAAAGATCGCGAGCATCTGTAAATTTGCTAAGTGTTATTTATATCTGTAAATTATTTGAATCAATAATAAATGTAACTCAAGTAAGTATTCTTTTAATATGAAACCTATCATCACTCAATCACTATTTCAATTAATTAACTGATTATTAAATTACAAATATCTTATATAGTTGGTGTATGTTATTGGGAGATAATTTGAACACGCACATTAAATCGCAACCTTTTGATATATTAAATACATAATTAAATAAACCAAACCCCGACACCATACAACCACCTATAATTGGTGGTGGTGGTAATATATCAATTATAAGTCTCGCTTGGCAGTGACTCGTCAACTGTGGCGAATGTTGTTGTGTGGTTCGGGCACGCCGCCGGCGCAGACGTCGGGTCAGACATACTGTGTTGACAAGTGACGTCAAATCTGACAGGTGATGATTGCGTCGGATACCCCCGGTGTTATCCCGCGGAACCTTCGGACACCAACACGAGGACCGAGGGGTGCGGGGACAAGCCCTTCCGTTCGATCGGTGTGCCTAGAGGCTTGCCCCTGCTGCCGATCTTGAGCGGTTGCCCCGCCGTTTGAGGTTGGATTCTCGGGGGCAGTGGTTGAACCCGATGGATAGTGGATATTTGTGTTGTCCGACGTTGCGGCCTCGTTCGGGGGTGAACAGGACCTATGGGTCCTATAGCGTCCTCGGCGTGGAAGTGGTCTCCATCATCAAGTGCTTCTGTGGTCGTTATACAGCGGCGCCACAAGGTCTAAGCGAGTATTAAATATACTAATTTGTAAAATTTGAAATAAATCGATTAAGTACTTTAGTCTATAACCGATAAAGAAGACTAAACACGCATACATAGCACCCAGCACACGCACTCTCTCACAGATACATTGTGATGTAACATTCTGAATATAATCTCAGCAAGATACTAGTTGATACTCTGCAATAAAGAAAAAATCTTAAAAATTTAGAATTCATACTCCCCACTGTATTCCCTTGGGGTAGTGTGGAGTTATTTTTATTGAAATGAATATATATTTAATACATGTACAGAATCAACGAAGACGAATTGACGAAGCAATCTACTTGCTATATTTAGATCCTGGACATTCATATTTGACAAGCAGGAAATTTTATATTTTAACTCTGTTTTGTAGTTACGATATATGCGGTCAAACGCTAAATAAATAATGAACAGAATAAAATATATCCTACAAAAAATAATTGATTGTACAACGATAAAAAATGTTTTTATTTATATAGGTATGTGATTCCGTAACAAAAATATTAGTAAAGATTATTTTAAATGAATGAACATGTCCTTGTATCAATAATTACATGAACATCCTCATACATTCCAAAAATTAAGCATTAATTCTTGTGCTATGGATTATTAAACCAGCGCCTAACCGCTCTGTCACCACCCATCTTAATAAACATGATAATATTTAAATATTTATTAAATAAGAAATAATTTAACTAAACTCATTTCATGAGAATGCTGAAAATTTTCCACGAAAAAAAATTAATATTTATATTATTTATATAAATTTATCTACATAATAAAATAATTAACAATAAACGTATTTATATAATAGGTATATCCCTACAAAAATATTTTTTTTCATATAACCCCCCAAAAAGATTTTGTACACGTATTTTGGGGGAGGGGACTCTTATAAAAAGCAAGAATTTAATAATCTCTTATAAATAATACACCCTCCGCTTAGAAACATTAAAAAAAAATATATATACTAAGTAATATGTATATAATTATAAAAATTCAGTTAAGTAAGAAACATAGATAAAAACCCTGAATTACTAAATAATACAAACACAATAAGAAACATAATTTTGCAAACGGAGATTAAATAATTCTAGGTTTATTTATTATTCTTTGTATATTTGTGTAATTTGATTATTTACTAAGTAAAACTAAATTCAAATGAGATCTAGAAACATAATAATAATGAACACTTCCTTGCACCCTGCGCAAGTGGCGAGTTTATTGCCGTATGGCAATTTCAACGAATCAGTGTTTCCCACCCAGAGAAGCAATATTTGCTCCTCTGCTGGGAATCGAACCCAGGACGCCCGCACAGAAACCAAACGGCTTACCAACTGTGCCACATGATTATAATAACGTTAGTACTTAAACTCGTACAAAATATCAAATAACTTGCGGTCATCGGACCCGATTACATTACTTTGTCCGACCGAAAACCTTCCAAGAATAAAGGAAATTGTTGTCATTTTTGAACGACTAAATATATTGATTTAGGTAGGTACTGGTGTTTAGAAAACAAAATCAACAATGAAGATATAATCAAGTGGGTTCGTGAAGGAATAACATAATAATATAATGTAAATAATATTCATTCATTCATACCATCACAGCATATCCCACAATGTGGGGTAACCAGCGAAAGGTGTGCGGGTGAGCATTGCCTTATAAAAGGGAGAACAACACATCTACATATGTATAACAACACACCAGTCTCGTTTCACCAAAAAAGGCACTACATTCAGAATGGGTGGTGAACCTTATTGCTGAACTATGTGAGATGTTATTGTTGCCAGTTGTATTGTACATAATGTTATAAACGTATATTATATGTATGACGCAAGTATTTGGGCAAACCTGCCTTAATAATATTTCATGCGACACCGTCTGCAGAAGTATATTTCCATGTATACCTTCCTCGCAATTGTCCCTTCATTGATGTGTTCAGGAATTGTCACTTTGAAAGAGTTGCAAAGTTGCAATAATTCCGAGTGACTAAAGTGAATTCTAGTACAAGATGTTTCGACCAGTGCACACAAAAAATAATCATTGTGAACCAACAAAAAGGAAGCATCGGTGGGATCGTTTTTTATAATGTCGACTTATCCTACAAAATCCACCCAACACCTGATATTTTCTACAGCATCACTTCGTGATATTTTATTTTGTTTAACATAAATACAGGCAAGAATGCCCATATATTCAATGAAAAATAGTTATATGTAGGTATATGACATACGTATTGTGTATTTCCTTCCTACACTACACTATCATTGTGCAGTGGGCTGTACATAGGTGCATAGTATATATTTTATATTACTAGTTGCATGTAACACATGAGATCCAACTGTCGATAGCGATATTATGTATAGTTGAAGAATAAGTACCAAACTATAAACCCATTAATCCAAATTATTGAATATTTTAATATATTTTATTTTCTATATAAAACATGTAGGTATGTATGTCAAGATAGAATAGTATGGAGGTCAGTCCTTTTTTCCTACCCAGAATATGAAAACAGCATGATGGTATGTAATGCATGTTTGCAGATTAAGTATCAAATTATTGAGACTTCTTAGATATTGTATATAGGCGACTGCCATACAAATTGTATGAAGCGATGTCGTCACTTAATTCATTTTTTATAAAAATTGTTAAAAAAAATTGAGATGTACTTCTAGAATATTAATATTTTTTATAAAAAAATTAATTATCTAGTTGGGGTTTTTCGGCTTTTTTCGATATTTTTAAAAAAAATGTAAATATAGGCGGTTAAACTCATTAATTTATTATAAAAAATATTTTTCTTAATAAAAAATGTTTGAGAAACCCTGTAATTTTTTGGAAAAAACCAATTTGAGATTTTGTATTTGTCTATGTTTATACCAATTTCAGCGATCTAGCTTTTATGGTTTCTGAGATATATGGAAAAATAAACCAAAAATTCAATAATTGATTACCCCTGACTCAAACAAAAATTCACAATTCTGAGTATAAAAGTTTTGTAGGCCTATAACTTTCTATATATTCTGAAATTTTGGGCTCTGTAAATTGAGCGGATCAAAAGTTATAAGGGGGGGGGACACACACAGACACACAAAACTCACATAAAATGTTCTACTCCGAATTAACCTAACTCACAGCCAATGAATAAAATAAAAAAAAGATGAAATTAGACGCCATACCAAGCTTCTTTACATTATAGAATATATTGTCAATCGCAAATGGCAATGAAAACACAAGAAGTTGATAGATGGGCACCACGAATTATACATAAAATAGAGTAGGTGACCCCAAAAAGATGGGCTGACGATACAATTATTGTCGTAGATAAAAGTGGTACAGGAACGCCTAAGATAAAAAAAAGTCGAAGGGGGGCCTACAACTTGTAGTGCAGAGATGACTAAAAGAAAAAGATGAATAAGTGCGTAAATCGTCCCACTGCAGGTCCTTAATATTATAATAATAAATAAATAATAATGATGAACATTTCCTTGCACCGTGCGCAAGTGGCAAGTTTATTGCCGCATGGCAATTTCTTCCAACTAACCAGTGTTTCCAGCCCAAAGAAGCGATATTTGCGTGAGAAATAAATTTTAATAAATTCTCCTCTGCTGGGAATAGACGCCCGCACAGAAACCGAACGGCTTACCAACTGTGCCACGGCGGTCGGCAATATTCAACATGTTTGGCGATAACCATAAACGTGATTACAAAATACGTTAAAATTGGCCACAACTAGCTCTCCAGCTACACAAGTAAGTTTACACTTCTGGGGTGAAAGTCTGGTCCAACCAGCGGAATCAAAACCCTCACGATTATCCATATTATGGATATGCATAATTATTACCTATATGGAATTCTACGATATCTTTAAATGTCATAGAACTCCATCTGATAATTATATCCATAATATGGGTAATCACTAGGGTTTTGATTTCGCCGGTTGGACCCCCTGGTTTACCGGCGTAATCAAATTCCTTTTATTATTTATGTTGGCCTTCGTCGGTCAGTAGGTAAGATATCTGATACATGTCCCGGGTTCGATTCCCGGTGAAGACACAGTTTTAAATTGTGCTTTCACTTTGGATCTATGAACTCTCCAGAATGTGGCAACTTGTTATTGGGTTCGTGTTTTATTAATATTTGATTAAGTATCTGCTACTTTCCCAATATACAAAAAGAAATACTCGAATAAATATATAAACATTACAAATATCAAACGAGTCATCGTTTAGTGAATATTTCTGAAAAAGAACTTTCGTAAAGGTATTTTCAAATAGAAAAAACTGGTTATATTTTTACATATATTTTTCCTTGTACTAAGAATCAGTTGATAAGGGCCTGGTCAGGTGAAACTGTCGTTCTTGTATAAGGAAAAATATTTGTAGAAATATGATCAGTTTTTTTTTATTATTTAAAAATACCTTGTACGAAAGCTCTTTTTTTTAAATATCTTTTTTTGTTTTATGACAGTAATGTTAATTTATTTGTTGGAACTTTTCTAATTAATATAGGGTGAGTAGAAGGTACGATATAAAATATTATTTAAATACACACCCAATAACAAGATACCTCGTGGAGTTTTTCACCTTAAATGCCGTCAGTATTGACAATTCAAAAACATTGAGAACTTTGGTTTTGATGGTTTTCTATGAAGGCAACTAACTAGTCTAATAAAACTCCATTTAAATTTGTTTTTTGTGTAGGTGAGTATATTATTTTGAACTTTGGGTTGTGGCAAAGATGTGTTTTTATTGCGTTTCTGGAAGCTTCCCTTGGAGTGGCATTTATTGCATTTCTCTCTTCCATGCCTGTCTGTTCACCTTATCTGATATCTACTTCATGAACTACTTCACAACATTCTCTTTGAAACAGCCAACCCTACTTTGAACTCGTTTATCTAGATGCGGCACTGAAATTGGACTGATTTTTGTTCAATGGTCACACTACTAAATTCAAGATAAAATCGCTTCTATATTTCCTCCATATTTTATTATATGCGATATTTTCAATTGCACCCGGCATAGATATTTTATTCTGTCACAGAAAAATTAATGACAACCTCTATATTTTATTTAAATAGTTCTGTACTATTTTCATTATCGACATTGGGGTAACCTCCATAGAAATAACTAAAAATTAAATTCGATTGAATGCCCAATATTCAGAAGCAATTTAAAAGTTAACTATTTTTCATTAATCAGATCGTATTTTCAACAACGAATAAAGGTGTAGATAATTGTTCTGTATACGAATTCACCAAGCAGTCATGCACTTCCTGAGATTTTTCATTCAAATCTATGTAGCTTAAAAACACCAGTTACCTACTTCTTGAAATCAAACAAAATAAATTAATACATTAGGTACATAAGTTTCAATACAATACAGGTAGGTACATATTTTTCATATTTATGTATGTATGTATGTATGACCCATTTTCTATAATTTCTTATCTGTTCGTGTCGTATCCCTTAATTTACAATGTTTGATATCATGTTGCTCA
Source organism: Molanna angustata (assembly GCA_963576475.1). Classification (NCBI taxonomy): domain Eukaryota; kingdom Metazoa; phylum Arthropoda; class Insecta; order Trichoptera; family Molannidae; genus Molanna; species Molanna angustata. The sequence continues at coordinate 35,274,420 of OY754966.1, forward strand.
ATTTGTTCTACGCAACCCGGAAAATCCGACCTATTTTTAATGCGCGAAAAATTGTTGAATAAGTCAAAAGGATGTCTGGATAGAAGAACAGAAACCTCAAAAAAGATAAGTTAGATGTTTATTAATTAATCGCTTGTAACAAATTGCCACGGCTTTGTTGCAACCGGGTTTGTTGGGTCCGTCTTTGGGGTGATCTTAAAACCACCGGAAACGCTGAATAATGTAGTAGACATCATTTTATTATTCATTCTTGAAAATTTCATGTTTATTTTTTAAGCTGTTGTATGAATATTTCATTTTTTGGCATTTTATTTTTAAAATATTTATAAAAACAACATGACGATAAAATATTAATTTTTGTTTAATAAAATAAATATGCCGCTTTATTACGCAGATATAAAGTAAAAATAAGACAGCAGATGAATCTTAAAAAAATAACGCGCGGTCTGTATTTTCAATACTTCTCGTTGTAGAGGACGAAATTCATTTTTATGGAGTTCAGTCGCAAATATGCATGAGAATCAATATATTGCACTCCCATTCTTATAAGTATACTTAGAATACAATAAGAGCTGTAATTTATTTACCAATGTCTATTGTATAAATTATATTAATAGGTTTGACGCTAACACAATGAATAAAGTTGTTAAATAAATAATCGTCCCAATACGGAAAATCTTGTTTTTTTATTATGTTACAAGTATTGTGCATACAAAACTATGGAAGAAAAAAAAAATAAAGCTAACCATAAATCCATATGTCATAGGTACATGGCTCTGAGTCAAATTGAAAACGCTGTTCGTTATCGCCAAGCGCTATTTTTTTTGTATGTGATTTGACGTTTGTTGTAGAAATTTTTTCTACAATAACAAACAACAAACGTCAAATCCCATACAAAAAAAATTAGCGCTTGGCGATAACGAACAGCGTTTTCAATTTGACTTGGGGGCCATATGTATTATATTAGAAGAGAACTCCATAAGATAATTATATCCATGATATGAGTAAACAGGGATGGTTTTGCCCACCAGGTTTTATTAGTTCTTTTTAAGTACCTAACAAAATATTTGTTTTTTTGCCCTGTGTTTTAAATTTTCAAAAATGTGTGTATTTAAAATTTTCAATAATGCAGTAGGTACTTAATTTCATAACAATACTATTTACAAAGAGTTCCTGGTTCTTCTATAAAATACCAACTTTGTCACAATTGAGATGGTGAAAAATTCTCAAAAATATACTGAAAAACTTTTTTATCATTAAAATTAAGATCAATACAACATTCATGTCAAATACCGCCAGTTAAGCGCCAAAATGGAAATGCATGGCGTGATGTGGTGTCGTACGATAGGAACACGGCAAAATGGTATAATATTATATTTGGAAATACGTGTAATAGAGTTTACGACTAATGAATATTGTAAGGATAAGGAGTTGGAAGGTTTTGGGTGCAAGCGGTCGCGGAGTACGTACCTAGTAGCCAAACACTTCGATATAAATATTTAATATGAGCTCACATTATCGCTAAATCCCAAAGGTATCACGCGACTAGCCGTAAGTTACACAAAGCACCGACTACCTTAACATTAAACCAACTTTAATACAACATATATACCTACGATGGAAACCACTCACATCGTAATGAAGCCATTATGACCGCAATTACGAAAATTGACAAATTATAAAAAAAGAAAAAAAAAACGAAATATTAAATTGATGTTTTAACTTTAACTTGGCCAACGATTTCTGGGGCAATTTATTTTCTCCCCTACCCGAAATTGTACTCTGTACCCAAAACTAAAATTTGTTATTCTTGTATATATGTACTAACATGATATTATACTTAAGCTCTGATTATAAAGTTCTCTTTTGACCCGAAAAACGTACTCAATCGTGGATAGCATTTAAAGCCCGCTAATGGGAAATGTGTATTATGGTAGGTAGTACATAATAAAAACGAATACGTTGTGGCCAACACTGAACTCTCCACTGTATGAATTTACTTTCCAGAACTGTCTGTCCTTTGCTTTTATCCCACATGGTGTGGGGTCAGCTCTTCTTAATGCGCTCATCCACTTTGCTCTATCCTGAGCATCGTCTTCAGAGACATTACATGCCCGCATATCATCCGCCACCAAGGTCATCCGTCATCTTTTAGGGCGCCTGTTTGGCCTTATGCCGTGAACTTTACAGAACTTGAGAGCATTATGGAAATATTAGCTGTTCCTTGAGGCGATAATATTGTTACAATTATTTTTTTCTTTAAAATCTTAAACTGGTATGATATTGTGTCGTCAACTGTAAATTTGGGGAGGATATAATAACCCGAATGAGTTGTGGTCAACACTAAACTATCCGCTGCATTAATGTCTACCCAACTTTCCAGAACGTTAGAGCATTATGGAATTTTTTTCTGATACGCGACTATGTATATAGTTACAATTATTTTTTCTTTCAAATCTGAAACTAGTGAAATACGTCGTCAACAGTAAATTTTAGGACAAAATTATAAAAATGAATGAGTTGTGTTCAACACTTTTAAAAAATTCTATTTTTTTATGTTTTGAATACATTTTCATGATACCCTATTTAAACGAAAACGTCTGACGAACAACAATTCTTGTTATTCCTAGATATGAGGACTAGATGTCTTCTCCAGATGGACATACCAGTTCATTACAGGACACGCCAATGTCATAGCCCCGACCAAACTTCGGAGCACATTCTCTGGGAATGGTCTCACCCAAACGTGTCTTACAACAGAACGGAGTTCCTCGCTGCTATTCGAGGACCTATTGGGCATGCGGATTTAGTTAACTCTAAGAAGAATTTTACAGCCGTTAATTGGTTTTGCTATTGTTATGATGCCCTTCTATCTGACATTACTGCTGAATAAGAAATTAGAAATTTTAGTATCACTGGTTAACTCTCTGATACCCAGTTTTACAGTCACATGCTTGAAGTAATCTCACGACAAACCATGTCTGTGAATATTATTTTCACCGACGTTGATTGTCATTTTTTGCACCATTGTTCCCAGACCACGAGTCTAAAGAAGCTTCTAGAATTACTCTTCGTGCCATGCATTCTTTGTCATTCTTTATAGCTTTCTGCGAAAAGGGGAGTTTTCAGTACCCATATGCGGAGATAGTAGAGGTGGACTTAGCTATTTAAACAAAAATGTTTTAAGAGATGAAATCGATGACGAATCAATAAGAAATGTACGGTTTTCTAATGAAGAATAATCGTCTCTAATTTAATGCACTTTGAACATAGGCGAGAATTAAAAAAAAAATGAGAAATCATGACTCTCCACTATTCCATTTTAGTGGAGAGGAAAAATGTTTAATGGTTTTTTGTATATAATACATACACATACATAGAACTTAGGACTTAATGTCGGGTTTAAGTTGAATAGTGCTCACCCATAAATATGAATAAAATTCATAACTACTCGTATTTGGACATTGGAATGACTTAAGTGGGATGGATGGGTCGTCGGTAGAGTTTTTTGTGAATTCTGTAAATAACAATATAATATGTAGAAGGCAACAATTTGCATCATGAATCAAATAGAGTACAAAATATTATTTTGCTTTATTTTTTCTTCGTGGTTACAATTCTAGAATTGGTTTTACCCAGCACTCCACCAGCCTCTTCATCTCGTCGTAGCGCTACAGTGCACACATCTGATCACCTGGTCAATATTAATGTCTCTGGGGTGACCTCTATATTTCCCGCCCTCCGTTATTCCTTCTATATTATGGCCTCTTTAGGATTTGTCTCATTTCTCCAACTCTGCTCAGAACCACGTCATTTGGAATGTGGTCTGACCAATGTATCATAGCCATACGCCTGTAGCACTACATTTCTGAGGCAGCTAGACGTCTATTATTTAGGAAATGCATATCAATAAATTACTAATAAAGCTGATTGTAGCTACTACTTGTATAAATGTCTCTTATACATTACATCAGAATATTTCACGTTTTCAAATTAATATAAATATGTAATAAATTAATATACCTACATATTTTATCTTTTTTGGTAATGACGATGGATCTAATTTTGTTAAATAATTCTAGAGGTTCTGGTCACTTTTCAGATGCCTAACATTGTTTGATGGCCTACGAGAGCGTCGAATTTTTAATGTGCATGTAATGTTATGTCTTTGAGGCTCTGCATGACTTCGCAAAACATTCTAGAAATGTGTCACAAGAATGTATTGAAAGATGGAATACATTAATATCGTTTAGATCACGAAGTACATATTATATAAGCGTTTTGAATAAATTCAAAAACCTATGATTGTACTACAATTGTGTTAACAGAACTATAAAGTAGAAAAATTATCATTTGACATACGTAGAGCGTACTATAATTGTGTTCACAGAACTATTAAGTGGATAAATTACCATTTGACATACGTAGAGCGCTAATTCTTGATGCTTTCAGTGAATAAATTATCATTTGACATACGTAGAGCGCTAATTCTCGAGTCTTTCGGTAAATAAATTACTTGAAGCTTTCAGTAAATAAATTACAATTTGACATACGTAGAGCGCTTATACTTGAGGCTTTCAGTAAGTAAATATAATTTTATGTTTCCTGAAGTACACACGGATATTTTTTTTTGTTTTTTTTTCTAACAAAATTTCATGTTTAAATTAACCGAACTATATAGTGACTAAAAAACATTTGGTTTTGTGAACTAAATGTGTTGTGTACACAGCCAAATAGTACAGTTATAAATAGATAAACCTTTATAATGGGTATTTTAAATCAAACAAATGATTTGATCTACATATATATTTTTTTCCTGTATCCAGGACGACCGTTTCAGCTTATTAGGCCCTTATCAACTGGTAAACATAAAAAAAAGATAAACCTTTATTAAAGCTTTAGCTTAAATGCAGGTAGCCAGTTCGGTATTCGTAATATTTTTTTTTCAGTACACACACGCGCATAGCATATGGCTTTATGCTCATGAATGTACTGAGAAATACGCGTAAATATGCTTTTCGTGTCTGTGACTGCCTACACATAACTACACCATAACGCACCTTATCACATAACGTCCAGTAGTCTATTTACTCTTTAACAAGCTGACACCCCTGTAATATTTTGTTCAAAAAATGATAATATTATCACGATATTATGTAATAAAATACGATATTTGTACTTGTATCATGATTTTCCACTGTTATCTCTGATGTAATGTACGGATCTTTTTATCATAAAATGCCGCCTCATAAATTATTATTATTAAATATGTGAATAATTAGTTGACTTCCTGGAAATGTACAATATAGGAACCTATTATTAACACAATATTCTGTATTACCTACTTGTTTGGAATAAATAATATTGGACGAGTTTGGGCAGTCTCAAAACGTGATATTCGCTGGCCGGTCTCTGGGGTAACAATACAAGATGGACACGCCGAATCCGAAAAATTATCGCCTCGCATTGGCCCATATACACTTGTACTTGTACAAACACAAACACACATGAACATAGGTAAGTAGCTATGTACAGTTCTGGAATACTCTGGAATATCGCCTGAGCCGCAATGCTCAAACGGCCACAAAAACGACCAAATTGAGATGTTTCACGCTGTATAGGGAGAGGGAAAGACCGTCACACACCAACAATTTTCTTCGTTCACTTTAATCTAAATGAATGTGTTATTCGGCTATACAAAGAATATTGGGTTTTGTACAAGTTGACGTCATCCTGAACGTTCTCTCTCTCTCTCTCGCCCTCGCCAACACAAAGACACAACAATCTAATAAAGGAAACAGTTTACTGAGACAGGTCGGAGATAACAATGTACTAAACCTATCGTCAATACCTTCGTACTTGTTGGCGATGTATTTTATCATGAGTGCAGTGTGTAAGCATCGTGATGAAAATCAGCTGCTTGTCATCCCGTTTCGTAGCCAAACAGCGGTCCTTTTAGGGTCCCAAGGCGATTATAATGTTTTACGAGGTAGGTAAGCACTTATTTTTCTTTCATTTTGTGTATGTATGTATTTTAGCAATAATTTCATGAAAAAAAGTCACTTTTTTGTTCGAATATTTTTATTTAAAGGTTTTTTTTCCTGTCGAAGTCAAATGAAGCAGGAACTCAATGCACCTACAGGGCTTACGACCTGTCATAGGCAGGTTTACGTCATCACTTTATGCGCTTGCGCAACGTACATCAATTACCCGTCCCTATTGCATTCATTCTTAAAAAAATGGAAAACTTGATTTTCCAAAACGTTAAATCTACTTACAGGTTTTGATAGATGAAAATAAAAATAACCGTCAAATATACATTAAAAACAAATAGGGTCTAAGCTATTGCAATTTAGAAGTATTTTGATATCTGTATGAAGTCAATACGTAATATTTTATACAAAATAATATATTTTATTATTTCGCATTATTAGAATTTGGATTAAAACATGTATATCAAATAAGTGAGCTAATTTATATACTGGATTTTTATCAATACAATTATTAAATTTGTGTATACCTACATAAGTTTAATATGGCCTTGTTAAACAAGTAGGTACATACATTAACATATTCATAAATTCGCTCAATAAAGCAGAAAAGCTTGTGTTATTTGTAAACATGTTTATTGTTTAAAACATTAATTTGTTTACTTATTTTGATATTTGTTTTTATGAAGCAGATTCTGATGTTTTTCACAGCAGTAACAAATTAGGTCCTTCTCCCTTCCTTTTTCCTTCCCTTCCTTTCCCGTCACGGGCAAATGTGTGAAATATGTAAATATGTACATAGGTAATAATTTTAAGAACCTATATTTGAATTTATTTTTGTTGTATTGTATGTATATACTTCTATGATTATTTTATGTACATCGGGACAAAATTAGTTATTGGTCTGTCTTTTTTTCATTTCAAAGTGTATTTTTTTCTGTTTACTTTATAATACTACTTGTCCCTTATGTAAATAAATAAATAATAATAATAATAATCAGTGGCGCTACAACCCATCGTGGGTCCTGGCCTCCTCCAGAAGCTCCCTCCACCCCTCCCTGACCATCGTTTCCTGCCGCCAATAAATAAATAAATAGGTGAACGAAATTTGTCAAGACAGGGTAGGGCTCGAACTCGCCATCACCGGATTACTAAACCAGCGCGCTGACCGCTCTGCCACCGATCCATCTATAACCCTTAAATTATGTTAGATACACAATCATTTCATTCAGGTATCAAGCGACCTAAGCAGTTAGTTTTCAAAATAGGCAAGCGAAGAAAATATGTGAATTTAATTATTAAGTAAAAAATGGCTGTTATATTGGATTTTTTTATCCACTACGCTAAGTGCTATGTAAATCGGATACAAATATATTGTTTGACAATCCACATTTGTCTTTGATGGATGAAATAGTGTTCTCATAAATCACGGTTATATTCAAATGTTGTCCGTCTGTATGAAGCTATGCCGTCAAACGATAAATATGCAATAGTGCAGTAAAATATGACATCAGTCAGTGAACATGTTGGAAATGCATAAAAATACATGTACCTAGATATTTTGATTATCCTTTTTTACACTTGTACTTCTTCTTTCGTGTCAGCAACGCATTGTTGCGTTGCTGTGGTGGAAGGATTGGCCAGAGAATTTCTGTTACCAGGGGGCACCGCGTGGAGGTTCCTTCCGTGCTCCCTTACACTTGTACTAAAACAGATTTTTTTTATAATAATTGTGAGTCATCAAAAAGAACTATTCAAATGGATATGCCATAAACTCAGGTATCTGGATCTGCTTTTTGCTATCTATGTAGGAATAACGGAGGACAGAAACTAAAGATCGCCCAAGAGACAGTTATTGGATCAGGTGATTAGTGATGTGAACTGTAGCAGATACCAAGAGATGAAGAAGCTGGCGGATAACAGAGATCTGTCTATCAAAAACGCGGATTATTACTACGTGTGTTTGATTTGACTACTGCCGATTGGTATAACACAAGGACGCTTCTTGATTATTGGAGGGTAAAATTTTTTTTATTAGCTTATATGGAAATCCACCCAATCATTGGGATGATTTCTGCCAGTATAAAAATGTTATTATATTATTTTGAGACTTGAGGTCATTGCATTATAGATTGAATCCATTAAGGCGAAGAAATTTTGACATGTGTAAATAAATATGTAAGGAATTTAATGATAGGAGATCTGAAATATTGACTGGTAGTGGAGTATTAAGAATATAGTATAAATCGTATTCAGTGTGGATTGGGCATTCAAAAAACACATGGTCCAGGATCTCAACTTCCTCTCCACAAGCACACGAAGGGCTTTCCCTTACATGTATCTTGTAGAGGTGACTGTTAATAAGGCAATGTCCTATTCTGATGCGACATATATTTGACACGTCTCGTTTGTCCATGTCCTTGTCGTAGAAACATGGTTTGGGAGGAATATAAATTTGGATGGATTTATAGGATGAACCTTTCATAGTGCAGATAAAATAACTAAATAACTAAAGGTCAATGTTGAACACAAAAGAAAATTGAATTGGTTTCCATAGGTCTTGTAGTTGATGAAAACAATTATCAAATTCCAAAAAATACACATGATGTATGTATGTACATAAGTGACTCATCCAGATAATACAAGAGGGATACAGAGAAAGTTTTTCAACCAACAACTTCCGCCTTGATATTCTTCCAAGAACAATAACGATTTGAAACTATTTTTGGGCACGACGGCGTATATTTATTTGGTCGGATGTTTTATTTCCACGGGAACAATGTGACCGAGCGAGCACAAGTAAAGGGAATGAATCTATGTTGTAGGAAAACTGGCTTTAAATATATTACAAACCACGAAACAAAACATTCTCTCACAGTTGTTGTAGTGAGTACACACCTGGATAACATCGTTCCCAGAGGGGGAAACACACAGAGAGTTTGTACTACATGTCGAGCATACCTTACATGACTTTCTTTGAATATGAAAAATGTTTAGGAAAACCAAAAACGTAAATAAACATGTCTATCTACTTGCACGGAGAGATGAACTTGTAGTAATAAAACGAGCTGTTTGTGGGAGTTAACCTAGTCCACAAATCAGTTTATAAAGTGGGAGTCAATTGTAGATGTTTATATTATCTAGTTTGGACTGTACAGAAGACATATTATTTATTTTGTTTCGGAAGCATGTTTCAACGGAATGGACGGCCTGATAAGGATATTGTAAGACGAGTTATGGCAGGAAACAAAAGTGAACGAGGCACTTAGATCAGAACATATGCCATAACACATTTATTGATACAAGAATTTTACAAATAACAGTTCACTGACAAAAATATCTATATATAAAACAACTTTCCGTCTCAATAGGACCAAGCTCAGCTATGCTATAGGAGGACAAGCCTCCAGTAGCTGATTTTCAGAATGATCCCACAGTATAATGATATAATATGCCAAGGAAATTAATGAGGACACAAGGAAAGAATTGCAAGATTAAAAAATATGTTATTACTAGTGAACACCCGGCAAACTTCGTATTGCCTGTATAATTAAAAATCGTCCTCCATAACCACCCGTCGCTTCAGACTCTTCAATACCTCCCATCCCTTCAGTTACTCCCGTCCCTTCAGTTACTCCCGTCCCTTCAGTTACTCCCGTCCCTTCAGTACCTTCCGTCCCTTCAGTACCTCCCGTCCCTTCAGTTACTCCCGTCCCTTCAGTTACTCCCGTCCCTTCAGTTACTCCCGTCCCTTCAGTTACTCCCGTCCCTTCAGTTACTCCCGTCCCTTCAGTTACTCCCGTCCCTTCAGTTACTCCCGTCCCTTCAGTTACTCCCGTCCCTTCAGTTACTCCCGTCCCTTCAGTTACTCCCGTCCCTTCAGTTACTCCCGTCCCTTCAGTTACTCCCGTCCCTTCAGTTACTCCCGTCCCTTCAGTTACTCCCGTCCTTTCATTACCTCCCGTCCCTTCATTACCTCCCGTCCCTTCATTACCTCCCGTCCCTTCAGTAGGTCCCGGTCATACGCTCGACAATTCATCAAAGTTTCATTGAAATTGATTGAACAGTTCCAAGGATAGTCCACCTTCATCGGTAAAATGACCTGATACCCGATGAAGAAGAAGAAGAAGAATTTTTTTTAATCCAGAAACCATCCCGGGCATACACTCGACAATTCAACAAAGTTTCATTGAAATTGAATGAACGGTTCCCAGGATAGTCCACCTTCATAGGTAAAATGACCTGATACCCGATGAAGAAGAAGAAGAAGAAAAATTTTTTAATCCAGAAACTATCCCGGTCATACGCTCGACAATTCACCAAAGTTTCATTGCAATCGGATGAACGGTTCTCAGGTTAGTCCACCTTCATATGTAAAATGACCTGATACCCGATGAAGAAGAAGAAGAAGAAAATATTTTAAATTCAGAAATCATCCCGGGCATACGATCGACAATTCACCAAAGTTTAATTGCAATCGGATGAACGGTTCCCAGGATAGTCCACCTTCATAGGTAAAATGACCTAAAACTCGATGAAGAAGAAGAAGAAGTTAAAATTTTTTGATCCAGAAACCATCCCGGGCATACTCTCGACAACTCACCAAAGTTTCATCGCAATCGGATGAACGGTTTAGGAGCGCATTCAACACATACATGATACATACATAGATACAAACATTCAAATTTATAATATAGATTATATGAAAAAAATGCCGACTCTTATGAAAAAATGCCGATTTAGACATATTTTTTGATTCACATATAACATTCAAAAATAAACTTTTATCCAACATCGTGACATTATAACAATTAGGTACTGATTAATTTTATTTTTCCTAACCACCCTCAGCAATATATTTTCTTTTTCTTCTCAACTCATGAATCTGTCAATATATGTTCGTCTATACACACATGCACACCCACTCTCACACACACACATACACACCCACACACTCACACTCATTCTAGATATCTCTTTCACACACACACACATGTATGTATTACTCTTCTCTCATGCGCGCACCCACACTAATTCACACTTTTTTGTTGTATTATTTTGATATTAGGTATAGTACGTAAGAGGTACATGTTATTTTTGTATTATTATTTATTTAATTTTAATCATTGTATGCATGCACTGTGTGCTGTCCTTGGTAAAATAAAATAAATAAAAAATAAAAATTAGAATAAAATTATACATATTGAGATGGTTTGGAACCTGAGAAGAGTGAATGAAGAAAGCCAGACGAAAAAAATATTCAATGCTGACAAGAACGGAATAAGAGGTCGGGGGCGCCCAAGAAAACGATACTCTGAAAGTTTGAAATGACAGAAGCGTGAACAACAGACGAACATGTATGAGACGATTCATGTTGTTGAGGTGTGTGTAAAGATGTGGCGTTCGGTTTTCTCTGCATACCCCGTGATGGTATGTATATATTTTATTTATTCATTTATATTGTAATGCAAAGTTCAAAAAACGGGGGAAATTTGCGTTTTTTATCGAAATTTGGTACCGTCGCGACGTCGTATATGCAAAGAAGAAAAAAAAAACAGCAATTAACAAACTGAATAAAGCGCAAAGAAAGGTAGGATGGAATTTTAGAACGCAGAAAGAATAAATTTCAACAACTATTTGCGAAATATTACAAGTATTCATAAACAAAAGGTGTTACTCTACACTACGACGGAATATTGGGGGTTATGATTTTATAACAAATCAGCGTAGTATGTTTTTACGAAACTTGAGACAAAATTTATAGTATTGGATACCTTGCTGACATAATACCCGTTGAGAGTAAAACTTTATTTTTCAATTTTTTCCAATTCACACGTGGAACCAAATAATCGAAAATTTTATTTATTTCTAATTTTTCGACTGCTAATACGTGATGGAATTCCATTATTAATATTACAAAATTACTTAAAAAAATAAGTAAAAAAACATTTTTTTAACTTTATTCGCTCAAAGAGCATGGAGACCATTCAGTAGATGCTCTTTGAGCTACTTTTTTTTTTATGAAAAATCGTGTTTTTACTTATTTTTTTAAGTAATTTAATAATATCGAAAATTTTAGTTCAAAATACACTCTCAAAATTACACCCGTTGGGAGTTTGACGTTAAGAAACAACGCTCAAATATTTACGAAATCATTCCACTTCATATTCTTTTCTGAAATCATTACATTGCGAAGGGTGAGTAAAAATATGAAACGCAAATTTTGATAACCGCGTTTGGTAGTTATCATCATAAGGCTGGGATATCTCCCGACCGGTGTTCCGATCTGATAACATCTTCGGGGGTTTCCGCGATAATATTATTACGATTTGAATACACTCACTCATTGACGGTTGAATACACCCGTTCAAAACAAGGGTTAAGATCCGACTGAGTTAATTTCTACACTAACTAGCTGGAATCGCGTATAATAGTATTAATAACCGGGTGAATGAAGAGAGAAGAGTATTTTTAATTGCGGGTTCTGCAAAGACGGCATAATCTAGGAATTTCCTTTATCGAGGGTTAAATTTTCATCTTTCACCGAACTGGGTTTATTTGGCACCAAAGGAAACGTTGAAATTTGTCGAAATTAAAACGAACGAATTAGGTACATGAATATGTGTGTTTTTCATTATATTAGGTACTTTGCACTTATATTTAATTTATAAAAAAATATGTTTTAATGTAAAAATTACTGGCATGTTTGTAAGTTTAGTTGAAAATCGAAAAAAATTAAAAAAAAATGGTTATATCTACTTGCAGCACAACTTAAGGTTTTTTCAAAACAATGTAATTCGGGAAACTATATACATACATAATATATACATATTATATAGGATTGATTGGATTTAATGGGACCCCTCAGAGCCTAGTCCTTTAATATGTAAGGTATTTATAATTCTTAATTATTCCCCATTGAATCTATATAGGCCGTTGCATATTATGATGACAATTGAGATAATGACTTGTTAATTATTTTATTGATTCTAAGAACAGCTGTTAAATAAAAGAAAAAATATGTACGTAATATACATTTAAATTTAGTTATCAACCAATGACCAATAATCTAAACACTCATACCTTCACGGCATATCCAATGTAGGGAAAAACCAGCGAAAGGTATGCGGGTGTGCAATACCTTAAAAAAAACACATTCTCAAAATACCAGTCTCGTCTCACCCAAAAAGGCAAATTTCAGAATGGGTGGTGTATCTCATGTGAGATGTTATTTTACCTGTTGAATTTTCGATTACCCGGCTCTTACGAAAACGATTATTATAGAAAATAGTGGAAAAACTATTTTAAGCCAGTACTTCACAGCGTAATCTATAGGCACGACAAAAACAAATTTTCTTGGTGCAAACCGCTATCAAAATTTGGTGGCAAATTAACGTATTTTAATGTTTTTCGAATGGTTCGGAATGAAAATTGAAACAGTCACTACTCAAAACTAATATCAAAAAGTATATTTTAAAGTATACTTTTTGATATTAGTTTTAAGTTAAGGAGGCGATGAATGCGTGTCAAGATAGAAAAATGTGGCGTTCGGTTCTCTCTGCCTACCCCGTGAGGGACATGGCGTGATGGTATGTATGTATGTATATTTTAAAGTATAATCGACTGAATAAAGATATGACTGACGAATCATCCCTATGCTCTGTCAGTTCAGTATTCCCAAGAGATACTATTTCAGATTATTTGTGTAAATAACAAAATAAAAATTATAAGATACCTACATACACAATATGTATGTATATGCATATCATGATGACTCCAATTCCATTTTTAATCTGTGTACAATACTTAAGTTTATATTGTTTAGATTTAAAAAAAAAATGCAAATAGGTACAACCTATATGTCTCCTGTGAAATATAATAATATGTACACTGCTAGCCCTAGAACAGGTATACCTAGTTGGGCAGCAGTTATCAATTTTTAATGACGATTATTTAAATTTTGTGACGATTATTTATTTTGTTAAAGCGATAGAGTAATTTTGATTATTAATTATGTTATTATGACGATTATTGAAAATTTTGTTAAAAGAGGTATTTAAATTTCGAATAGCAAAATATTTTACTTGTATATAAATGTGTCGTTACACTGAATAAAATATTATGACAACCGAACTGGCTACCTACGTTATAGCTAAACTTTTCAGTAAAATCAGTAATATTGCTTTATCTAATTATGACGGTAGGTACTGGTCATCATCATCAGTAATGGCGCTACAGCCCGGTATGAGCCCTGGCCTCCTCAAGAAACTGCCTCCATCCCGCCCTGTCCACAGCAAGTCTCCTCCAATTTGTCTGTCCGATCGCTCTTATATCTCCCTCGATGTCGTCCAGCAATCTCATCCTAGGTCTCCCTCTGCTTTTTCTTCCTTCAGGACAGGTGTCCAATACTTTCTTTGGGATCTGGCTATCCTCCATTCTACAAATGTGTCCGAGCCAACGTAGACGTTGTATTTTGATGTATCGGACAACGTTTGGTTATGACGGAACTGGTACTATTTATTAAAAAAAAATCAGTGTAATATCCGATTAATATTTGAAAATTGAATTGAATTGAAGCTTGAATAGTCGATGCATGAATGTAAAGGAAGCCAGGAATGTGCAAAAATAGAGAAGTATGGCGCTACGTTGTCTCTGCTTACCCTGTAAAGGATATAACGTGATGGTATGTATGTATGTAATATGAATAAATCTTAATTAAAAGTCCGCATATTACTTGAAACAGTACGTTGCGCCAAACCGGTTTCAATACTACAATAATAAATTGAATAATTAACAATATTATAAACCTGATATTCATAGAATATTATATTTTTTCAAATAAAATAATAAAAAAAAATATTCTGATGATTACGATCCAGGAGCGCAATGTATTTGATTTAAAATCATCCTATTATTTTATACAACAGGCTTTCAAACGGAGTCAAGTCCATTACTCAGTATTCTCTTTGTTAGGAAACGTTTGTTGCATTTGCACTTTAAAACGAAATTTCTGAAATATTGTATGTACATAGTTGACCAGACGATGTGTATGGGAAGGGAAAGATCAAAAGTTCAGTTTCGGACTAAATGGATAATGAAGTTATAAAAGTAGCCGGACATTTGCTGCATGCCAACATTAAATGACTCATACAGACACCAGTTTCAAGTTTCTTCAATTAACAGTCGACCCTGATATAAATTACGAGAATGCTAATTTTATTTCGAGACACCTTTGAAATAACCTTCTTCTTCTTCTTCAGTCTGTTTTTTTTTTCCATTCTTGGACATAGGTCTCCCCCTTGATCCTCCACAACTCCCTGTCTTGGGCACACTGCATCCATCTCCCTTCAGCACATTTCTTGATGTCATTTGATGTCTGCCGACGCCTCTTCGGCTTGTTCTCGGTCGCCATTCTACGATCTTTTTAGTCCATCTTGAATCCTGGCATCTGGTAATATGTCCAGCCCAGCCCCACTTAAGACCAGCGACCCTTTCCGCTACATCAGCTGCTTTGGTTCTTTCTCTTATCATGACATTCTGAATTCTGTCCCCTATTGAAATACCCAGCAACTTTCTCTCAATAGCTCTTTGTCACAGCTTGGGCATTATTCGTTTTGTTAGGATCGATGTTTCCATTCCACAAGTAAGCACTAGGAGAATAGCTTCTTTTTCAAATATGTAATGGGACGATTTACGGGATTTCAGAATGTATGATAATTTCCCAAAAGCTGCCCATGCAAGGCCACCTTTTCTCTTTATTTCTGCCTCTTGATTTTCTTTGGAAAGCATCGCGGTATGGCCTAGATATACATATGTATCTGTGAACTCTTTCAATTTGCACTCCATCTATTATGATGGGGAAGGACTCTGCTTTATAACCTTATTTTTATATAATTCTTCTTCGCCTTCTTCTTTTGTAGCCATAACAGTTTCCCCGGCATTGGCCATCACTATTGGAAAAGCATCCCTAACTGTCGCAGTCTGGACATTTATACTTAACCTTGTTCAAACCAGTCAAATTGTTGAAGTTATCATACATATATGTATGTATCTTGAAAGAGAAACGAACGATTCGAAATCTGTCATATTATTCGTGGCTAAAGTACACAAACCAGCGTGACACATTCTCGTTTTGACGTACTCGAACATTTATCGTAACATACATTCTATTCGTTATCTTTAGCTGTTCCGGCTTCTAATATTTCCAACATATCTACCTATTCTTATATAGGTACCCATGCAGCAGACACGATTAATTAGAGAATTGAAACGACATGTTATTTATTTACATACCTATGTGTATAAATGTTATTGATTATGTCATCCGTGTTTATCTGTGAGTGTTCCATAAAATAAATAAATAAAACGAAACTTATGTGGTATTTCATTAAAATATTAAAAATACGCGGGGTTTAATACGTTGAAAACTTTGTTGTTATGAAACTTTTTTTTTACTACTTAACTTATGTGCCCAATTTATTTTTTTTTCTTCAACTTATATACATAACTTGTATAACTTTTGTAACTTTTTTTTTCTCTCTTTTTTTACTTATACTTAACTTTTGCTACTTAATTTTCTCTCATTTATGTAAGTTACTTCCGTGTATGATTAAATATGAGCTCATGTAATTTTGTAATGTTGTGCACATCCATAATTGGACGTCCAGCTCTCATAACAATAACCCATATTGTTTTCTGTTTATGGAAATTGTAAGCTGGATGTTTGTCAATGTACCCTTTAATAAATAAATAAATTATAACCAGAATAGCCTATAGCAGAACGACATACGACAGATGAAGACACATGGAAAGAATAAAAAATGAATAAAGATGTAATTAAAAGAATGAAAGTTAAAACTTTAAGATGGTTTGGCCACTTGGGAATAATGAATGAAGAACGCCTGAGGAAGAAAATATACAAAGCTGACAGGAACGGAATATGAGGTCGGGAGCGCCCAAAAAGAGGATGGCACGACCATGTGAACGATATTCTGAAAGACGGAAATGTAAGAAGCGTGTCCGATGGACGAATATGTATTAGACGATGTATAAATGTTGACCGACCTCCGTGGCACAGTTGGTAAGCCGTTCGGTTTCTGTGCGGGCGTCCTGGGTTCGATTCCCAGCAGAGGAGAAATTTATTTCTCACGCAAATATTGCTTCTCTGGGCTGGAAACACTGTTTAGTTGGAAGAAATTGCCATACCGCAATAAACTCGCCACTTGCGCAGGGTGCAAGGAAGTGTTTATTATTATTCATATTATTATGTGTGTCAAGATAAAAACGAGTGGGTTGTGGCCAACACTAAACTCTCCACACCACAAATATTGACAATGAAATATTTTATTCATTCTAAATTTTACTACCAGGAATATAAATTTTCTAACGATAGTATATTTTCATGTTAAGATAGACAAACTATTAATGCCGTATAGTGAAGAATGCTTATGTTGTATGAAATATTTTAAAAAAAGCAGATAAATTTTGATTTAAAGAACGCGAGAGCATTTTCAAAATTTTGACACGTGATATCATATGAAGATTTTTTTGTTATTTATGGAAAGCTAATCAGTTCTATGTTCAAGCTCTTTACATTATAACATGAAATCAAATTACTGAACGTTTCCATACATAGAAATTTATCTAATTTCATTTTTATTCATACTAAATGTTACTATCAGGAATATAAATTTTCTTCCGATAGTATATTTTTATGTTAAGATAGACAAACTATTAATGCAGTATAGTGAAGAATGCTTATGTTGTATGAAATATTTTTAAAAAAGCACATAAATTTTGTTTTAAAGAACGCAAGAGTATTTTCCAAATTTTGACAGGTGATATCATATGAAGAATTTTTTTGTTATTTATGGAAAGCTAATCAGTTCTATGTTCAAGCTCTTTACATTATAACATGAAATCAAATTACTGAACTTTTCCATACACAGAAATTTATCTAATTACATTTTTATTCATACTAAATGTTACTACCAGGAATATAAATTTTCTTCCGATAGTATATTTTTATGTTAAGATAAACAAACTATTAATGCAGTATAGTGAAGAATGCTTATGTTGTATGAAATATTTTAAAAAAAGCAGATAAATTTTGATTTAAAGAACGCGAGAGCATTTTCAAAATTTTGACACGTGATATCATATGAAGATTTTTTTGTTATTTATGGAAAGCTAATCAGTTCTATGTTCAAGCTCTTTACATTATAACATGAAATCAAATTACTGAACGTTTCCATACATAGAAATTTATCTAATTACATTTTTATTCATACTAAATGTTACTATCAGGAATATAAATTTTCTTCCGATAGTATATTTTTATGTTAAGATAGACAAACTATTAATGCAGTATAGTGAAGAATGCTTATGTTGTATGAAATATTTTTAAAAAAGCAGATAAATTTTGTTTTAAAGAACGCAAGAGTATTTTCCAAATTTTGACAGGTGATATCATATGAAGAATTTTTTTGTTATTTATGGAAAGCTAATCAGTTCTATGTTCAAGCTCTTTACATTATAACATGAAATCAAATTACTGAACGTTTCCATACATAGAAATTTATCTAATTACATTTTTATTCATACTAAATGTTACTATCAGGAATATAAATTTTCTTCCGATAGTATATTTTTATGTTAAGATAGACAAACTATTAATGCAGTATAGGGAAGAATGCTTATGTTGTATGAAATATTTTAAAAAAAGCAGATAAATTTTGTTCTAAAGAACGCGAGAGCATTTTCCAAATTTGGACAGGTGATATCATATGAAGAATTTTTTTGTTATTTATGGAAAGCTAATCAGTTCTATGTTCAAGCTCTTTACATTATAACATGAAATCAAATTACTGAACTTTTCCATACATAGAAATTTATCTAATTACATTTTTATTCATACTAAATGTTACTACCAGGAATATAAATTTTCTTCCGATAGTATATTTTTATGTTAAGATAAACAAACTATTAATGCAGTATAGTGAAGAATGCTTATGTTGTATGAAATATTTTAAAAAAAGCAGATAAATTTTGATTTAAAGAACGCGAGAGCATTTTCAAAATTTTGACACGTGATATCATATGAAGATTTTTTTGTTATTTATGGAAAGCTAATCAGTTCTATGTTCAAGCTCTTTACATTATAACATGAAATCAAATTACTGAACGTTTCCATACATAGAAATTTATCTAATTACATTTTTATTCATACTAAATGTTACTATCAGGAATATAAATTTTCTTCCGATAGTATATTTTTATGTTAAGATAGACAAACTATTAATGCAGTATAGGGAAGAATGCTTATGTTGTATGAAATATTTTAAAAAAAGCAGATAAATTTTGTTCTAAATAACGCGAGAGCATTTTCCAAATTTTGACAGGTGATATCATATGAAGATTTTTTTGTTATTTATGGAAAGCTAATCAGTTCTATGTTCAAGCTCTTTACATTATAACATGAAATCAAATTACTGAACGTTTCCATACATAGAAATTTATCTAATTACATTTTTATTCATACTAAATGTTACTATCAGGAATATAAATTTTCTTCCGATAGTATATTTTTATGTTAAGATAAACAAACTATTAATGCAGTATAGTGAAGAATGCTTATGTTGTATGAAATATTTTAAAAAAAGCAGATAAATTTTGTTTTAAAGAACGCGAGAGCATTTTCAAAATTTTGACACGTGATATTATATGAAGAATTTTTTTGTTATTTATGGAAAGCTAATCAGTTCTATGTTCAAGCTCTTTACATAATAACATGAAATCAAATTACTGAACGTTTCCATACATAGAAATTTATCTAATTACATTTTTATTCATACTAAATGTTACTATCAGGAATATAAATTTTCTTCCGATAGTATATTTTTATGTTAAGATAGACAAACTATTAATGCAGTATAGGGAAGAATGCTTATGTTGTATGAAATATTTTAAAAAAAGCAGATAAATTTTGTTCTAAATAACGCGAGAGCATTTTCCAAATTTTGACAGGTGATATCATATGAAGATTTTTTTTGTTATTTATGGAAAGCTATTCAGTTCTATGTTCAAGCTCTTTACATTATAACATGAAATCAAATTACTGAACTTTTCCATACATAGAAATTTATCTAATTACATTTTTATTCATACTAAATGTTACTATCAGGAATATAAATTTTCTTCCGATAGTATATTTTTATGTTAAGATAGACAAACTATTAATGGAGTATAGGGAAGAATGCTTATGTTGTATGAAATATTTTAAAAAAAGCAGACAAATTTTGTTCTAAAGAACGCGAGAGCATTTTCCAAATTTTGACAGGTGATATCATATGAAGATTTTTTTTGTTATTTATGGAAAGCTAATCAGTTCTATGTTCAAGCTCTTTACATTATAACATGAAATCAAATTACTGAACGTTTCCATAAATAGAAATTTATCTAATTACATTTTTATTCATACTAAATGTTACTAACAGGAATATAAATTTTCTTCCGATAGTATATTTTTATGTTAAGATAGACAAACTATTAATGCAGTATAGTGAAGACTGCTTATGTTGTATGAAATATTTTAAAAAAAGCAGATAAATTTTGTTTCAAAGAGCGTTAGAGCATTTTGACAATGTTGACACGTGATATCATATGAAGAAATTTTATGATATCTATGAAAAGCTAATCAGTTCTAAGTTCAAGCTATTAATATTCTTATATCAATATGAAATCAATGAACTGAACATTGCCAAATATAAAAAAATTCTCTTGTTACATATAAGTTTCATACAAATATCCATTAAATAAAATATAATTTTTGAAACCGTTGAATATTTTTCTTTTAACATTGACCAACTTTGAATACAATTTTATGAAGATTCTTGGTGTTGTATAAATAGTTGAAACCAAATTAAAATATCTCTAATTTCCAGGTCGTGAGAGCATTTTTTCAGTTTTTATAGATGAAATCATAAAGAAACATTGGGAAAAAATGAACCGTTGTCTATGGAAAACTAATCAGCTCTAAGTTTATGGACTTAACACATGTGATATCAATATGAAGTCAATCGGACTTATAGTTTGGGCTGCAGAGAGGACACAAAAAAAAAACAACGTAAATGATGAATTCATAGAGAAGAAATCAAAAGTTGTCTATGGAAAACTAATCAGCTCTAGGTCTTTGCACTTTACACATATGATGTTAATATGAAGTCGATCAGACTTATAGTTTGGGCTGTAGAGAGGACACAAAAAAGATAAATGCTACGGCGTACGGCGTACGGCGTACGGCGTACAGCGTATACGCCATACACACAAACACATCACGACGAAACTCATAGTGTGCATTCTCTACATGATACCCATTGAGAAATTGATGTAAAAAAAATACGCTTAAATTTTGCGAAATCATGACTCTCCCCTATTCCATAGTGTGGAGAGTAAAAATGTGGAGTTCGGTTCTCTCTGCCTACCACGTGAGGAACATGTGACGTAATGGTATGTACATATATATGTAGCCTATTAAGAGGAAAAAATCTCACTTTATAAGTATGTAAACGATACACACATAACATCCATATTATCTTCTAGATACCTACAAGTTTATAAGCTGTCCAAAACAAATAAATAAACATTGTCTTGTATGAAATTAAAAATATGTCTGTTTTACGGGGCTTATTGTTACAGGGAATACAATGCGAAACGATGTAAGTTGAAACGGACGCTATAGTATGATGTACAATACTTTTAAACAATACAAGGTTAGGTACGTGTATCTGTCATCAAGGTCTGAAAATTAATTGATTTAAGGATTGTCAACGTCCATTTTTACAGGTGCGCCTATGAAGCGAATTTGTTTTTTATAACAAAACTTGTTTACTCACATCATGAACCTTTCATTTGTACGATGTATAATTTTTTCGTGTAATGTACAACTTGGTCGTACACGGTTGACGGATGTTGGTACGCGAAAAAACAGTAGGTAGGTGGTACTAGCGAACATACTCTGTGGGTGTTGATTTGTATTGCGCATTTCTCCCCACTTTTGTATTTTGTATTAGGATAATTTGGTATCTTGATTGTATGTTTTGTTTTTTATTTAATTTTTATAGTTTTAAAAATAAAAAATTACTAACACGTGTATAGTACGACATATAAACCAGCAAATTCGACAACATATTACTTATAAGTCTTACTTAAAATATTCTAGTTAGCCGGGCATGTTGCCGAGTTCGCGATATTGTCCGCGACGTTCTTTATTGACTGTCGTTACATTGCATTCGCGTAGGCACCTGCCAATACAGTGACATTCTGCCGTGTCAGAGTGTCATTGTATTGGTAGATTCAGACGTTGCGTTTGAATCGTTGTGACAATTTAATGTAATGACAATGACGTACATATTTTATAGAAATTGATCTCTGATAAATTGCTTATTTTTATCCTTTAAAGTATGCTGGGCTAAAATCTATTTTTTTTTTGTCTCAGTTCAATTATTCCTTCTTTTTTTGTTTTATCTTATTAGTTCATCATTTGTTTTCTTTTTGTTTTCCTAAATATATGTATATGTGTATTTTAAACTTTCCTTTTAACTGAGCAAAGTAATGTCTTTTTTATAATTTGAATGGTCAGGAAACGTTGATTGTACCTACCTAATTATGCACAATAGCCATGCGGGAGATACCTGTCACTGGAGCACCAGAGATTCTATTTTTTTTGTTTCATGTTTTTTTTTGTTTGTGTTGTTCAGTGTTCTGTTGGTGTCTCTGTATATTAAATAAATAAATAAACATGCAGAAAAATTTCCATATCGTCACGCATTTTTCTGTACATACATTTCTCGTTTTATTCTTGTCTATGCATCGTCGCATACACGCTCTCATTCTTACTTCTCCGTCCTTTAAAATCTCATTCTTTGATTTTTCCAGTTTTACTTGGCCAACTTCTTCTTTCCTCTCCTCTCTTATCTGCCTTGTGTACATTTTGTGTACCAAACCATCTCAAGGCATCTCTTCATCATATTTATGATATCTCCTACAATCATATAATATTCATGTTTCATTAACCCTTCACAACCTTACTGATTTTATTTTTCAAATTATTGCGTTACTATGAACGCGAACAGTTCCAAAATTGCACGCATTTAAAAATTAGACGTAATCGCGTGCGGTCTGTGAGACCGACGTCAGGTTGTTACGTTACTTTTTTTAAGTATTTTTTTTATGTAGGTTTAAAATTTCAGAAGCAAACATACTACAAATAGGATACTGATTGAGATTTAGAATACGTATCGAACGTAGTAAATCTTTTTTTTTTATTTAATAAATGAATATTTCCTTGTTAATTAAACAAGTACATATACATCTTCCTATATTCCATAAATTAAGTATGAATGCGTGTGGTAAACTCTGAAGAAATAAAACGTAAAATTCCGCATTTGTTTCTTTCTAGCCGTAATCCAGATGCTGAATTGGTCAATCCCGGGTTCACATTAAATGTATCGACGTATTTTGTACCAAACGAAATAAGTCTTGTACTGTCCAACATGCACTAAACACCAACCTGTGATCCAAATTACAAAAAAAACCGTAACTGATATATAATAGCACAAAAGACGGTGTTGACATGCTATTTCAAAAATGTAATATTTTCTCTACGTCTCGAAAAACAAATTGATGGAAAATGGCAATATTTTATAGGATGATGTGTGGTAATTTTTTACTGAATTACATTAGAATTTGTAAAACATAATTTAAAACACCGTATGCTCAGAATTGGTTTGCAAAAAAACTTTCATGCACCATTCGTCGAATCCTATAAAACAAATCAAAAAATGCTCAGCCCCTTAATGATAAATACAAGACATGTTTTTCGTGTGACCGTTAAAAGAAACGCTAAACATCATGATGTGTTATGTATGTAGGAAACCGATTTGCATTGAATGCTGGGAAATAAATTATCTGATTGTCGCCGCAATTTATTATGAAAGTTTGTGGGTTGCGATTTTGTAATAATTATGCCTTGGTCGTTACAAAAATATTTTTTATCTTAAAGTCTTCTATTCATTTTTTCTTATAAATAGGTACAAACTATTACATATGTTGTAGCAAAATTTCTTAATCAGATATCAGATTTTCAATATTCTTAGATATTTTTCCTAAAATTAATATATTTATGTTGTGTCGATTTTTGATTTGTATATTGATATTTTTGCATAGTTTGACAACCAATGATGAGTTATATATGATGAAAACACAGATGCAACATTAATTTATTGCAATATTTCAATTAGTGGTTATTAAAAATGGAAAATATGCAAGGGGTCTCCAGGACCGACGTCAGGTAGCTTAGGGTTTATATCCTCATTTAATTGACCCTGTTAGATAGTCGTTAAGTACGAAAACGTTCCAATCTTAAAAAAATGTTTAGTGAAATGTTTAATGTATGAAGTATGATATAAACTAGCTATTAGCTATAAACAACTTATTTTTGTGAGTCACTTCGCGACATGTTTCGGAAGCACTGTCCTTCCATCGAGACGGCGATTCGAGTTTACTGTAAGTTTTAAAATATGTTTAGAGTTGTTAATCTTTTTTTATGAGAAAATCTTTTTCATTAAATTCTGTAAACTATTTTTTATTACTTTATAAACAAAGCCATTGAAATTGAAATTGCAACTGGCTTCGGAACTAACCGTTTCCTCCTCAGGCAGATTTTCAACTTACACAGAATATGACAATTGAGAGGTTGGTGAGCGGCTCTTTTGTGGAATGGCATTATTTGGTAAGACTCCGTACTCTTCTTCTAAACACATCGCCACATTCTGCCTGAGTAGGGAACGGGTAGATCCCAAACTGGTCACAATTTCAATAACGTTGTTTATAATTAGTAGTAAAATATAGTAATATAGTATTAATTATCGACGAAGTTTTTCTTTGGTAGAATTCCATTATAAGTTATATCTATAATTAAAAGTAAAGACTTTTTGATTCTACATTAATTTTCGCCTTTTTAGGGCATTAACTAGGCCTATCGCGCAGAATAAAATTAATGTAGAATCAAAAAGTCTTTACTTTTAATTAATATAGTATTTTTTTTAATGTGCCACAAAGTTAATTATCCGAGATTTGAGAAAATCTTTTTTATATTAAGGTGGTGCCGATGCGAGCTGAAGAGGTTTTATGCCGTTGGTGTAGATACATTCGTCCTACATGCCTGTAATGTTCTCTTCATTCAGAATTGACATTCAAATGTATTAAATTATTTCGCTACTTAATGTGATAGAGGAGATTTCAAATCTACTTAGTTTGAAATACGAAGCGTTTTGTTAATTTTAAATTGTTGCTGTTTGAATTGAATTGATGTTCGTCAGTCGCCATAGTATATCAAATATAGTTTTTATATTTTCAGAAAATAAACTTGTAAGTATTTAGGTACGAAAAACATTAATTTATATTTTATAGCAAATTGTATGCATATAAATATTATACATATATTACTTATGTGAAATCATAATAACAACAATCATAATAATTAAGTTTTCTCGTTTGTTAGCATATAGCATTTTGACCCGAGAGATCTGTTTTATGTATGCTTTGTGTATGTTTTGATGTTTATTGAAGTAGTGGTTAATTATTTATTATTAGTACTAAGTATTTTGATTGTGTGCCAACTCATGTAATGTAGAGTGGGAACTATCATCGCCCAGTTCATAAGCTATATGTAAAATAGTACTGCTAACTGCTAGCCCTAGAACAAGGTTTTCTAGTTGGGTAGTAGTAATCTTATTCTTTGTATCATTTGTAAAATTTGACGTGATATAAAAACATTAGTTATCTCGCACAGTGTTTATTCATATTAAAAAGTCACATTAGCGCAATATACTTGATCCACAATTAAAAAAAAATGAAGAAATCGAAATTTAGTATAGCGGATACCTACTTAATTCAACTAAAAAAATCGTTTACTCATAGAATTATAAGGTACAGAAGCCGCGTGCAATATAGAGTGTGAGGCGGTAGATCGGTAATCGAATCGGTGGGTGTACGTATACTGCATAGAAAAGAAATTTACCGAATACTACTATGTGTTCTATGACTGTATTGACGGCCGGGCGAGTGAAACTCAGAACATTGTTCTTAGTTTTAGTTGTCATACTTTCATTGCGCTGACTAGATATCTGTATCAAAGCGTTAATCTAAGCGTTTACTATAGTATCAGTGGACCAGGATTGTGGTGGCAAGATCCATCTTATACAAAATGCAAAAACTTCAGTATAACCGAGATCTAAAGCTAAGTACACTATGGAGACCAGTTAAAGCATACGTTTTGCCAGTACAGTTGTATGGAGTGGAATGTTTGACTCTCAAAGTCTCAACAATAAATAAAATTGAAGAATTCGATACGTGGCTTTACAGAAGGTTCATGCGCATCTCATGGGTCTATAGAGTCTCTAGTGAATGAGTTAGTTCTAAATATTATGGAAAGAGAGAGAGAGAGAGAGAGAGAGAGAGAGAGAGAGAGAAAGAGAGTTGCTGACTATTATCAAGAGACGCAAAGCAGCATACTTTGGCCAAAAACGGAAGACGTAGTGTGAAACTTTAAAAAGTATCGTGGCTACAAAATCTCAGGCAGTGGAATTCCGAATGCGGCGTCACTTATTAGGTTGGAGCAAGATCGGAATGAATTTGGTGTGACGGTCGTCAACCTCCGTTAGGGGCGACACATGAAGAAAAAGAAGCCAGAGGAATTCGGTATATTTGTTGTAATTAAGACATATAAACTGTATATTTGTATGAAGTTCAGCATATCTACAATGTTATAAATCATCTGCCAGGAGCTTGTCTTCCCAATTTATAACTGAGCACAGTCTTTTTTATTTTATTTTTATTAATTTTTATTTTTTATTTGTTTGGAAACTTAACAGCTATACATTTAAAATACTTAATTGCAAATGAGAATACAAAATAAATAGCCAATTATAAAGTTTCACATATTTAAATTATTATATATTATTTATGTTGGGTAGTCATTGTAAGATGGTGAGTGTATGTGGGGGAAAGGGAAGGGTAATGTCAAAATTAAATCGTTTAAGTAGGTGTATAAGTAAATTCGATCATTTATCTATTGAAGACCTACTAAAAAGTAAAAAAAAAATGTATATTAAAAATCACAAGTATACATTTCCTCTCGATAGTACAGTGGAGAGTAGAAATAAAATTAAATATAATATATTCTTCAACTTCGTATATTATTGGAGCATGTCATCAATTCTGAGTTTATAATTCTGAGTCAAAGACGATTCAATAAAAATTCTTATAATAAGGTAGGTTAACTTTATTATTCGTCTCGTTGCCGTTGCCCGCCACTCCTAGTGGGGTAGATTATTTGAAACATTTATTAGGCAATTTCAACCCAAAGCTACTATTTTTCTTAATCAATTATTGCCTTTGCGAAGAAACTATTACCGACACATTTAATATATAAATTGTACCGTGTGTTTCCATAAACTTAAGTATTCATTTTGAACATTTCGGCAATAGCCATCCCAATACATTTCTTTCGTTAATAGGGAATCGTCAATAAATAACATGTTATATCAACTCTCCAATTAAGTCGTTTGGTTTCTGTGCGGGCGTCTTGGGTTCAATTCCCAGCAGAGGAGAAATTTATTTAAATTTATTTCTCACGCAAATATTGCTTCTCTGGGATGGAAACACTGGTTAGTTGGAAGAAATTGCCATACAGCAATACAGTCGCCACTTTCACAGGGTGCAAGGAAGTGTTCATTATTATTATTATATATTTTTATTTTTAAATCTTTTTGTAGGTAGTATATATAAACAAATAAAATGCACACCAGCGGGCTTATTGCCATAAGGCAATTTATTCGAACCAACAATATGACAAAGTATGACAAAATTGAGAAAAGAATTAATCAAAGAAATAATAAATTACACCAAGATTAATATTGAAAAAAGAAACACGTGATAGTAAAATAAAGGGCTGGGAAAGGACAATTTGAGGAAATCGGGATCAGGTGTTTAGGGATAAACATTCCTCCTAAAGTTATTTTTTTGAAAAAAAAAAGTGAGTTAGACGACGCAGTATCCGGACTAAAGCTATTACATAGTTCGGCTGAATGTAGGTAATTCGAGCGACAAGCTGAAACATTCTGCGTTATGGTTAGGTATGGCTAGTGTTGTACGTTCAGCAGATCGGAGTGGAAGTCCATGATTGGATAAATAAGTGAATTTGTTTTTATGTATATACATTATGAAAGAAAAAATAGAAAACTATGAACATGGTTGGTCATGCAAACCGTTGTCCAGGAATCCGTTATGTAAATATTTGGTTATTTACATTAACCACTTCTTTGAGGTTTACAGAACAGATTAATATAAGTAGTCTAAGATGTTTAATATTTCAAAGAATATTTTTTTGTGTACATTTAACGTAAACATATAGTTATATTATGTAAAAAAATATGAATAGGTATAATTATAAAAAATATATATATATATATAAAAGATATATGATCCTAGAATGATCTATTATTGTTTTGTTAAGTTGAGGATTGATAATAAAGAGATTATCTTTGCATGACGAAAAATGTCATTAAAAATACAAATATAAATGTAATTTTGATGTACTAAGTAATTTTTCAATATATAAAATGTATAATTTCTTTTATTCCTTGAATATTTCATGTTAAAACACATTGTATTTTCACCAATATGATATAATTTATGCGTCCGCGTGCTAAAATATCCAAGTTATTATTATATTTAACCCTTTAGCAGGTCATTGTAAAATTATTTATATTATTATTAATGTGCAATCAATAAGAAGCTGGAAAAAATAATTTGACAATCATAAAAAATTGTTTAAGATTTCTTTGCCGATTACTTAACTAGTAATAATAATATTTTTGTACATTTTTTTCTTTTGTAAGTAAACCTCTATAGGATTTAGCGCCTACACTATATTTTACATTATCTCGAAAAATGCTTGCACACAATCTTGCGGCATTGATTACCAAACGATTATATTTTTACTCTACACTACAATTCAGTAGGTATTGGAGAGTTACTTTGCAATATGAAGCATTCGACGAAGTGTAAACAACATAAGTGTATGGCGGTAGATTATTTACCTCTGCTTGAATGTGATGGAAATATTTTTTCTTGCATTAAACCAATACTTGGTATAAATGAGAGCAATGAAACATATAGAAGTATATGTTTTAGGTTTATTGTGGAACATCTCAACAGAGATGGAGGAAGAGATTGTGTAAAAAAGCAAGGAATATCACAAATATATTCTTACAGGGATTATGACCTGTCATCTGCTGGCTAAAGTGATCACCTAATAATATGCAATTGCAATTTATATGTATATATATTATGTACTGGGGAGTAAAACGTTGGTCTAAATCGACTCATTTCAAAACCCTAAGGAAAAGGTGTTATATAATTTGTGTGTTTGCGTGTTTAATCAGTTGCCTGCTTTTTGCACAATATGAAATTAATCAGCTCCACGAATGTGCTTTTTTTTACACAATATTATGATTTTCAAACACAATGAAAATCAGTCATCAAGGTTGTACGTAATAATACATATGATTTACAGACAATGTATAGGTAGTTTATTTAGTTGTGAATTGTGCAGTGCAAAACGGTTCTGTATAGGTTGAAGGACTTCGGCGATTGAAGACTGTAGCGGACTCAACGAGCCTTGGACTGCATTCAGGTTGAACCCTCGACTTCGAGTGTCGAATGTACCTGAAATTGCTGATTATGGCATTTTTCACAATCTTCCTGAACGCTTTCGATCTGCGTTTCAATTTTTTTAAAGTGTCAAATGTCATTTATCATACATGTGTCTATTTCGGTTATATTTTCATCGAGAAACAATAATAGGGTAGTGTAGTAAATAATGCTCTCTGACCTTTTATTGGATACTTTTGAACGATATTTTTATTAAATTAACCTCATTGTGAATACATGTTGTCATCAAACATAACGCCAACGTCATCAATCGACATAACAGATGTCACATATAAAATAGAAGTAAATTTACCACAGATAAAATAGACAAACCTTTGCCGTCAAGGGACGGTAGTCAAAAATGCGCGTGGGCACAAATATTTAACTGAATAAATAAAATATAATAAATAGTATTAAAAATAGTAGGGATTTTACAACCACGTAAATAATAAGTTGAGAATATATTTTTTTGAAAAATGTGATCAAATACGAATACATAATACCTAAACTTTTCCTAACTTCAAATGCCAAAGATGTTGATAGCATTTTTTCTGCGACCAATTTCCATTTAATTTATAAAGCAACTCGCTCACGTGAGTCGCCATAATCATTAAAGACTAACTGTACCCAACCAAAAAATGTATAATTTTCTCTAGATTTATCTGTTTCAAGTTTCAACCGATCACACTATCGGTAATTTTTATGCGCATGCGTATTTCCGTCCCTAAATTTTTCTAGAGCCAGACGCTAGTTAAAATAGTGGTCAACAGATACTATACCTATCATAGCATTTTCACCCGATAATTTTACAGGGCGTTTCTAGCGTACACTTGACGTTCAATCTGAATGCGACAGTGTCTTTACAGCGTCTGTTTCCGGTCATTTAGAACACTATGTGCTCTCGGAGTTCGTAGTCTTTCATATCTGGTGCATTTATTACAATATCCAAATTCAACCTTGGTGGTTCAGTTGGTTAGATATCTGACTGATGATCCAAATGTTCCAGTTTCGATTCCCGGTGGAGACACAGTTTTCCGTCTGAATCTGTGAGACAATTGAATATCGTAAAAATATCGTAAGTCTCCAGAATGTGGCAGCTTGTTATTGGTTGCGTGTTAAATAATATATGAAATAGTACCTGTAAGTTGCCCGGGAAGTAATATAAAAAAAACGAAAAAACGAATTCAGAGTAAATTCTTCCGATAATTTAATTTCTGCCTTAACATTGGCCTAGAAAGTATTAAATATTTACAAAGTTACACTACTGACCACACTGCCTTGGCTAGGGTGTCCCTTATTTTTTAAATACTTTTTTTAAAACGCATAGGCTCTTATTTTATTTATTTGGTCCAAATGTACTTAGAAATATTTTTTTAGCTCATTTACATGCGATGCAAATATGATCATTCATTAGAGAATTAAATTCTATTGATCAAATCGACAGTTGGATTAAACAAACATACAGTTGTGGATTTAACAAACATACATTGTGTTAGTCCAATAGAAATCATTTAACTAGCAAAGATTCCATAAATAGTTGACAATAATTTGCTCAATAATAAAACATTAGTTATAACAAAAGGATGAATAAACAAGAGTGAAATAACACAGAAATTAAACTAAAAAAATGTTAGAAAATATAAAGACGCCGACAAGATGGTAATTTCGCACTAGTTATTTGGTGATTTACCTCACCAACTAAGAAAACACTTCTCAGTTCCAATGAAATCTTTGACAATCAAGTAATGTGCGCTAATTACTGAACCTAAGGCAAATTCCAAATATGTAAATCGTAGATGCGTTGTTCGAACCGCGCATACAAGTTATATGAACATGTTTGCATTGCATGTCGGCACGGGTTACATTGCTCTAAATGAGCTAAAAATTAGTGCTCTAAATGAGCAAAAAATTAGTGCTCTAAATGGATATATTTAGAGTACTAATTTTAAAATAAGAGCCTATGCGTTTAAAAAAATATTTTGAAAAATAAGGCACACCTAACCTTGGCGGGACACCGCCCAAAAGTTTTATTGTCTGTATGGTTGTGAGACATGGTTCATAGGTGAAATAGACAGTTAAAGATTGGAAGGACTTCGAGATGTAAACCCGCCGACGAATAATTGTTATATCTTAGAGGGTCCGCATTACAAAATGATGATGTTACCACCAAAATTTATGAAAGTCAGCATATTATGTTAAACAACATATCGAAAAGGGATAGACCATGTTGTGTTCTGAGACGAAGGTCTCTTACACATCATATTGGAGGGAATGGTAGATGGATAGACTGGCATAGGACTTCCTCGCCGGGAGTATTAAGAACAGGTGTGGCACAATGTGAAGTGTTTATTTACCTCCTACACAGAGTTGAAGAAAGTCGCTAAAGATCGGGCAGAGGGGAGGAAAAGATGCATCGCTTTTCTGACAACCATTCTCCAATCAAAAAAGGAGATACTTTCATAAACCAATTTCTCTTAATTATACGTACACATGTGTGAAAAAGGACATTAAAGACTCGGTATAGTATGGAATGAACATTTTAGAGTGAAAAGAAACTAACTAAAACTGATTTTTATTGTCAGTTTTTTTTCATAGGGATGATTTTATTGCATCAATTGAAATGTCCTCAGCGACGCTTGCGAAGTAATATAAATTGTTTTACTGCTTATTTCGCACCATTACTGTAAGGCTACCGTTTTATTATTTAAGATATTCAATCTTCAGCAACAGTTGGTAATAAGAAACAAGCACTTGGTACAATTTTGGTGTTATTTTGAAAAATAAAAATAAAATGTTTCACATAAAGGAAATATGTGACACATGTACCTTTGGGTTAACATTATTTAGTGCTATTTTAACGTTTTTATAATCTTTTTTATCGAATATGTAAAACATAAAACATAATAACTTATTATGACTTGTTTTTATGCATAATTAATTTATATTTAATTTTTGTTAAATGTAAACCTGTTATTGGTTTATCTAAAATCTGTCATAGAATTAAGATAATCTGTATTGATGTCTTTGAAATGTACAGTAAAATGTTGTTTTTTCAATATTTATTATTTTATTTTTAAAGTAATAAACGGCAATCAGCTGATTATATGTTACAACACAAAAAAATGTAAAGAATTTAAAAAATCAATTAAACAACGAAGAACGAACAAAAACATGGTTGAAGAGATAAACATACAGAATAGTATAGTTTATTTCTGTACTTTTCTGATGTTTGATTTCTGCCTCAGAGGATGCCGGCTGTGTTCGGCGAAAGCGCTCAGGCTCATTAAAGTCACTCTCATTTGTGGATAAAAACTGTGTTTTTTATTTATTTTTAGAAAAGTTTACATTAGAAATACAAATTTTTCAATAGATAGCATCAATAAAATAATTATATTAAAAACGAATGTAGAAATATTAATAAATATTTATTGAATTAATCAATTTTCATATCACAAAGACGGGTTTGTTGTCAATCTCTTTTAAACAACCTTCAATATTAAGTAAAACTCTTGTATAACATTCCGTTAAGAATAAAAAAACTTAGATCGTTATTAAACTATTTCCTTTCTATTCACCTCAGAAACAATATGAAATGTAAGATGATTGATGTTGATAAAACATATTAATGTGATTGCAGTGCCTATCTCTCGAGTATCAAAAACATTAAACTCGTACAACCCTTCAATTCTATTCACCCTGGACATTTATCAAATAAATTATTAAAGACTTGTAGCGTGGAAAAGGGATCAGTGAGAACATAAAAGTATTCACGTAAAAGAAACATTACATCCGACGTTTGAACCTAAGATAATCTTAAAACGAAAAAATAAATATTAGTTTAATGTGTAGAGTCTCGTTGGAAGACAAATTAATATATCTACAGTATGAAGGTATGTAGGTATACAGCATTGAAGTAATGTGGTATTGGCATAAGACTACCTAGAAGGTTAGATAAGCAGATTAAAAAAGATCGATTGAATTCTTCCATCAAAAACGACAAAAGAAGATAATATGTGTACCTATTTCTTATAGGTATTCCTATTCACATTTTTCAATACAGCTTTTATGATGGAAAATGTGATGAATTTTTTCAATAAAAACGGTAATCGTATATATTATTATTTCATTATTGAAATATTGATCATTACTGTATTTTTATCGAATTATTAAATGTTACATATTTTTTAATAAATTCATACAACTGTGTATGAAATGAATATGTGCTTGTTACAAGAACATACAAATAGGTAAACATTATCATAATACATTCTCTAAACTAAACAAATATGTATGCTTACATATTTTTATATCCAAGCAAATATGTATGTCTACATATTTGTATATCCAAGCAAATATGTAAGCTTACATATTTGTATATCAAAGAAAATATGTACGTCTATATTTTTGTATATCCAAGCAAATGTGTATGTCTACATATTAATAAAAATATAACAATGCAAAGAGAGAGGTGGCGTAAAAAATGCATGTAAAATATATGTACATAGTGCTACGATTAACGTCTTTGTTGTAAAAAAAAACATACAAGTTCAAAGAATAATTTTGTGGGAATTTGTGCTGTTGACTTGTATAACGATGTGTACTGTTAGTCAAAACAATATTACAATTACATATTTTCTAAACAATTTCTTCTTAATCGGCTACAGGAAAGGATAAAAAATATTCACTTTTTGAAGAAGCACACGAAAAAAAAAATAGGGTGTAGATATAAATAAAATAAACATATTATTAATTCATAGGAATATGGAAGTGACGCAAGGACAAGGACTATTGAAATGAAAAACAGGCGGCCTTTTCGACAGTAGGTAGACTCGTCGTTTTTTTAATCTATTTATAAAAAAAATAATCAAAAATGGAATCTCAAAGAAGATTATAATGGCGAGTGAACGGTACCATGTAATAAGTAGTCTGAAGAAAACAATTTTAATTGATATGCCTATTATAAGTAATATGAAAATTATGTATATGAACGAGGAAAAATGAAATACACTTGGAATACACAATGAAGATTTTATTTCGCGATAAGCGTTTTAACGAAAGGAAATGGTAAAATTGGCCTTACGCGAAAATTAAAACATTGATGCGGAATCTATTTATTCTGTAATATCATTATATAATAGGATATTATTTTTTATTACTTACCTTCTCCGCATATATTATATCAGTAAAATTAAATTGTTTTGACCACAAATCTAAGTAACAAAAACAATGAGTTTTACTAAAATAACTATGGTAATGTAATGGTATCAACTCTTGTAAAGTTCAAATCTTCCATTTTTAAAATTACCAAATTAAATGAAAAAAGGAAAAATTTTACAGGACTTATTTTTTTACGACAGAACGTTTTTGCCGACGTGATCATTATCAATCAGCAATGTTAAATTAGTTTTTTTTTTAATTAAGTTTATTTTACAACTTGATAATGCCGAAATACGTTTTCATCCTTCTAATGACTGTCCCTTACAAAATTATAAAAGAAGACATACGGAACACAAGAAGAGACCGGAGAACTCTAAAACCTTGCACACACAGCACTCAAAGTGCCAAAGACCTCGGCGAAAGATATCGGGATTAGAGGCTCACCACGCATTCCGAATGCAGTGACTTTTTAGGTGAGACGCGACTGGTATGTGGGTATACACGCATGTGTTGTTCTCTCTTTTACAAGGCAACGCACACCCGCATACCTGTCGCTGGTTACCTTACATTTTGTGATATGTCATGATGGTATGAATAAACGAATGATTTATTTCAATAATTGCGTCGAATTTGTTTTTTTATGGATATGGCATCTGCCTTTCAATATAACTTCTCTAAAATAATAATTATAGTTTATATTGGTTAAATGTATATTTTCAAAGTAACATTATGTTATGTAGGTAAATATTTATATTTTTTCCAAACTTACTAGGACGATGCCTAGTGTGTCTGGTAAATACTGGTCTGTCCTGAATATGAATGATCTTATGAAAAAATTTCAAACCGTTGCGCCAATTAAAATACAAGTATCTACTGTTTAACCCTATCTCCTTGAAAACTGCAACGCGGAGTAATAACCTTTAAGTTAGGTACATGTCCCATTAGAAGCTATACTGAGAGGGCAATAACAATATGTTTTTCTACTGAAAATAACCCATCACGACTATTTTGACTTTCAAATAAATTCAGAACGGGAACTTTAATATAAAAAATAACAGGATGTTTAGCAACAACGTCTAGGTTTGTAGAAAAAAACAAAAAAATTAAAGTGTTTTAGCTTTTATTTCTCGTTTATATGATATTTACCCAAGAAGAACTTCTAATATTTACATAATAATAATCATAAGATACATTTGAAATCGAATTATAAGATGCCTACATTTTACAAATAAAAATCTAAATGAGCTGCTTCAGAACAGGTCAATAAGCTAGTGAAGCAGTTTACGTTCCGTATGTGTATTAAATGTATATTATTTCTTATGTTACCAAAAAAATAACATTTTTGGGTGAAAATGGTTTTATATCAAGATCCCGTAATTTTAAATATCAGTCAGTAAACTTTAATATACATAATATTATTTCGATGAATGTTAAAAAAATATTAAAACGTGAATATAAATTTAAATATTGTGTAAAGTTCACTTTCGTTAATTTTTTTTTTCAGAACAAGATTTATTTCTAATGTGAACATTCTTTAATAATATTTGAAAATTTCAATTTTCCATAACGTGAACATGTTGACAGATGAAATCATAGAGATGAAATACTTAATTAAACATTGTCTTTGTACTTATATATTATTATACGTACCATCACGGCATATCCCACAATCTATGATTACATGCGACAGGTCTTCTGATGTGCATTACCTCATAAAAGGAAGCCCGACACATGCGTGTATGTCCACAAACGAGACTATCTCGTCTTGCCTAAAAAGTTAATATTCAGAATGAGTGGTGAACGTCATTGCTAATTTTACTTTTCGGTGTCCAAAATCATCTACCCATATTGTGTCCCTTGAGTAATTTGCAGCCATTAATAGCATTTTTATTCGCTCGCCATAGATCCTCCTCAGAGCACCCCCCTTTCATAAGCGGGCAGTTCAGCAGGTATGACATGTTCTGCGTCTCCCCATATTCGCATGCTATGTCCTGATCAGCCTCTATCATTCTTCATCTGTCCATGTTAGTGAGATTGTATTCCTGAGAAAACTGTTTCTAGACTTGAGTATTGAGGGCGGGAGGATGTGACCATATAGCGGATGTCGAGAGTCATTCTGCTTTCTCATGTTTTCCTCTTCAGAAGCTACGGCTCTTCTTATATCTGTTGGTGCAATTCCAGTTAGTTATTAAATTTTTCCACAGGAGTAGGTTTAGGGCATCCCGTTATGAATCTGCTGGTTTCGTTCAAAGCAACATAATATATACGTTTCTAGCATGAAAAGATTGGAACCAGACTGGAGCCGCATATTTCGCTGCTGAGTAGCATGTCCTGAAGTTTTATGAATAGATGGTTGTGCTCTCCACGTCATTGCTTAACTTTGTTAGATGTTAATTTGTCTGTTTTACTTTCGATTATCCGGCTTTTACTGGACCGGTTTTTACCCGAGAAGTGGAAGCACTATTCTAAGCCGGAGCTCACAGCATTAACAAAATTGTAAAAAAATGTTGAAAAAGGTTAGAATAAAAATCTCATACATTACATGCAGTAATGTTGAATTGGCGAGTGAGTTCCTGGTCTTGAACTAATGTGATGAGAAGCTTATATCCCCCCAGCAATGAAGTATAATCCCAAAGGTATCGTAAATACAAGAAAAAGTCATGACGTATTACTGGGTTGTTGAATGCAGAAGTACTACTACTGAACGAACAAACTGCTTCTCTGTTGACCCTAGAAAGGGTTAAATTTAAAATAACACACGGGGCTAATCCAAACATAATGCCAGCTTACAAAATTACACGTTACGTAGCATTTTTTTTATTACCTTTACGGAAAAAGATGACCTTCCATTTTTATGCCCATTGTACTCAATAAAAACATAATAAATAAATTAAAACCTTTCTTCCACTTCAAAAAGGGTTTTCGTAGGGAGAAAGTCAATAGGAAAATGAAAACGGTTAGATTAAATGCACGAGTTTTCTTGGATACTTTGGACTTTATTATTTTCATTAATTTATTTTTGATTGTCAAAGATTTTTTAAACATTAATTGGGTTGGTGAGTAGTAAATTAAGTATCTAAACTGGTGAATTATGTCCTATTGAAGCTAGATCGTTGATATTATTGCATTTTATTTTGATCATTCACAATTTACACATTGATCCGCATATTAGGTATTTTTCGAGAAAGTGCACAAGTTGAAATACCTAGCGCTCTTTCAAAGAGGCGAGTTTATTGTCAGATGTCAATTTCTTTCACCTAACTATTGTTTCAAGTCCAGAAAATCTAAATTTACTTGATAATATTTTTTTTTCTCTCTGTCATTAACAATTTTTGGGTATATCGTCTCGGGCAACTAACAGATGCAATTTAATATAGACCATATCCTCAAAAAATCGTCAGTGTTCAAATAAGGCTTTTGATTTTTTGAAATATAGACTGTTAAAAATGTTATCGTTGGAATAATAGTCTCAACATTGATGTTTTTTTATGTATATAGACCTAAGATGAAAACTTTTGGATTGTGGCCATACTCCTGCATACCAAGTCATTCCAGAAAGTATTCAAATTCTGTATGGAAAATTTACAACATTCTCATTAAATGAGTTTGTTGAAATATTTTTGTTCAAACATTTTATTTTAAAAACTTGAATATTCTTCGATGCCATTTTGTGAAAGTGGTGTGCCTTTTTAACAATTTGAAAATATAAATAACAAATTTTATGTTCCCTGATCTTGGGTTCACTTTGAAATATCCTTATATCCTTAAGAGTATTATATATGCAAATTTGAAAATAATAAATTGAATGTGTCATTGAGTCTAATCGACATAAAAGAATAAACATGCCGTTCATTGCACACAGCAAATACATACACAGATACATTGTGATGAATCTTTCAGAATACAATCTCATCATGATACTAGTTGATTATCTGCAATAATAGAAATTAACCTTAAAATTGCGAATCCCCTTGGAGAAGTGAGGAGTAAAAATATATATGTACATAATAGTCGATCAACTGATGTGAAATTACCTTAATAATAATTAAATTAATAGATTAATAACTTAAGAATCTTGGATGACAGAAGAATATTTTGTATGAGATGAGGCAATAGATGTTTGTTTGGTTAAAATAATGTGGCGTTGATTTCCATCATCGAGGACGAATTTTGCTCACCAAAATTGAAGCATGGTTGATATTATTTACATATATTTGATGGACACCTTCATTACTTCTTTGAGATTAAAAATATAGCTTTTTCAATTTTCAAAACAAAATTGAATGTGAAATTTGAAACCGAAATTGAATGTTGTCTTCTTAGGAGAGACAAGCCTGGTGTATGGGTATGCACGCACGCATTATAAGATAATAACAACTGCAAACACCTGTCGGTGGTTACCCACATTGTGGAAAATGCCCTGAGGGTTATGAATGAATGAATGAGCAAAAGAGAAGCAATCATACCTACAGCTACACCTGTCATCGGCTAGATGCCCGACCTCCGATTTTGCCCATCATGTTTTTGTCGTTTTGTTTCTGTCACGATATAATTAATAATATTACATGATCTATTGAATATTTATCGCATATTATATATACGCAAACATTGCATTTTTTCCCTCTTCTATTTAAGTTTTTATTGAATTGATAAGAAAAGTCTACAAAAAGGCATAATTGGTGAACATTGCGCAAGCCGTTAAAATGATCACGTACAGGTCGTACGCCCTGTAGGTGCCTTATTTCCCTATATTCTTATAAATTAATATGTTCTTGTAAATAAATATGTCAAAAAATTATATTAAAATATACTATAAATAATTGCATTGACAAATTGAACGTTTTATTATAAACTATTGTGTAAAAATACATTTTAATCAACAATTGATAGACTAATCAGAGTTTCTTGCGCAGAAAATTTACTAATTATCAATTAATTAATTTTTCCTCTACTGGGAATCAAACCAATGGCATGCTGGTAGCTATAACAAAGAAATCAAATAAAGAAAACTTCTAATCTTTTTTATCAATTCTGCGGATAATTCAACAAGCATATTTGTGCGTGTAAGATTGTATATTCACGTAAGTTCTTTAATAAATACTAAATTTATAGGTATATATTAAATAATACAATAATAGATAAATAGGTACCTACACATATTTATTAAATTAACAGGAAAGTTCTTGAACACGTAATATCTCAAGTGAACGAAATCAGGTATATAAGGCAAGATTAGAACCCAAGTATACTGCATCCACGCAAGTATACTGCAAGTATACTGCATATTTTCGTTTTTATTTTTTTTACTAAGACCGAATATATCCTTGAAACATCCTCATATATTCCCTTAATTCAGTATTAAATCGTTCGTAGCTGTATTCGAACTCGCGACCACTGCATGAATACTCAGCGCGCTTACCGCTCTGCCACCTACCATCTAAATTATTTAAGGAATTTTCATAAATCAAATCAAACATTGGATAAACCAACATACGAACATAGACTTCAAATAAGCCAAAAAAATAATAATTAGACACCACGATAAGCTTATTTTATTAATAAACAATAACTTATAAAAGAGTTCCATTATTAATTGAGAATTAATCTGGTATATACACGATAAGATTTTTTTTAATGTAGATTTATTTTATTTTATTGTGGGTATACACAGATGAACAGGTTACATTCATTAAAATATTTATATGCTAAGTGGTACAATCTATAGCTAGGCCTGCCATCCAATTATGTATATCCACTGTAATTTATATTTAACACAACAGAAGAGAAAAAAATGTAAAGAAATAATGATTAGGAGATGGTTAAGGATAGTTGGATAGGAAAGTGTCAGGGAATATCAGAGGATAACTTTAAGAGTGTGAGCAAATTAAGTTGTACTGTATTCAAACGATAAAAGAAAATAAAACATCTATCTAGATTTATTAAATGAAACGAACTTAAAACAAATAAATAAATAAATACCTAAAACTTTTCATAATGGGTATTTTAAATCAAACAAATGATTTGGTCTACATATATATTTTTTCCTGAGTCCAGGACGACCGTTTCAGCTTATTAGGCCCTTATCAGCTGAAACGGTCATCCTGGACTCAGGAAAAAATATATATGTAGACCAAATCATTTGTTTGATTTAAAATACCCATTATGGAATTCTACATATTCAACACCGTCAGCATTGACAAAATTAAAAAATAAAACTTTTCACTTAAAGTGTTCGTCAGTAATTCGCGTTATGACCAAATATTTTCTTGATATTTTCAGGTGTAATCCGACCTGAGAAAGAAACTGTCGAAAGTTTTAGAACCGGTTTGTATAAACTTATTTGTGGTTCCATCAAAGTTGTTTAAAAATATTTTACAGAAATCAAGATTGATTTTTGACACATAAAACATATAACATAGTTTAAAAATATTTGTATAACTTACGGATAAGTCTCAATCCCAACTGCATCCATGTGGGTATCTTCAAATACAACTGTTAATTCTGCAAAATAAAAAAAATATGTTTTTTTTTTCGTTATAAACTCAACAATCCACTTCCACACGTAAATGTATTTTTTTCTACGACATTAAATTTAGTACCGACACTTAGCACATAAATAATGAAACATTGATAACGGTCCGCCAACTTTCGAAACAAACTTCACAGTAAAAACTCGGTTCGCGTTCGCCTTGGCCCGACACACGAAAAAGATCACGTAGTCTTGTGAGGGTTGTTTGACTGCGAATCGGCGCAGTGGCTAAACTGTACTGTTGGTTCACCCGTTGCGTCCTACACTTTTGTTAGGGGATGAGAGCGACGCGTGCGCACAGGGCGTTTTTTAAACCCGCCACTCAAAAACAGCGATGCGGCTCAAATACGCGACGTTTAGTACATAAATATTATAATCTATTGCTTCCGATGCACTTTCCACGATCGAGTGAAATGCCTGCTAATCAGTCGGAATTTTTTTTTCGCCAAGTCGGAAACTGAGCCGGACTTGTCGATTGGAGCGTTTAGTAAGAAGTCAATGTAATCTTGAAGTCACTGTTGAAAATCACATAATTCCATTGATAAATCTGCAATAGATATCCTAAATAACAATTTTGGAGCTTTTAAAAGACACTATTTTTGTATTGCGTCAGCTTATAAGTGGGTATGTAATTTATGTTTTATATTTTTTATTTTATTGTCTTTGTTTTTTCTGTTTTATTTCATTCTTGTTTACTCTACCTTTTGATATATCATGTAACTGATGTTTGGTATCAAATAACTTACATTTATTGAAACTTTGCTGGTTTACTAACCTGACCTGAGAATCTCTACCATAGCTTGGTGTCATCCATCATTTCCACTACAGTTATATGGGCTAAAATAACCGAAGGTTCACGGTCTATTTTTCTTTACTGTGTATGTTTAATAATCTCTGTTTATCATTTTGCATTCAAAAACATGTAACCACAGGGCAAATTGAAAAAGTACTGCCTCAGAACAGACTTGTTTAGTGAGGCAGTAAATTTCCAAATATGAACAATAAAATTGTCGAATATTTTTATTATTGCATATGCGCAAACATGAACAATTGTACATATATGTTTATGATAATTATTTTTATTATTTTTTTAAATGTATTAATTTTGTTGTTATTGTTTTATATTATATGTGTAAATAATGGAAATAAATAATTTCCCATATTGAATCATAAATTCGATATATACCACTTTTGTTTTTTGTGTCACTTCGCGACATGTTTCGGAAGCGCTGTCCTTACATCGACCGGCGTGTCTAGACTCGATCGATGGAAGGACAGCGCTTCCGAA
Organism: Molanna angustata; assembly: GCA_963576475.1. Classification (NCBI taxonomy): domain Eukaryota; kingdom Metazoa; phylum Arthropoda; class Insecta; order Trichoptera; family Molannidae; genus Molanna; species Molanna angustata. Next base: position 35,317,159 of record OY754966.1, read on the forward strand.
ACATGTCGCGAAGTGACTCAAAAAACAAGTGGTATATAGCGAATTTATGATTCAATATGGTTAATATTAACTACCACAAAATATCCGCCGAATCATTAAATGATATAAATAATTTCATTTACTTTTTTTTCGTACTTAGAGAATGTGTGTATTTTTAATAAATAAAATATAATAAAAATAAATATACAATATTTTCATGATAAATGACAGGCAAGGTTTATAAAACAGCTGTAGGATAGTAATGAGAATCCTGAGGTGGGCAGGCGTGGTGACGAAGCTTTATAAAATTTACAGAGAGCCCACTGGGATGGTACGGAAATGTAATGAGAAGACGAAAAGATCATGTGGCGCAAATTGCTCTAGCACTCCCAGAAAATAGGATAGGAAAAGGACCAGCCCCGACAATACAGGACATCATCCTGGCGCCGAAAGATTAGGAGAGCCGACCCTACCTAAAATAGGACAAGACAAAGAAAAAGAATAAGACAAATTATTGTAAAAATTATTGAATTGGGGGAGGAAAGCGTTTTTGGATTTGGCACCATTAAATTCTGGGTTTTCTAAATCAAATTTTACTATAACACGAGACGGCCAGGTGTTAATTTTGGGTTCTAGTATGAGCGGATAATTGCGATTATGACTAGTCACGAAAAGTGACACATGTCATATTCTTCTTCTTCTTCTTCGATGGCGCTACAGCCCAAGTCGAGCCTTGGCCTCCTTCAACTTCTGCCTCCAACCCCGTCTGTCCTCAGCTGCCGTCCTCCAGTTTGTAATGCTTAGGAGCTGTACCGCATCCCTCCTCACCTCGTCCTGCCATCGCAACCTGGGTCTTCCTATCTTCCTTTTTCCTCCTGGATGATCAGTCATAATTCTCTTGGGAATTCGCATATTTGGCATTCTCTGAACATGTCCAGCCCATCTCAATCTCGACATGTCATATTACTTGTCATATAATATATTATGTAGTTGTTTGATTTCATATTTTTTTATGACAATTCTTATAAAAAAAATGTTCACTCATACTAGACACATACTCATACTATATTAAATTATCTACCAATCGTTTTTTGATCCACCAATATTAATTATTAGACTCTCTTTATATGTAGATAAAATTGAACTGTCATTCGATTCTTTTAAATTTAGAAAAAAATAAAAATGTATTATGTAGTTGTTTGATTTCATATTTTTTTGTGACAATTCTTATCAAAAAAATGTTCACTCATACTAGACACATACTCATACTATATTAAATTATCTACCAATCGTTTTTAATCCACCAATTATTACACTCCCTTTATATATAGATAAAATTAAACTGTCATTCGATTCTTTTAAATTTAGAAAAAAATAAAAATGTTTAATGTACATTTTCTTTAGTTCAGATAAATATACATACATCAACAACAACATTTGGTTTGTCGTCCTTGACTTTTTTATATTCTTTCTGTTTTTCAATGCTATGTAGCTTACTTTTTATCTTAAATAACTTACTGTTAACTGGACATGGTGCTAGTAGGACACTTTATATCTATCTAGCACTGAATTTTTCTTTTCTTTTTTTCCCGAATTGCTTATTTTGTATACATATTCTTTGTTTCTCTATATTATATTTTTTTATTTACTATTTAATATGCTATATCTGTACTCTGTTAAACAGAGTTATTATATCAATTATTGTGACCACAATGTTGTGAATTTTGAACCATGAAACGATGAACCCAAGTGTTCTGTAAATAATCTAGGGGGGATAGAATACAATAAACAATAAATTAATGCTCTATTATTAAGACTTACTTCTTCTTCTTCTTGTGTCATATCAGGTCTCCCCGATGTTGACGACCACCACAGAGAAAGCCTCCCTGTCCTGTGCAGTGCGAAACAGCTCCTCCGCAGTTCTATACTGGTCCATTTGCGGATGTTTCGCAGCGAGGAAAGCTGCCTTCTTCCGACCCATCTACGACCCTCAAACTTCTCCTTCATGACGAGCTGAAAGATGATATACTTATCACCTCTCAGAATATGGCCGAAGTACAACACTTTACGGAGCTTAAGATTGATGTATAATTATCTTTTGGTGTTGGCTCTACGTAGTACTTCAGTGTTACTGACCATGTCAGTCCACGATATTCTTAGCATTCTAACAGAAACTAAAAATATATTATTTTACATCAATTTGAATGTAAGCTTCCATAATATTCTCTATAAGTAACTAAGATAAATAAAAACAATATGTTGATAGCTATACATTTTTAATTGATACGTTGTGTAACTGAGAATATTTCGACTGTAATAAATAGTCAAATGATTATAATCCAGCCGTTTTTCAAAGTTATCATTAATGATTATGTTTCAACTCTTTGACATAACGTGTCGTAAGACATCATGCTGGTATATTATTTTTCCAATAACAAATTTGTCTCTTTTGTCTCTATTGGGAATAATTTATGAATCGTGTGGGTTGCATTGAATTTATATTCAAATTATTAAGAAATAATATTGTAAGTGGAATTTTTGCTAATAATAGACACGAAGGAAAACCATAATATTATATCCTTTGTATGGGAATTCTGAAATCGTATTTAAATTGATGGAAATTATATAAGTTTTGTAGGCATTCAGGGTGATTCAATTAGGTCGTATGATTTTCTAAGATAATTTAATTTTCTTATCAAGGAAATTACGTGGGAAGATAATAGAAATATTTTTAAGCATGTGAGTATTTGAAAATATATCGTAATATTTTAATTACAGATAGAATATTATGTAATTGTAAATTATTGTTTTTTTTTGTCAATTTTTATATTATGATATAATCCAAGTTTGACATACCTTTCATAGCGTAAAGAATAATACATCCTAAATTAAAAATTGATGTGCAGGTACGTACTGAATAAAAACAAATCAACAACAAATTTACCTACTGATATTTATTTACAGACACTGACCGATGCGGTATACTCTGACGATAGTTATTGGCAGAACGATACCGGTCAGTACACGTCGGTGAAATGTCAGTGAAACTTAAACTAGCGTTTTTATTTTATGTACCTACGAATCTATTCGTAATATTTTTTTTCTGGCGTCCATTTTATATTCATCATGCTTTGTCTCTTTTCTTCTTACCACATGACGTACATCCATCCCTCATATTTTCCATTGCACGGATAGTCAGTCACTCTTTTCATGATGTCTGGGACGTCTGTTTGTTTTTGAATATCTTATTATTTCGGTTTCCGCTAGCTTTGTGTACTTTGCATACAGACTCCATACTGAGTTTGTTTCTTTTTAGAGAATGAATGTGTCCTTGAAAACGAGGACTATCGGTTGTCATCAAAACGGGACACTACAGAAACACATCGTTTGACGAAAATATATTTAATATACCATATGTTGAAATAGAATACTTAAAATATATTTGGATATAAACCTGTATCTGTATTAAAATTTAGATTCTATTTTAAAGAAGATATTTTGACTTTAAAATTTGATCAACAGTAGATTTTTCAATATTTTTATATTTACAATTAAAATGTTATCTGAATTTTCTTAACTACTTCGATTGAAAATTTCAATGATAATCAATTTTACGTCGATGTTTAGAATTAATAATGTGGACATTATTATTTAACACAAAGTAAATTTTTGTAATAATCCAAGTTAATTAACACATGTGGCACTTTTTAAACAATAAAAATATTAACTTGTGATCGCCCGCCGAGGCACAATAGGTAAGCCGTTCGGTTTCAGTGCGGGCGTCCTGGGTTCGATTCCCAGCGGAGGATAAATTTATTTCAATTCATTTCTCACGCCAATATTGCTTCTCTGGGTTGGAAATACTGGTTAGTTGGAAGAAATCGCAATAAGACAATAAAGTCGCCACTTGCACAGAGTGAAAAGAAGTGTTTTTTTATTATTATGAGGTCGACGGTAATTCATTATTTCTTAAGTTTGAAAAGTCATTGAATTAAGCCAAGTCATCAACTTTGCAGTGTTACTCACAAAGTTGAATAAAGTAAGATTAAGATCAGTTTCAGACTATAGCAATCTTTGAGGTTAAATTAATTGAATAATAATATTAATTAGTGGCAATTTCATAGGCAACGTTGATATAAACAAATTTATATGCTATAAAGAAAAGAAAGATTAAAAATACTTTATGATCGAGCACTGATTAATACGTTTTTAAGATTAAGGTACGATAAGAACGTTTTTAGAACAATATAAAATGGCAAAAGCGCTTATACTCATTTGTGGATTTAAACTATGAGTTTTTATTTCTTTTTATAAATAATTTAATTTATAATTATGAACTTCCACTGTGTTAGCGAAAATACTTTGAAATCATCAAAGTAGGTATAATTGTTTATTTTTATTATTTATTTTATATTACTTCTCGGGCAACTAACAGGTACTATGTCAAATATTAATTTAACACACACCCAATAACGAAGTGCCACATTCTGGAGACTTATGATATTAATCGTCTCACAGACACAGACTGAAAACACAATTAAAAACTGTGTCTCCACTTGGAATCGAACCCGGGAACTTTGGATCAACAGGCCGACACCTAACCAACTGAGCCACGAAGGTCGACGTGTATGTACCATTTACATTGTTTCACAGTAGGTGTTCTGAAATTTGAATTTAAACACAATATACGTCGTAGTTACCACATTGACAGTTTAAACGTTAAAAACGATCACGAAAGAAAGGAAATACAATATTCAGTATTGAGGTTCAACACCCATTCTTGTTCACCACTAGTGTGTGGGCATACACGCATGTGTCGTGCTTCCTTTCTTATAAGGTAAACCACACCCTCACACCTGGCGCTGGTTCCCCACATTTTTGTATATGGTGAATATTTTGAAATGTGAATTTTCCTTTCGTTACACAAGCATAACTCGGTTTGAAATAGAAAAATAAGTATTTAAAAATAGATGCATACTTATTATATAAATATGAAGAAAAATCAATTGTAAGTCTTTTCCAGATATAATTAAAAATGGATGTTCAAATGGGAAACTGGAGCAACGAGGGTGTATAATACATATACATAATAATATAGACTCATATAATATAGACTCTCCAAATCCGTTGTAATTGGATATGGTAGAGAGAACTGAACGCCACCCTTCAGTGAGAAATAAGGGTCGGATTTCAAGATATATGTTAACTGATCAAACTTTGAGACAATACAGGGTATCTATTTATGTAGTAACAAGTACTTCTCAAAAACCCATAACAAACAAGAAAATAAGATATTGAAACCGACTTTTCAGTACACATTTCCATTTTCATTTATTTATTCAAAAAAATGGATACCAAATACACATTATACCTACAGTGATTACATAATTATGTATGACTTAACTTCAAAAAGAGAATTTGTCAATGCATTTTTTAAAAGAGTTATTTTTTTCTTATATCAAAAGTACAAACAATATAAAAGAATATCGTTTTCCAGACCGTGAGAACTATGTATTTGAAAAGTTTGACAGATGAATATATTTAAAAAAAATGACGGATATCTATGGAAAACTAATCAGCTAATAAAAGTTTATGGACTTCACAAATATGAAATCAATATGAACTCAATCGGACTTATAGTAAGGGCTGTCGAGAGGACACAAAAAAAAACGTATGTACATAAATCATGAATTCATAGAGAGAAAAGTCAACGGTTGCCTATAGAAAACCCTTCAGCTCTAGATCTATGCTGTCTACACGTATGATTTAAATGTAGTCAATCGGACTCAAAGTTTGGGCTGTAGAGAGGACACAAAAAGAATTCGTCGTACTCCATACATACATCATCATCATAACGAAACTCATAGTGTGTACTCCCTACACGATACCCATTGAATAATTGATGTAAAAATACGCTTCAAATTGTGACATCATGACTCTTTACTATTACAAAATAATGGAGAGTAAAAAAAAACTATATTTAAAGATATTATTCATACTAGGAGATGAAAGGGCCCCAACCTATATGACGGATTTTTATTGAGTAACACAAAGTTACTTCCATTTTCTTAGAAAAATGGCTGTGATTGTGTAGGACGTGTCCTACGATACTAGTCAGGTAAATAAAATTAAGGTAGAACAAATTAACTGTTTTATTTAAGTTACATAATTTTAATAATTCCACCAAGAATGCACGTTCAATTCTTTAATTTTATTAATTCATCACTCTATAGAATATTTATATAATCATCATCACCGAGTGACGCTACATAGCGACGGAGGCTGTGCAGCGGATGTAACACACCAAATGAAATGTGGGATGGATGAAATTCAGGGCTATGACAGGAGTTTTGTGTGATCCAAAAATGCCAGTTAAACTAAAAGGAAAAATATATCTGAAAATTGTCAGACCTGCGCTACTGTATGGATCCGAATGTTGGACGATATACATCACCTTCCATAGGCAAATGGAAACCACCGAGATGCGTATGCTAAGATGGTCAGCGGGGTTGTCTCTAAAAGATAAAATAAAAAGTTGATACATTCGCGGAAGCTTAGGAGTGACAGGCATTAACAACAAATTAGAAGAAAGACAATTGAGATGGTATGGTCACATATTAAGAAGACCCGAGGATCACATTGTGAACCAGGCTATGGCCGTAGATATCCCCCGATCAACGAATAGGGGAAGACCAAAAAATACATGGATGGCGCAAAGGTGTTAACAATTGATGAAACAAGAATTGACATTGGAGGCGGCCCAGAACCGAAGAGTGTACAGCTTGAGGACTAGGAGAGCTGACCCAAACAGTCTTCATCGACGATAAGTTGGGAAGAGGCCAGGAAGAAGACCGATGACGCTACAGGCCATCATGAGTATTGGCCTTCTGAAAAAAAAATTCTCCATTCATATCATTGTTTCAATATTTTTTTTATTCTTCTTCCTTTGATCTAATGATATTAATAAGGTAACTCCTACTCATGAGATGTCGAGGTTCAACTGTCCCTCCACTGTTCTGTTGATCTCAACTGTCCCTCATCTTCCAGATAGTGAATGACTCATTTTTTAGATTTTCTTAGTACTAAAGTCGTTTTTCATTCATTTCCTTCATGTGGACAAACCATGGATGGTTTATTAAATAGAAAATAATATTGACTTTATCAACTTTACAAAGAAACTCTGTGCTTTTTGCAAATTTCTCGTGCACACCTATTGAAAATCTTCCGCTAAAGTATACTCAACTAGAAACTTTGTTGGTTCTTCTTGAACTGCATTTTTGCTATTTATAGAGTTTCGAACTCATACATTTTATTTCAAGTAGGGCGTCTTGGGACACGTTTATCGGGAGCTGAGAATTTTTTGCAAAAATCTCCATTCGGTTGAATTGCGTCAATGTCGCAGTGAAATTGTCAAAAATCACTTGTGGATATAGAAAAAATGCTATTGAGTACAGATAATGAAAATATAAAGAATATATATGTGTTTCACCAAAAACATCGAAAAGGTGCACATAAATAACACAAATTTACATAAGGATTTGAATATACGACTAAATATACTTTTAACATTATTTTTTTGTTACCATGTGGAGTGTTTCAATTATAATGTATCTTTGTCAACGTAACTATGTGTAATTTATGTTTTAAAACAGTCAGTTTATTATTTAGAATGATGTGTTTTTTTTTTGATTTGCCGGTGCAGTGGTTTAGAAAAAAAAATATTATTTATCAGTTAAAAGCACACACTATTTTAAGCTCTAGGTCTATACACTTTACACATATGCTGTTAATATGAAGTTGATCGGACTAATAGTTTGGGCTACAGATATGGCACAAAAAGGATAATCCATACTCTGTACATACAAACACATCACGACGAAACTCATAGGCCAGAATACTGCTTACAAAACCTCAACTTTTTCTTATATATTTCTCAAATAACTCCCGTGATACGACCTATAGTGTATGTAGATACCCGTGGAGAAATTGATTTAAAAAAATAACGCTTAAAAATTGTGAAATCGTGACTCTCTACTATTCCATAGTGTGGAGAGTAAAAAACACTTTTTATAAACATACTAGGTATGTACAATTATTACTATTTGGAAATTTACTGCCTCACTAGAAGAGTCAGTTCTGACGCAATCCTTTTTAAATTTGGTCTAGGCTTACATGTTATTGAATGTAAAAGAATTTACAAAAAAATGTAACGTAAATAGGAAAGAAAAATAAACAGAAAAATGTACATTGACCTCTATGTCTTTACTTTAATTTGAAGACAGGCGATTGGTACACGAAGTTAGGTGATATCCGAATCAAATTCAATGTTAAAATGTAAATCGGATATTAATGACACTTTATATGTACATCTGTATAAGTATTTAAATGTACATACTTTTTGATATTAGTATTGAGTACCCATTCAATTTTCATTCCGAACCATTCCGAAAATATTCAAATGCGTTACATTGATTGCCAACAAATTTCGGTAACTGAGAAATATTGCTTTTGTCGTATATTATTGGGTCTGTGGATAAAACACACTTCCTTTAGTCACTGGTGGATTTATGTTTATAATGTTTAGCCACTAACCAGTATCGGTGTGTGAAAGACAATCATCGTCAGAGTGCAATACCGGTTAGAGCCCAAACATTCAACTTCTAGTAAAACGAAAGTGATGTTTATTTTTTTTAATTGGATAAATTAATGTTGAGAATTCGATATAAAAGTATGATTTTTAATTGTGAATAACTCTCAATTGAACTTCAACTTTTTCATAGTAGTTCTAGGAAATGATTACGAAACACTTAAAGAACTGAAAAAAAGGAAAGTCGTTGTTTGTGTAACAATAAGTAATAATATTTTTAACAAGCAACTCGAAAAATGTTGATAAATTAAAAATGATTGATGCTTCGTTATAATATTGTTGAATTGAAATTTTATTATTATTATGACCATGATTTATTTCAAAGTTAGACATCTGTCTCGAAGAAATTAAACTTTTCTCTTTCTCTGTCCCTTTCTATCGTCCGGTGTCTTGTTTTTTTGTCTCTTGCCCTCCGCTGTGTGACAGTTGTCCAAGTATTATGTACACAGCTAGCGCAGAATAGGTAATAACAATACTTAATCAAAAGTTACTCACTGTTTTTGTGAATCATTTGCGTGAGTCAATTATTATAAACAAGGGGAGAGGGAATTAGATAGGTTTGATCAGGGCCAGACCCTCAGTATACGGCGCCTGGCGCATTTAATTGCGCATTAATGTTAATGTATTCTTAAAATCTAGCTACGTATTATATATATGAACACTATAATTATTATTAATCTTTGAACTTTTATTCATTCTTCAGATCTTTTTTCTCCCATCGAAATAAGTTTTAATTTTCTTCTCATATTATATGTATATGTAGGTACATATATTATTTACCTATACAAATTTCAAAAATAAAAATTACATTATGATTTTTGTGAAATGAAAAAAAATACTTTTATTTCGATCTCCTACAACCTATTTTGGGTTAAAAACTATCCCATTTTTTAAGTTGGAACCAACCTTACACGTATACAAAATTTTTTTGAAATTGATCTTTGTGATTAGCGAGATTTTTATATTTCAAGATTATTAAATCTAAACGTTATTTTTTTACCAAACCAACGCGGCATATTATCCCACAACGTGGAGACACTAGAGAGAGGTGTGCGGGTGTACATTATCTATTAAAATGAAGCACGATATATCACCACACATCAGTCTCGTCTCATTATCGAATACCCGGGTCATACGGAAAGACTTTCAACGACTTTCTACAGAGTGGAAGAACAATTCGAAGCCATTGGCTCACAGAAGATACAAAATCTATATAAAAATTAAAAACAAACTTTAATACGTCTGCTTCCTCATTTCACTTATTTTGATTTTCATTCATTATTAAAAATGTATTAATGATTGTTTTTATTATATTTATTTGCCATTCTTTTCCTTCACTATGGCCCAGTATTTCAGTCGGCCCTTAGGAGTTTAACTCAAGTTTAACAAAAATATTGCGTATTTCAGTACCAAATCTTCCCTTAAATACGTCACTAAACCACAAATATTTAACTCAACGTTTCTGGCGGATTGCGTGTCTTAATCTTGAGTTAAGTATTGTTTCTAGTCTTTTTCGCCAGGTGGCGTACTAATCGCCGCACGCTTTAATGTTTTATTTCATTTTATACTACAAATAACTATGCATAATAATTATAATCATGATTTATTTTTGATGTTAAAATAAAAGACTTGATATAGAAGTGGTTCATGTATTTAATATTTATTTTCTTTTTTACATAATTATATTGTATTGCCTGACAACAAACGAAATAAACTGTCAGCCATAATGAAACGTCAGGCACGCAACTTTATTTTTGCGATGTTTTTTCATCCCACTTTTTAAATTGATCCATCCTGTTTATATATATATATATGTGTATTCTTAAATTTTCTACATAAGACACTATTTTACCATTATCACTTAGTTCCATATCTATCTGTAAAATGTACATACATTTTGCATTGAAGTACTACGTACGTAGTACATATTCTTCAATCACATTTTTTCACTACAATGTTTGATTTTAATTAAAAAAAACATCGATCTGTATAAAAAATTGAAAAAGTAACATGCTGTGTAATGAAACAAATAAAATAATGTGTTGTTATAACAATAAAATCATATTTAGTCACAGCTTCGCGTCACGTATCATTTAAGGTTATTACAATTTTGCTTGAATTTGACAGATGCGTTATAGACAATAACCATAGAAAACGTAAAATATATCTATAGTTGAAGATTACGTAATTGACGTTTCATTTTGCACTGAAATACGCGAATGAAATTTAATCTTCCCTAAACTTTTAACTTGGATTACTAAATCCAACGATTTAAGGGCCAACTGATATCTCGGGCCTATGTGCCCTAAATCTTTTGGAGCTTTGCAAAAATGCACAATATGAGTCAATGGTCGATCCGGCCCTGGGTTTGGTACCAGTTATATATAGGAAAGGAAATCGTAAACACCCCTGCATAGAAAAGATACGACCGAAGTGAAAATCTATTACAGTATGATTTAGTGTTAAAATTCACTGCTCCTTATCATGCAACAATACCTTTGTTTTTTACCGTTTTTTTAATGAATAATAAAAGCAATCACACCGAGGTTTATTTTTTAATTTTTATGATCTTTATCTTATAACAAATAGAAATACCTTTCCGTTGTTATTATTTCTTACATACAGGCAGGCAACTTGACAGTATTTCAACTGTATATTTGTAAAACCGAATCTTTAATTTTTCATTTTTGTACTTAACATACATATATTTGGTGCAAGTAGAATTCAAAAGAAACAGTTAAAAAAACGCATGCTTTTTTTTATTTATTTATATGACCGAGTTAGTTATACATATATGACCGAGATCTAGTATACATTTTTTTGCATTAAAATTCAGTAGACGCAGTATATTGGGGGCATCTAGTCTGTCATTGACGGCATTATATAGGAAAATTAAGCCAACCATTCTTCTTCTTTCCTTTAGGGAGTTTATTTTATAGATGTTCCTTTTTTTCTCGTAAGTATCTCGATATAATTTGCTTGAGCGATAAGCCAGAATCCTGAGGAACTTTTTTTTGAATTCCCTCAATTCTCTGAACTATGCACTTCATAATTCGGTGACCGAATAACCAAATTATATTCTTAAACCGAAACTACGAGGCTCTACTACGAAATCTACTTTGTAGATTTGTAATAAAAAAACACTGGTTATATAATCGTAACTTATAAAACAGTAACAGTAATAGTTACTTAAACTAGTGTTTAATTCGATGTCAATTTTTTTTAAATTAAATCGTATGAATGATAAACTCGAACATATAACCTAAAACGAATACGTAGTTAATTGTTGTACATACCATCAAACTCTCAGATAAATGGTAGGCATCTGAAAATTATTAATAATAATACAAAATATGTCTGTTAATTTTTCAAACGTGGCTTCGTAGGAGACACCAGCTCTATATAACACCTCTTTATTTATTTATTTAAAACTTTTTGTGCACATGTGCACAATAACTAATAAAAGCTAAGCTAAGTTAGTTTAGCTTAGCTCGCATAGCTGAAGTCATTTTTCATATTACTCACATACTTGCATGAAAGTGCATGAAAACGACCTTTTGGTTTGCAACCGGCTTTATTCTATCCTTGATTAATTTATGTTGTGGCTAAAAAACTATAATTTTATATTTATTGCATTATGTATGCTGTTAATATTTTTTTTTTCTTATTTAAGTAAGTAATGTAAATTTTAACAGGCAACAATAACATCTCACATAGTTCAGCAATGAGGTTCACCACCCATTCTGAATATAGTGCCTTTTTAGGTGAGACGAGACTGGTGTGTGGGTATACACAGATATGTTGTGCTCCCTTTTATAAGGCAATGCACACCCGCACACCTTTCGCTGGTTACCCCACATTGTGGGATATGCCGTGATGGTATGAATGAATGAATGAATGAATGTATGCTGTTGATATACTAGATATGATTCAAAATATATCGGTTCAATGAACTATGTATACATCAAAGTTTAATCTAAAGTAATAAAGCAATCAAAATGTTAGTGTTTGTGTGTGTGTGTGTGTGTGTATGTGTGTGTGTGTGTTTGTCTCACGCCTTCTGAAAAACCAAGAGCATCTAAAAATCTAATTTATGTGCGAACGTGTACCTGTATACCTGATGCAGTGTCACGCTAAAAATAATGCGATAAAAATGCTGAATTTTAAAAATATTTCAATAATTATTTTTTTCATACAAAATTTTCCAAGTCGTATCTGTCAAAAAAGTGTACATTTTGCACGCAAATATCTGTTAGTTTAAAAGTTAGAAGTACGTATTTACACGAAGAAAATATATTTTCAAGTATAACTTAGCGTTTAAGTGAAAAACATGGTGAATATTTTGTATAATTATAATGTTTAACTTATTTTTAAAGTAAGCGTTTTGTACATAAACGCCGCCATTTTAATATCTTTTCATACAATATTTCATTTTCCCACCGAATGAATATGTTCTTGAAAATAATAAACCTTTGAAATAAATGTAATTATGAAACAATAAAATGAAACACAAGACATTACGGCAAGTTTTAAGACATATATTGTAAAAATGTGTTATATATTAGTAAAGATATAGGCATAATAAAATTGCATAATTTGTAAATAATATTTGATTTTTCTGACAATTTTCATTTTTATGGCATCGAACAAACCAATGTAGGTACCTACATATTCAAAAAATGTATCCGAACCATTCGATATTACTTACGTGTTCGAATCGTTTCCATGGCTACAGAAAGAATGTGATATTCAAATAAAATTTGTTAGGAATCGAATTTATTTAGAAGGTTGTTGTAGGTAGGTACCTACCTAATACTATTTACTTACAAATCAACAATAATATACCTATACTGATTTCCTATAGGAAAATTATTTTATTTATTTATTTATCAACCGTTTGTCCGATTATAATGAAACTTTGGTGAATTGTCGAGCGTATGCCCAGGATGGTTTTTGGATTTAAAATTTTTTCTTATTCTTCTTCTTCTTCGTGTATTTGGTCGTTTTACCTATGAAGGGGGAGTATCCTGGGAAAATAAGGTCCGACTGTCCCTCCATCTCTTCACAGGTCTTCCAGGACGGGTTCTGCATATAAACTTTTTTCTTCTTTTTCTTCAACGTGTACTTGGTCATCTTACCTATGAAGATGAACTATCCTGGGAGATGAAGGTCCAATTTTCCTTCCATCTCTTCGCAGGTTTCTGGATTTAAACTTTTTTCTTCTTCTTCTTCATCGTCTATTTGGTCATTTTACCTTTGAAGGTGGACTAACCTGGGAGAAGAATGTCCAATTTTCCTTCCATCTCTTCGCAGGTATCTGGATTTAAACTTATTTCTTCTTCTTCTTCTTCATCGTGTATTTTTGGTCATTTTACCTATGAAGTTGGAGAATCCTGGGAGAAGAAGGTCCAACTGTCCTTCCATCTCTTCGCAGGTATCTGGGTTTAAACTTTTTTCTTCTTCTTCGTGTATTTAGTAATTTTACCTATTAAGTAGAGCATCCTGGGAAAAGAAGGTTCTTTCATCTCTTCGCGGTTCTTCCAGGATGGTTTCTGGATTTAAACTTTTCTTAACCGACTGATGGGACGGGATGTAATGAAGGGAAGGGAGGCACTAAAGGGCCTGAAGGGACGGGAGGTATAAAACTGCCTGAAGGGACGGAAGGTACTGAAGGGCCTGATGGGAAGGGACGTAATGAGGGATTAAAGGGACGGGAGGTACTGAAGGGCCTGAAGCGGCGGGTCCTGGAGTCTAATTCTTTTTCTTCTTAATTTTATGTAGACCTTTAGGGCAGTTTTTATACAAACTATTTCCTATTGTCTAAATCATCTTCTTCTTCTTTTATGTATACATTTGGGTCATTTTTTTATAAAAATTATTTCCTTTAGTCTAATTATTATTCTTCTTCATTTAAGTACGTAGACTTTTGGGAGAGTTTTAATACAAACTATTTCCAATAGTCTTATTCATTTTCTTTTATGTAGACCTTTTGGTCAGTATTTATACAAACTATTTCCAATAGTCTAAATATTCTTCTTCTTCTTTTTTGTAGACCTTTGGGTGAGCTTTTATACAATCTATTTCCAATAGTCTAATTCTTCTATTAGGTATATGTATTTTTACTTATTTTATGTAGACCATTGGAATAGTTTTTTATACAAACTATTTCTTATAGTCTTATACTTATTTTTCTCTTTTTTATTTAGTCTTTTGGGTTAGTTTTAAGTCTAATAGTCTATTGTGCAGAAATATTATTAACGATATGCACACTTGATGAAAATACATATGAAATGAATGGGATATGGGATGTGACGATATAACCTGCACTAGAATCTTTTCAATACTTTTGTTTAATTAAATTTAAACCATTTATATCATCCTATTTTGAATAATTTTCAACACCTAATATTTAAAGAATGGGGGTTGTGGCCATTACTGAACTCTTCACAACATTTATATTCAAATTAAAAACTATTTACTATAGTTCAAGTCTTCTTCTTCTTCGTTAATGAAGACTTTCAGTCAAATTGAGCAAAAATATAATGCACACTTGATGAAAAAATATAAAAACGAATGGGATGTGACCAATACTAGATCTTTTCAGTACCTACGTTTGTTTAATCAAATTTTAACCACATCCCAACATCGAAAATTACTAAATTTTCAATAGGTACACATTACAATTTGTTTTCGATGATAATATTTAAAAATGGGGGTTGTGGCCAAACCAATCTCTTTACAACGTTGATAAACAGTCATATTTAAAACCATTACGCATAGTCCATGCGAGCAGAAATTGTATAAATATTATACTTCATTCACACTTTATAGCAATATATAAAAAAGAATGGGTTGTGGCCATCACTTGAACATTTTACAATACTTAAACTCAATCAAATTTCAAACCACTTTTCATAGTCTGATATTGCAAAATAATTGGGTGACAATATTATAAAAACGATTGCTTTTTCTTTCACAATTTTACATTCTTGGCCAACGGCGGGACATAAAAGCTAGTAAGTAATATGTATAGGTACAATCTACATAATATGTGGATATATGTACATATAACCAAGATGATGTCTGCGTGGAACAATCAATTGTACGTATTTAAAAATCTTCTCTCATTGCTAATATATATTATGTAATTTAACTAGTAGGTACTTTCGTAAACTAATAACGGCATCCTAGATAGACCTATTTTACCTGTATTAACACCCTTAGTTAAGATACATCATCCTTAATGATTGTCGGTCCATTATATTCAATCTTAGGTCAATTGTTTTCAATTATCCCTACCATTAGGTAATTCGATATTAAATTAATAGGTCAATTAAGATGCTTCGGAAAAATATGTAGATAGATGTCGATATATTGAATAACAAAGTGAATATTTTATTACTACAATTATAGTGCAGAATCTCTCGTTATATCACAAGACGTTCAAGCTTTGATGGGTGCAGCTAATCAATGCTTAATTAGTTTCATAATAAACATTGAATATTTAGCTTGTAGGTATAAACGTTACATTCAACGAGGATTTCAAGTATAATAAATATGCCGTATATAGTATACAGCACACACACACACACACACACACACACACACACACACACACACACACACACACACACACACACACACACACACACACACACACACACACACTCAGAATCATTCTTATGAAACATTCAGAATAAAATCTCAGCATGATACTAGTTAATAATCTGCAATAAAAAAAATAACATTTAAAATTACCAATTCATAACTCCCACAAAATATCCCCTTGCTATTAAGAATACACATTCATTCATTCATACGATCACGGCATATCCCACAATGTGGGGTAACCAGCGAAAGGTGTGCGGGTGTGCATTGCCTTATAAAAAAGAGCACAACATATCTGTGTATACCCACACACCAGTCTCGTCTCACCTCAAAAGGTACTATATTCAGAATGGGTGGTGAACCTCATTGCTGAACTATGTGAGATATTATAATTGTTGCCTGTTGTATTTTCGATTACCCGGCTCTTACGGGACACTCGAAAACAATAATAGAAAAGAGTGGAAGCACTATTCTAAGCCGATGCCTCACAGCACATTAAGAATACACTTAGGCTTAAAATACTTAGCTTGCTTTTAAGAATACACTTGGGCGAAATAAAAACTTATACTCTAAAACAAGAAAGACAGTAAAAAAAATCATGTTTTCAAGAAATCACGCAATTTTTTTTATGAAAAAGGTAAAATGAATAGTTTTAAATATCATGGCTCTCGCACATTTTCTCAAAGAACAGTGAGTAAAATCTTAATTATTAAAAAAAAATTAAACAGATTGCAAATGAATCACAATCTGTGAACAAGATGCATGAATAATTCTATATCACATTACTCTTAACTTGGTCGGCAGTAATAATCTTTATAAATATGATTTCCTCGCTTATCAAAATTACGGTTCAACGTATTATTAAGAAATTTCATGGTGATCAGAAAAACACCAATG
The DNA here is from genome assembly GCA_963576475.1 of Molanna angustata. Lineage (NCBI taxonomy): Eukaryota > Metazoa > Arthropoda > Insecta > Trichoptera > Molannidae > Molanna > Molanna angustata. The sequence continues at coordinate 35,334,290 of OY754966.1, forward strand.
GGTGTCTCGGACGTTTTTTTATTTTCTTTTATACAGACTCATCTTGAATTTCGTCTGGTTTCTATACAATGATATTTCAGATAAACAAACGTCGGTGGGTAATTTTGGAAGAATCTGGAAATATATTTATATATATATACATTTTTATCCGAGAAAATATTCTTTACAGAAAATGGTTGTGTACGTACATGACTAATATTATGAATTATGCCGACAGATATCACGTAAAGAAAACAGCAGTGCCATGATCTATGTAATATTTGTTTTTTATTTCACGTGACATGAATAATATCTCGTAAGAAAATTCTGATGTTAGCTTTCTTGTCATTGCCTGTTTTTATTTATAAACATTTTGTACAATTTCAATTCTCCAAATATCCCCGAATAAAAAACTTTATTTCAGAATAAACTTTGAAGCTTAATAATATCTACTTAAACATAGGTAGGTACGCCATATGCATCCATGTACACTGTACACCTTGGTTTTACAGAATGCATACTTTTTAGTAAAGGTAATTAATTATTTCACAGTAAAATATTTAAATATATGAAAGAAGTTATAACTATTTACATATAAAACAATATTTTTATTTAGGATTGAGCATATTATAAATAATCATGTGTTTGGCTTCTCAACTGATATTTCTTGATGAAAAACTATAGCAATTTGGGGATATATTTATTACTTACTTTTCGAATAGCTAGACCATTCTGCGCCCAGAAAAGGCGCAGAAGAGCCTAACTATACGAAAAGTAAGTGAGTATATACCTCCAAATTGCTGTGGTTTTTTCATCAAGAAATATCTTTGAGAAGTTAAAAACGTAATTTTTATACCTACACCTACATTGAACTATTTTATTTATTAACAATCACTTGAATCAGTGAATGATTGACTTGAATCAGTCAGTAAATGGCCATCTTCAGAGTATTGAAATTATAATAATTAGACTATTAAAAATATAAGTATCAGATATTTATTAACAATCACTTGAATCAGTGAATGATTGACTTGAATCAGTCAGTAAATGGCCATCTTCAGAGTATTGAAATTATAATAATTAGACTATTAAAAATATAAGTATCAGATAAAATGAAAGAGTGGCACAACCATGTGAATGATTTGATTTACGAAGGAAATATAATATGGGTTTATAATAGATATATTTTAAGAGGGTGATTGCTGTCAATGTACCTATTTTTTCAATTTGTATTTGCATCATTACTACAAAACGAATAGTTTTGAAAAAATAACCTAGTTAGTTTGGATATTAATAAAGAAAAATATACTTTAACTTTTTAATTATGTTCTGTATATATTCTTATAGGAAAATAATAAGCATACCCCGATTTATAACATTTATCTAAAATTTCTAAAAAAACTATAAGGTATAGAGCTTTAAATATTTTTTTATTTATTAAAGAAGATCAAAATATCTGGAAAAATACGATGTAACGTTGCATTAATGCATCAGGTTAAGTTAATAAACCAAAAAAATAATGGAAAATAAAGGTTTTTTAGGTTTATTTACTAAAACTGAAGCATTGACGTAACGTCACATCATATTTTTCTAGATATTTTTGTCTCTTAGAGCGGTCATGACATATGCATCAGAATGCTGGACATTGACCAAGAAGGACGAAAATGCATTGTTGGTGTTGAAAAGGAAAATACTTCGCAAAATATTTGGTCCTACCTGTGAAGGAGGATCTTGGAGGATCCGGTTTAACCACGAGCTAGAAATAATGTATGGCGAACCTAACGTTGTCCAATACATCAAAATACAACGTCTACGTTGGCTCGGACACGTTTGTAGAATGGAGGATAACCGGGTCCCAAAGAAAGTATTGGACACCTGTCCTGAAGGAAGAAGAAGCGGAGGGAGACCTAGGATGAGATGGCTGGACGACATCGAGGGCAATATAAGAGCGATCGGACAGACAAACTGGAGGAGACTTGCTGTCGACAGGGCGGGATGGAGGCAGTTTCTTGAGGAGGCCAAGGCTCGCACCGGGCTGTAGCGCCATTGATGATGATTTTTGTCTTCTTTAATTTAAAAAAAAATATGTTGAGCTACGCCTTATATTTTATTAAAAATATAAGATAAACTTTGAAAATTGGGGTATGCCATTATTTTTCTACAAGAATTTTTACAGATAATTATCAAAAGTAAAGACATATTTTTCTTTATTAATAAGCAAACTATCTTAATTATTTTTTTTCAAAACGATTTGATAAGAAATGATGATGTTACATCAAATTGAAAAATAGGTACGTTGGCAGCAGTCCCCCCCTTAACCACGATATACTTAATATTCTAATATAATATATGGATATTTTATACACAGATTGCTATTTTTCCCTATTATAGTTTTTCCAGTTCAAACAAAAAGGTAGTTATTAATTATGTATAATGCTCTTTTTTTATTCAATATTTAAGTAAATTTTGTTAGGTATCTGACGGCTGATGCAAAGGTCCCGGGATCGATTCTCGGTGGAGACATTTTTTATTGTGTTTTCAGCTTGGATATGTGAGACGATTAATATCGTGAGTCTCCAGAATGTGGCAACTTGTTATTGGGAGCGTGTTGAATTAATATTTCACATAGTGTGTGTTTGTTGCCCAAAAAGTAGGAAATAAATTGCAAATGAATTACGAAATGATCGACATGTGTCCGCTTTTAATATTTGCTATAGTTTTTTATCTATAATTTATTATCTGATAGTTAATTTAATAACGTGGGATGACTCCAGCCGCTTTTCTACTCTTAAGTTTGATTAAATAAAATTATCCAGAGCAAAGTAAAAAACTGAACTTAAAACTGTAGGAAATATAATTTATAATATACTCTGATTTCTTCGAGTCAAAAATAATATAATAATATAAAGAGTTTCGAGTTTAAGTGCAGAATTGTGACAAGAAAAGTTCTACTAGTCTTCCGTCGTTATGAATCTTCCGACTGGAAACCCGTCACAAATAATAATATTACTCGCTTTGGAAAACATGAAAAGTCTATTTTTAACACCAGACCTATAAATTTATTAATAACATCAACAAGAAAATCCATCTGAAATACGAACTTTTTGTATATAATTATTTTAATAACTCGGGCGGAAAACTTTCAATCACAAATATTTATTTAGGTACGTCTATTCGATAATCTGATTTATATTTGCTGGTCTATCATATCAAAAAATTATAATATGTTGTATAATTCAGCACTACTGATAAAAGTTTTTTCCTATGAAAATATATTTATTTTTAAGAAATGAAATATAATGTTTGATCATTTTGTTTCAAAATCTCAAATCAATAATATATTTTAACTTTTAAAATGGAAAATATGTATTTGGAAAACTATTTCCTTTAAGCGACTGTTGAATGAAGGCATATATTTAAATAATAAATAAATTTGGAATGGTAAAATAAAACCAAAGTTTTCAGTTCTACTAATTTAATGACACTGACTAGTTTCGGTCATCCAGTGACCATTTTCAAAGTGTAGTCAGTGTCATTAAATTAGAAGAACTGAAAACTTTGGTTTTATTTTACCATTCCAAATTTATTTATTATTTGAAATGGAGTTCTACCAAGAATTGTCCGTAGAAAAGTTAAAAAAATCATATATTTAATATCTTAGCTCATTGATTTTAAAGAACAAGTTGTTTCTCCTGACAGCTTTTTTGATGATGCAAAGATAATTGTTGCAGCAGCAAGATTATTATTTTGTATAGGAACAAAGGGCAAGAGGCAGTGAAAAAAAATATTTCAAAACAAACTTATCAGATTTTTTTAAATCTATGTAACAACGCATCATGAAGAACGATTTGTCATATTTTTTCTTTCCCCTTAGCACTTTTGTCCCATTTCTATCGGGGTACGCTTGGACCATGATCCTGGAATTGGCGAGTCTGGTTATTACATTGAAGCGACTGCCATCTGACCTTCGTAACCCTTAGAAAGGGGAACCAGACAAATTGGATCATGGCTATACATATGTAGTTAGTGATATAAATCCGTACATAGATTTTTTGAAAATCCAGAGGTGCGTGCCCCGCCCGGATTTCAACCGTCGACCTCACGCATGTGACGCGACGACCTTACCGCTGGGCTATCGCTGGGCTATAATGAAGAAAATTATACTAATTGGGAATGGAATTTTTTTCCATACCACAACTGACACATTTTTTAATCAATTATTTCACTACGATAGATGCAATGGATAAAGAATGAATACGGTTGCATGATATGTTGTATTAAAATAATACACACAAAATATATATGTGGGTGTGCTATTTCGGATGGGGTTCAATCCCCCATATTATGTTACTTACTGATAAAACAGCGGGAATTACATATGTGTTGTATGTAGGTACATAGTTACATATGTACATACAAACACGAAATTATTCAAGGAATGACAATCGCATAAACATAAAAGTAGACAGAGAGACTGAATGTCATACAATCCAATATATTATGAGTTGTTTTATAAGTTGTATTTTTTTTTAAATCAAATTGTGGAACAGTCATAGAAATGTTTTACACAAGATTAAAAACCATTTATTTATTATAATTAGGTTACACGTTACAGAATTTTACACAATGCAGTTATATATAAACCAAAATTCCTTTGTGTGGGTATACCTACAAATTTATTTATTTTTTTATTTATTTGGGAAGCCAACTTACATTTTTATGTTTCAATTTTAACATATAATTGAGAGCCAATAACAAGCTTTCCATCAATAACTAGAAATAACTGTAAACAACTTGGTTGAGCAATATTCACTTGCCACAGTAATTGCATAATTTATTTGAATTATTTATTTCAAACAGGTCAACTGTAGGACCAGTCTGCCATCTGTGAATTAGATAGTCACTTATTTGTTATGCTTTCTCGACGTCTGAGCAACACAGATGGGCGGATATGGTTTGAGCCATCGATATGGAAGACTACAGTTTTTTTGACCAGTTTGGACACTTCGCACGTTGTCGCCCGTTAGCGGTAGACGGTATTGTCACATTCGTCGACAGATCAAGTTACGTCTTGTCGAGGAAAAAATAGCCATAATTTATTTGCGTTTTTAATAATTTATTTGTGCTTTAATAATTACGCCACGGGAGGAATTGGTGTGTGTGAGACTTGTGAAGTGGACGAACCATCATCTCCATCATATCAAGACCGGAGATACGAGTTCTGTGCTTGCGAAGGCTGGAGACCATCTCACAAGGTAAGTGGCTGTTTCATATTCGCAGAAGGATTTACAGGCTTTCTTCGGTTGACTTGTTGACACATACATAATTCCATCCCCAACACACTGAGCGGGAAGTTACGCCCCCGCTCATTCATTTGGTCCTTCGAGCCGGATATTGCCCAGCAATATTGAACATAATTATTACAATATAAATGCTTGGAAATTCGTAGAATTTTTACGTAATTTTTGGTGAATTTTTTAATGAATTTTTTGAGTTGGTCAATTAAGTACCTATATTAAATATCGGACGCACTTGGTCCTTTCGAGTCGAATATTGCCCAGCAATATTGCACATAATTATTACAATATAAATGCTTGGAAATTCGTAGAATTTTTACGTAATTTTTTGGTGATTTTTTTAATGAATTTTTGAGTTGGTCCATTAAGTACCTATATTAAATATCGGACGCATATGATCCTTTCGAGTCAAATATTTCCCAGCAATATTGAACATATTTATAATAATATAACTGCTTGGAAATTCGTAGAATTTTTACGTAATTTTTGGTGAATTTTTTAATGAATTTTGAGTTGGTCAATTAAGTACCTAAATTGAATATCATACTTTAAGATAAATATTATATTTATCATATAATATCTAACTTGTTAATTCACGTAATTTTTGGTGAATTTTTAATGAATTTGAGTGGGTCAATTAAGCACCTAACTTGAATATCATACTTTACGATAAATATTATATTTATCATATAATATCTAACTTGTTAATTCACGTAATTTTTGGTGAATTTTTAATGAATTTGAGTAGGTCAATTAAGCACCTAACTTGAATATCATACTTTACGATAAATATTTTATTTATCATATAATATCTATCTTGTGAATTTACGTAATTTTTGGTGAATTTTTAAGGAATGTTTTGAGTTGGTTAATTGAGTACCTAAATTAGATATCGTATTTAACGATAAATATTATATTTATCATATACCTAACTTGTTAATTTACGTAATTTTGTTAAATTTGAATAAGTTTAAATAGTTTGATCTTATAAATAATCACATAAACGTATTGCGCATAGCATATCATTTATTTAAATATACCCACAAAAAATATTGTAGATATCGGTACGTAATGTTTGGTATATTTCGAATCGAATTATTGGATTTATGTCCATTCAATTATGTTCAATCAATCGGAACATAATATAAGTCATTGTTAGATTTAGTTATTTTTACCCGATCAAGTTAGCTGTTAGTTGAATGGGTACCTGCCTATACAATTATACATTCATTATTAGCTTAGTACAGTGAGTACATGTCTGTGTGTAAGAAATATCACAAATCTAAAGCGATATTGCGTATAACTACGTAGGTACCTATGTAATATTTGATATAATATATTATATTCCTGCGTTCGACAGTGCATTGACGTACAACAGTACGTTCGTATATAACATTGCGATATATATATGTACATCAAGTACATGAGTACATTAGTGTTGGGAATAATCCAGTGCTGTCTGTATTTATATACTTATTCAGATAAACAATTTAATAAAACATAATTGTTAGTGGATACGAGTCGTATGTACATATGTTATGAACAAATAATTTAAAACCAATAAAATAAAATAATTATTTCACAATACCTAATTAAATAATACGAAGCGTATGTACATACCTACCTAAACCAGTTAACTGGGATAAATTATATACTTTTATATACCTAAATATACAGGCGATTAATTGAATATTAACAGAGACAAATTATATACTTTATGTACCTAAATATACAGTCGATTGATTAAATATTAACCGGGATAAATGATATACTTTTATATACCTAAATATACAGTTGATTAATTGAATATTAACAGAGACAAATTATATACTTTATGTACCTAAATATACAGTCGATTAATTAAATATTAACTGGGACAAATTATATACTTTTATATACCTAAATACAGGCGGTTAATTGAATATTAACTGTGACCAAGTAATATAATTGAATATTACTTTTATACCTATACCTATACCTAAATATACAGTCGATTGATTAAATTTTAACTGGTACAAATTAAATATTTACATAAATACCTAAATACACAGTCGATTAATTAAAATTTAACTGGTACAAATTAAATATTTACATAAATACCTAAATATACAGTCAATTGATTAAATTTTAACTAGTACAAATTAAATATTTACATAAATACAAATAATACCTAGATACTTTATACCTAAATTAAATAGTTACATAAATACAAATAATACCTAGATACTTTATACCTAAATTAAATATTTACATAAATACAAATAATACCTAGATACTTTATACCTAAATTAAATATTTACATAAATACAAATAATACCTAGATACTTTATACCTAAATTAAATATTTACTTAATTACCTAATATCTAGATAGGTATTTTTTGTATACCTAAACACAAATAATACCTAAATACCTTCTCAATATGCCTAACACTACCGGATCTTCGTCAAGTGCAGAAACGGACAGAACGTTCATTATTTTAACTGCAAAAAAGGAACGTCTCTTTACGCGGATGAACGATCTTTACCGTATGATGAATAACATTTCTAGCTTCGAGTCAAGGAGTCTAGAAAGGTTTCTGGCGCAATCAGAAATGCTGGACGACATGCGTAGTCAATTTGAAGGTATAATATATGACATCAATGATCATCAACTCAAATCGAATCCAGAATACGTTCCAGATCTCCAACCTTTAGACGCATTTGACGACATGTTTCTGGAGGTTAAACGCGCTCGTAATAAAATCGTGCAAGCACCTCGACCAGACACCTATTCGCGCAATGAAAAACGCGTCATTAATCTGCCCGCAATAGAGCTGGCTAGTTTCGACGGTAAGACCGAAAACTGGAATAAATTCTATGAGACCTTCAAAGCAAATGTTCACGAAAATGAACAACTTACGGATTCACAGAGAGTTCAATATTTAATGGGCAAACTTACCCATGGGGCTCTGAGAATTACCGCGGGCATTGTGCCCTCCGGCGAATCTTATAAAATAATCTGGAATAACTTAGTTAAAAAATATCAAGATAAACGTGCATTAGCCACACATTACCTAAATAATATTCTCGATGCCAAAAATTGCACAAATACGTCCGCAAGCCTTGATCAATTTATTGAGAATTATTCTGCATCCGTCGCAGCTTTGAAACAATTAAAAATCGAAGACCTTATTGATTTTGTGTTATTACACGTCGCATTGAGGAAAATTGATCCTCAAAATATTCAAACTTTTGAACTGTCATTTCGCGATAAAGAAATTCCTTCGTATGATGATTTTGTTTCATTCATACATGACCAAGTGAAAATATTAGAACGTTCTAATGGCAATAGCGTGGCAAATAAGCCGCATGCCTACAAATCACCTCGGTCGACTTATAAATCTTTCGTCGCCAGTGACCAGAAAATACCGAATACTAATTCAGAGAAAATTTGTATTTTTTGTAACGCCACTCAACATCAAGTTAATAATTGCCACAAATTTAAAGGCCTGAAGTCGTCACAGGCTCGATTCGAATTTATAAAATCGAAACGTGGGTGCGTGAATTGTCTTAGTGGTACGCATACGGTAGCAAACTGCAAATCGTCGTTCGCTTGTAAGTTATGCAAGAAAAGACATCATACGACTTTGCATTTTAACGGAGGAGATATTGTCAGACCGCTACCTACTTCGACGCCATCTCACACTGACGTAGTGTGCAATTGCAATGCGCAGCATACTTCGAGCGGAAACGCTTCAATGTCCCTATGTGCCGAGGTGAAACCAAGCTCAGCGATTTTGTTGGCAACCGCGCAGGTTTATGCGAAACAGAATAATGGAAATAAAAAAATAGTACGATGCCTCATTGACAATGGCTCACAAAATAATTTGATCACTGTCGATTGTTGTAAGGCACTGAATCTTACGATAATTCCTTTGAGTAACTCTATCGTCAAAGGGATAGGTTCAGCATCTCGTCCTATTATAGGATATGTGTATATAGACATTGAGTCACGCTTATACTCCTGTAAGAAATACAAGATACATGCGCTTGTCGTAGACTGCATCACAGATCAGTTGCCTACTCATTATATAGCCAAGGGTGATATGGGCTACTTAGAGGGATTACCCCTCGCGGATTTGACGTGGAATATTACTGGAAATATAGATGTCGTTTTAGGCGCACAACTCTTCCCATATATTTATTTAGGAAACAAGGTAGAATCAGGAATTAGGGCACCTCCCGCTTTATTAACCGCGTTTGGCTATGTCCTAATGGGTGATTACGATAATAATGTTTCCGATACGAGTACTTCGTTCTCAGCACTTGCCATTAATGATTTAGTGCAAAAGGTTCCGCAGTTAGATAAAATACTTAACATACAAAATTTGAGCCCAGAGGAGACAGAGTGTGAAGATCTCTTTACTGCATCTTCTGTCACTCACGCTGACGAAGATAGATATTCTGCTACTTTGCCTCTCTGTAAAGACTCGAATAATCCAGTTAATTCTCGTACTGCCACCCAAAGCCGTTCTATGGTTTTGGAGCGAAGATTTAAACAACCATCTAATTTACAAGAGAGTTTTAATTTTAGTGCTAAAATACATTCAAGGTTGTTATTAAATGACGTCCTTCATCTTGATCCTAATTTGCAGGCCAATTTATTTTTACGTTTTCTTGAATTTCGTCTTTATCCCGTCACTAAGACAGTGGATATAAAACAAATGTGTTTAGAGACTGAAAATTCTAGTAAGCATCGTAAATATGTGAGGATGTTTCGATTTGTAAACAATGATCTCACATGGACTTTTAAATTTAATCTGGTCCACTTCATAATTAATACTAGTTCATTCTTGGCGATAAAGATTTTACGCCAATTGGCTCATTATATGAGACCACATTCCCCAGATGTTGCCAATGTGGCAGAGTCCAAACTGTATATGGGCGACCTGGTCTATTATATTAAAGATGAATCCAGAGTCGTACGCTCTTTCAGAGAACTAATCTCACTATTCATGACCCGCAAGTTTGATTTGATAAAATTGCCTAATAATTCTCAAGTTGTACTCAAAACCCCTTCAGAATCTCATTTAAGTGTAGTGAATTTATCTACTTATTCTGACAATGCCTCTAAGATTTTGGGTCAATTATGGGAGCCAGTTGACGACAGCTTCTCCTTTACAACATCTTATATTTGGGAGAAGTGTATAAAGCGGAATATACTCCCCATAGTCGCCCGCTTATTTGATGTCCTCGGTTTGGTCACCCACATTATTCTATACGCTAAATTTCTCATTAAGAAGAATCTTTATAACATTCATTGGGATGATACGCCTTCTGAGAATTTTATTAAAAAATTCTCGGTCCTCACACGCATTGGAGGCAGACTTTCCAATTCGGACTTACTATTTGAGGCGAAACATCCACTTCTACTTCCCAAACATGACCATGTAGTGGATCTTCTTATTGATCACTTGCATGTTAGGAATTGTCACACTGGCCCAGGACTTCTTGTTTTCATATTGCGACAACGGTATTGGATATTAGATGCCAGAACCGTCGTTAGGGGAAGAGTTTGGAAATGCAATTGCTGCTTCCGGCTAAATCCTTCGCACCCTACGCCTCCTGATCGTCCTGTAGAGGTCGGGACTGTTGTGTTGGTAGGACAAGAGGACTCGCCTCCGTTAAGTTGGCCGTTAGGCGTAATCACCGAAATTCACCCGGGGTCAGACGGAACTGTGCGAGTCGCGACCGTCAAAAATAGATTTGGACATTTTAAGCGTCCGGTAATCAAATTATATCCGATCCCGACGCAATAATTAATATATCTTTAAATATTTATATAACTTAAGATTAACTTTATACTTTATGTGATTAGTTATAATTTTGTTAACTTAGACATAAGATTTTTTCATACTCTCCTAAAGCGAAAGTTACTCGCGTTTATTCTATTTTATTTTTATTTCTTTATTTTTCGTTGAAAATTCTCCGAATTTCCAAGGCGGGGAGTATGGTTGAGCAATATTCACTTGCCACAGTAATTGCATAATTTATTTGAATTATTTATTTCAAACAGGTCAACTGTAGGACCAGTCTGCCATCTGTGAATTAGATAGTCACTTATTTGTTATGCTTTCTCGACGTCTGAGCAACACAGATGGGCGGATATGGTTTGAGCCATCGATATGGAAGACTACAGTTTTTTTGACCAGTTTGGACACTTCGCACGTTGTCGCCCGTTAGCGGTAGACGGTATTGTCACATTCGTCGACAGATCAAGTTACGTCTTGTCGAGGAAAAAATAGCCATAATTTATTTGCGTTTTTAATAATTTATTTGTGCTTTAATAATTACGCCACGGGAGGAATTGGTGTGTGTGAGACTTGTGAAGTGGACGAACCATCATCTCCATCATATCAAGACCGGAGATACGAGTTCTGTGCTTGCGAAGGCTGGAGACCATCTCACAAGGTAAGTGGCTGTCTCATATTCGCAGAAGGATTTACAGGCTTTCTTCGGTTGACTTGTTGACACATACATAATTCCATCCCCAACACACTGAGCGGGAAGTTACGCCCCCGCTCATTCACAACTCATGCAGGTAAACCATACACACACATACGATTTGTATGGGATGGGAAGGATACGAGGAAGGAAGATTAAGAGCGTATCACCTTTAATATTTCGCGACGAAACTTATCGTATTTTACATTGAAGATGTCCACCCCGGTTGAGAACAACGTGTTATGAGAATCACAAATAAAATAATAAATTCTGAATTTACCAAATATGGACAAACGGAAAATATTATTAGGAATAAAAAATGCACCTACTTATATGTAAATATATTAAAAGGATAAATTCAAGAAAAAAATTAAAAACAAACTAAATGTGCCAAAATATTTTTGACTTATAATCAAAAGTGAACAAACCAAGAGTAAAAAGATAAATCGAATATTTTTTTAATTGCGTGTACGCAAATATTGGATTTTTTCCCTGTTGGGAGTCAAGTGACATCTGTGATATCAGACTTCAGGGGTAACATCTGTGCAAGAACACCGTCACCTCATTTATAAGGACTGTTGCTTTCATTGTTTACAAATAAACCAATTTCTCAATAGATGGCGTTAGCAAAAATATTTTCGTAACTTCATAGATGACATTAGTAAAAATGTCCTACTTTAAGGTTATCTGTTACTTTATATTATTGTTATTCAAATATATAGAACTTTAAAAAAATGCTGTTAAGAGAACTCACTAAGAAGGTATAATTGGTGAGGGTCTCGCTAGCGCATAAAGTGATCACGTAAACCAGTCGATGACAGGTCGTAAGCCCTGTAGGTGCCTTGAGTTCCTGATTCTTCTCTAATATTCCAACTTTGCCTCTATTAAGATGTTTAAAAGTTTGTCAAAGTAAAAAGATAAATACAAAGGATTTTTTTTGTATTTTCCACTTCAAATATATTAATATTTATTTTTCAAAACGTTTTCAGTTTTTAACACATCAACTTCAGTAACAATACAAGTGAGACTTTTATTGATTTATTTACGTATTAAATCTTTTTTCTTATTCTGTTTACAAATACTAAAAAAAACTGTAGACATTTGATATTCAGGCCACTTACAGCTTCGTACCTACATTTGGTTTGCTGCATGTTAATAATAAATTCTATGTGGTCGAACCTTTGATTGCTTTAATGTTGATATCCCTTTAAGCATACATGAAGCATGTGTTGGCCAAATAAATTTTTTATTTATTGCTTCTCGACTATACAATAGTAAATCTTCATCTTTGAATGAAATGCAGAATATTCAAAATAAGTAATACAAAACACATAAACTATGGGCGGACAGAACTAACACAAATACTTAGTATTCAACAATAACCACTTAAACAATTCAAAATTAAAATAATTCATAACATTTGTAACTGTGCCGTATTGTGTTTGCGATGCTCTTTGAGTAACACATAAAAATATTTGATTTGATTTGGGAGTGATTCATATTATTTTACACCAACGTAGTTAACTAGTCTCATTCTATGGTTCTGGGATTAAAATCGCGTCAGAGATTGGATTTATGACAGATACTATGGCGGACATTAGGACCTGGTTAAATTATTCTGTGTGAGCTATTTGCTTGTTGAGGTAGTGATTGTGAGTGCAGAAAGTTGAGATTGTGTACCTATTTAGTGTTAACGGGAACAAACACCTGGTTCATAATTGCATGTAATTGTCAATAAAAATTGTAAACTGCTAGCCCTAGAACAGGATTTCCTAGTTGGGCAGCAGTAATCTACTTGGTTTTATCATTATAAAATGGCGTGATAAAAAGTAAATATATAAAAGGTAGGTAACTATAATAATATGTAGTATAAGTTAACAATCAGAAAACTTTCGTCGGCCTCCGTTTCATTGTGTTTTCGCTCGACTTATGTGCGGGCATCCTGGTTTCGATAATATTAATATATGAAAAATATTTATGAATTTAATTTCAAGCTTTATGCAAAAATTATAATATTATTGAAACTGCAGTCAGAACTTAACAGGATCGTATAACTAAAATGGCTATAACTTTAAATAATAAAAATGAGAGTGCAAAAACATAATTTGGTCAAAGTAATTTTTTTATCAAGCTCCTTTAATGTTCAATGTTCCTCCCGAAAGCTTTAAAATAATTTCTTCATTCATCTCATTTAAAAATAAAATTAAAACTTCATTCTTATAGAACCAAAACTTGAAAATCCGAATTAGGTACCTACTCATTTTTAAGTTATTACTGATATGATATTTTTATATATTTATTAACTGTGTGGTCATCTTACTGTTATGTTTTTTTGTACTATGTATATATCACAATAACTGTTCTATTAACTTGGATAGGTATCTACTAGACTACATAGATGGGTTCCTTGCATTTGTGCGGTAACATGTATACGTATGTATTTGTAGATGATGTCTCAATAATTGTGTGAAATTGCCAGCCTCGAAACAGCCATAGTCCTAGTGTAGTTGGGGATTTTGAGATTATAGTTGTAAAATATCAAATGTCAAGATTAAAAAAAAAAAATACTTTTGCCTAAAAACACTGGTAAGTTAGAATAAGTTGCCCTTTGAATATAAACTCGAACTTGTATAGGGTACGAGAAAGTGTTAATAATAATAATTAATATGATAGAAAAATGCAAATTCAATGCAATACTCCTCCCGCACCTTTGCAAGCAGAATGGTTTTATACTATTGTGTGATGCATTGGTTACATTTGGTTTCATAATGAGAAAACGCTGGTTTGGATAATTTGGCTTTCAATGATTACTGGATACCTATAAAGGCCAGGACAGCCACCAGGAGTGAATCATAGTTAATTTATAAAGTAGGTATGTATTAGACGTTTGAGCATAAAATAAGCCTCCAGTAACAGTTACCGTAACTAATCATTTAAAACCTTTCTAAGTACTTGGAAAGGTAGATTCCTCCCATGGAAGTGAATCCTTTAGTGAGGTAATGCCAAACGATGAGGCGTAATACATTATGTTTCAATAGAATTTCTACTTATTCCTAGAGCAGTGCGGTATCCACTATCCGGTCTACAGTACGTATTACCACGTAAGAACCTCTCATACAAAAGGATCTTCAAATGGATGGACCGTGTTGATTGAAGTTCAGAATAATTTATTGATCTTCCCGGGCGTAGAGAGATATCCGTCTACTTACTCGAACACGAAATGAAAACACACTGGGCAGTTAAAACGAAACAAAAACCCGTTTTGGGTCGGTTTAATAATTTATTGTATACGTCCAGGTTTCGATCGACTCGGGTGGATATAATGTATTCGTCAAATTGAATAAATTAAATGGATACATCAGCAAGACTGCGAGGAAAATCTCTATTACCTCAAACTTGATAATGGATGTGTGACGTCAATGGAATATAATCTATTCTATAAAAACATATCAAATATTAATAAACATAACAATTACGTCACAATGTTGTGGGCACGCTGAGACTGATGACGGTCCCTCGCAGAACTCTGAAATAACATTGGAGAGCTTTCAAACCAATGTGTGAAAGTTATATCTTAAGTAATCAAGCAATGATGGTGTTTGTGCGTGTTTGTCTCACGAATTCTGGAAAAATAAGACATCGAAAAATCTAATTTATGTGCGTGCATGCACCAGATAACCGCATACAATAAATGTAATAATGTAAAATTAAAAAGTATTTTTCAATAATTATTTTTTCATACTAAATGTCCAACGATACAGCTGTCAAAAAGGAGTGCTCTTTGTACGTAAATATCTGTCAAATTAAAAGTTAGAAGTAACAAGGCAATCAATCATTTGCAGAAATTTTATTTACACAGGACCAACTTTAAATTATTTACAATTTTTTTTATTTATTTTTTTGATTTAAGACAATTCACCCTGTAATGTAAAGAGTGCTATGTGCCAATTATTTCATGTCAGAGGAGAAAAGTTAATTTTATTATAAATTTATGTCATTCAATGAAAGGAATTTTGAAATAACGGACAGTACCAACACGTGAATTATTAAGAGACAAAAGATGTTGGATATTAAGTGGAGATTGGTGAGTGATTTTAATTAATTGTTTGTATATATTTTTGAAGGCGGAATTATTTTTACAGTTAAAAAATACATGATCAATTGTCTCATCCTCATCACCACACTGGCAAAGTGGGCTATTTAGAACTCTAATTCTATACAGATGGGAGGCAATTGAACAATGGCCAATTCTCATTCTAGAAATACACGATATTAATCGTTTAGATATGTTTCTATTATAAAACCATGGTTTAGAGGAAATTTTTTGTTGGATACCTGCATGATAAGCACCCTTATAATTTTTTGTTTTGTACCAATTTTCATCCCATTTGAAAAGCATATTTGATTTAAGGCGGGGTAAAAGATCTGAGATTGGGATTATAAAGTTATCTGGAATTGTGATTATAAATTATTATAATTTTTTTATAATTGATTATAAATTATTTACAATTCTTATAATCGATCAAATTTCAAATCGCTTCCTATTTTAGTGAAATTTTGTATGAGATATTCTAAAAACGATTGATTATTCCGTCACATATTTACATTCTTGGCCAACGGCGGGACATTAAAGCTAGTAATAAATATAGCAATAATGCAATATAAAATATTCAATCAAAAGTGAGACATATGGACAATCTAATAATATTAATTTTTGAACACACGTTAGATAAAAATATCGTATGATATCATTAGTAACTACATTCATCGTTATGAAGAGCACAAGGCTACAAGTGCTTTAAAGAGTAAGTTATTATTCCGTGCCAATCCTAAGTTTCACCTCTCAGATGGAATGGTAGGTACCTACCTGATAACGTTTGGATGGTCATTATCGGTCTACCAAAGCACTTGAAACAAACTTGCTCGAAGGAAAGGCGACCAAGATTGATACTTGGCTGGAACTGTGGCTGGGACATTATTACTCTTCACGATTACTTCTTGATCTTCACGATTTTTTTTAATATAAGTACAGATTCAAACAAATGTTTTTTTTATGTAATTAATTTTAATTTCACACAATATATTTTTAAAAAGTTTCAAACCACTAGGGCGAGTAGAATAATAATTGAAGACTTACGATTATGCTACATACAGCCGATTTTCAGAGGTAATAATATTGTTTTCTATTATTTTTGTACTTAAGGATTGAAAAGTTGCTTAAAATACATATGTTATTAATACTTATAAAACAAAACCATGATAATAATTTTAATGTTATTCTAGTACCTAACATTATGAAATCATTCCATGAAAAAAAATAGAAAATGGCGCCCGCTTTAGGTAACGAAGTTAAAAGACTTTGGCATTCTCGTTCAGGCCCTTGTACCTATACGCTGGGTATACGGATGTACACAAAAATACACACTAAATTACCTTCTAATGTATGAAACACGAAAAAATATTGTATATCACCTATTCTGTGACATGAAAAATATTTTTTCGTGAAAAAAAAAATGTAAAATTTAGAGGTTTTTTTTAAATATCAAGAATAGTAATTAAAATACTAAAATAATAAAAAATTCAGCCGGTAGATTTTCATATTCTCTTTTAATTGAAATAAAAATCTCCTTCATAGCCCTTGTAGTTTTTAAGTTACATACAATAAAAAAAATATAATTGGGTTTTACTAAAACTAATTTTACAAGAAAAGTAAAACAAATTCAAATTTCAAAAAACTTATACAATAGAATTAAGATGTTTTTTTTTGCATTTAATACAAAGTGTTCTTTATTCCAAAGACGTATCATTTGAGGGTACTGGGGAAAAAAAAATTAAAATAATACTATATAGCCTACTATAGCCTCTTAAAAAATAATATTATTACAGACACTGGCATTATTCCAAAATCGTTTAGCCGTAATTGAGACATTTTTATTTATCGGAAAAAAATAATAAAAATCGGTAATAACAAAAATTCGTAGAATTTTTAAAGGTTCATAGGTAGTACAGTGACTTCCTCAGAGCCTATTCTTTTGATATGCTAAGTATCTGAATATGTGAATTATTCCCAATTGAAGACTTGATCGGTGCGTCTGTTGCATTTTTATAAATGCAACAGTTGGATTACCATTACATTTATTATATAATGGTAATCCAACTGTCGATTTGTTCGAGAGAACTTTGTTCTCTTAACATATCGACAATGTATCAACCCAATATACGCGAGATATGTATGCAGGGTCTATATTTTTCACGGAAGTTAAAAACACCAACTTGAGGCTTAGTAGCAGGTTCTATATATAATTATATGGATTTACTCAGAATTCGGAGTAGAACATTTAGTGCGTCTGTGTGTGTCTATGTGTCCGTCCACCCCAATTTTTTAACGCTCAATTTACAGAGCCCAAAATTTCAGAATATACAGATAATTATAGGCCTACAAAACTTTTATACTCAGAATTTCGTAATTTTGTTTCAGTCAGGGGTTATCAACTTTTGAATTTTTACTTTATTTTCCCATATATCTCAAAAACCATAAAAGCTAGATAAAAGCTAAATAAGTAAAAATATAGGCAAAAAAAATCTCAAATCAATTTTTTCAAAAAAAGTAATTTATATTTTTTTTTTTATAGAAAAAATGAATATGTCCTTGTTAAACAAGTACATATACATCTTCCTAGGTTCCCTAAACTAAGCATAAATGCTTGTCCTATAGGTGAACGAGATCGGTCGAGGCAGGATTCGAACTCGCGACCACTGGATTACTAACCCAGCGCGCTAACCGCTCTGCCATCCACCCATCCAATAATATAAATATAAAAATTTAATTTAGTTACGACATCGTTTCATACAATTTGTAAGGCAGTAAACACTACACAATATCTCACTCAATAGTTTGATAAATACTTAATCTACAAACATACATCATGCTGTTTTCATATTCTGGGTAGGATAAACAGACTGACCTCCATACTATCATATCGTGACATATATACCTACATGTTATTTATACAAAACAAAAAATCTTAAAATAATTATTAATTTGTGTTTGTGTTTATAGTTTTTACGTATTCTTCAATTATGCATACTATCGCCATCGACAGTTGGACCTCATGTGTTACATGTAACTAGTCATAAAAATTGAGTGTTATTATTTGTAGTACCTATAAAAAATAGCAACATACTACTAGTAAAAGCCACATTCCCTGTTTAGCCTAATTTTAAATTAAATTACGAGTGATCAATTGTTAATTTTATTATGTACGTTGATAAACGAGTGGCACATGGATGAAGATTTCTCAAGACCGGTTGGCTTTGAGAAAGCCTATGATCAGGAAAAGACGGCGACTAGATCAAGATTTTAAATATTTTCTCGTTCATCTTATTAAGATGTAGTTCTGAACCTCAATCATCTTAATTGAATTCCACAACGTTTACATATCCAATATATTGAACCACACGTAATAAGACGATGACGACTTCTTAAAAATGTTTGTTTGATAGAGCGTATAATCTCGTATATAATAATAATATATACGACGCAGTTCCCTTAACACAATATATTATACTCCCCAATCATAGCCACGCTTGTCGAAAATTAGTTTTGGATTACAAAATTATCAAAATTACCTTTGCATTAAGGAAAAATAAGGGATTGAACAACAAAGTTCTGCACGCCGCCGCCGCCGGCCTATGACCACAGTACCCCGAAAAAGAAATATTTGTTTCCGCATAATAAAAAGTTGTTTTTTTTCTTTTTTTGCTTTCAATGCCTCTACATACATACCTGCGACTCGTAAATTGTGTAGTTTCATTATTATTTGTCGCCCGAAGAAACTAAATCAAAGTCAGTAAACACAGGGAAAGAAATTAAACATTCCGTACCGTGGAACGAAGGAAATAATGCTAAACACACTCAGAACTTTTGAGTCGACATCACTTACACCTAATATAATCTACGCGAGACACGCAATTTCTGTTCGTGAATCCATTTTCATACTTTTGTTTTAAAGATGTGCCTTTGAATGTGAGTATGTATTATACAATTATGTATATGAATAAAACGCGTGGAATGTGGCCAAACGTTCCTTCAAACAAGTTAGTCTATAAACTTTTCAAAATGATCATTTAATGCATTTTTATGGAGTCTAATTTTATTGAATATAATATTCATAACATGCGGTCTATTCAGGATAAGAAGCGGTGAAGGTATCAGGGTGTAGCCTTAATCTCTTACTGGGTAATCTCTTGAAGAAAAAGGGACATTTTCTTATACTATATTGTCTGTTCTATGGAACTGTCATATACATTTAAAAAAGAAATAGTTTGTGTTTTGATTCTAGTTGTCAGATAGTATTTAACTTGACTTGGTTTGCACTATACAAGATTGTTGTTGCTGTTAAATATACAAAAATAAAGAAACCATCTTGTGTGTGGTAATCTTTCGTCTTTTACTTTCATAAAAAACCACTTATTTGCACTTAAAGATCCCAACAATGAGTAAGTTGAAGATGAACATACATACATAACTCCAGCTCAATCAGCAAGATTATGAAATAGCCTTAATTGTGTTTCTTTGTTTTAATCTAAACATATAATAAAAAAAAAACTTTATTTAACAAATAATTATTGTTTATTGTTGCATTATCTACTTATTTTTACGATATTTTTATACTATTATACCAAATTTACATATTTGAGAGTCCATGTTGCTTGGTTGGTTCAAAATATTGCCTTATATGTATATAAATATTTAAATAACATTCATAATTATTGCATATTTTTTTTTTATTAACCTGCTCCTAAGAAACATAAATTCGCCGAGGAAAGCGATTCTCAGTCAAATTTATAATATAACAATGAAAACTTAAAACTAACATATAACAATGAAAAAAAAAACAGAAAAAGTCATCAAAAAGAGAGAAAAAAAATACAAATATATAATAAATATTTGATTCAGGATTGGATTCATATTGGGGTACACAAGAAGTTATTGGTTATTTATTTATTTAATATTGTTTCTCGGGCAACTAACAGGTACTATGTCAAATATTATTTAACACGCACCCAATAACAAGTTGCCACATTCTGGAGACTTACGATATTAATCGTCTCACAGATCCAGACTGAAAACACAATTAAAAACTGTGTCTCCACCGGGAATCGAACCCGGGACCTTTGGCTCAGCAGTCAGATATCTAACCAACTGAGCCACGAAGGCCGACAATTATGTTCAAAACTATAAAAAAGAAAAATTATGTTCATTCCGATTATGTTTATTGGATATGTATGTGATAGGTTATAACCGTTATAACTGTATCAGATTTGTTTCGGTAATAGTCGTGTAATGCAGTTTTAAATTTATGTAGAATTTTGATACTCTTAATACACTGAGGTAGTGCATTATAGGTACATATATCTACATACCTTGAAAGTCAATATTTCTACTACCGTAATTAATTTAACTAAGTTTAATGCAAAATATAATGAGACATAACAAATTTAAATATTATAAACGTATAATATTCACTCGAAGATGAAAAAATATAATTTCAAGCATTAGGCCTCGCTCACATTGGATGCGTTTTCGTACGAATTTCGCTCGTGCGTAAACGTACGTAAATGCACGAACGATCCCGATACTTGATGTACTATGAGAGTGCTCACACTGGATGCGAGTTGGTCGTACGTGATCGTACGTAGTCGTACTGTGGTCGTACGTATACGCACGAATTGTTACGACGTCTGAGTTCGCTCATGGACATGCTCACATTGGATACGTTTACGTACGAAATTCAGTCGTCCGAATACGTACGAAAACGTCGAAAACGCACGAATAATCCCGTTCCTTTGAGCACTATGAGAGTGCTCACACTGGGTGCGAGTTAGTCGTACGTTGACGTGCGTATAGTTCCGACATACGAATTCGATCCAAACTTGTTTGGATATTTTGCTCCGTTCGTACTTTGATTACACATAAATGGATACAGAAAATTTTGTTTTTGGACACAAATGTTTATGAGATTTCTGATTACGTTATGCAATTTGATCCAAATTCAAATAACTAAATATTTTTTTATGACTTGGTATTTTTATCTTTGTAAACTGTTATTTTAAATTTCTCTTCATGTGTTGTTACCTGTTTTTTATAATTTGCTTACCCCAAGGTTTTGTGATGTTTTGTGCTATGTGAAGAGAATATGTTATTATAAAATGTTATAAACAAGATAATTTTGTCTATATATATTACAATTGTCGGCCTTCGTTGCTCAGTTGGTTGGGTATCTGACTGCTGATCCAAAGGTCCCGGGTTCGATTCCCGGTGGAGGCACAGTTTTTAATTGTGTTTTCAGTCTGGATCTGTGAGACGACTAATATCGTAAGTCTCCAGAATGTGGCAACTTGTTATTGGGTGCGTGTTAAATAAATATTTGACATAGTATCTGTTAGTTGCCCGAGAAGAAATATTAAATAAATGAATAAATAAATAAATGGGAATCAAATTAGATGGGTCGATGGCAGAGCGATTAGCGCGCTGGGCTAGTAATCCAGTGGTCGCGAGTTCGAATCCTACCTCAACCGATTTCGTTCACCTATAGCACAAGCATTTATTTTCTTATTTTAGGGAACGTAGGAAGATGTATATGTACTTGTTTAACAAGGACATATATTTATTTTTATCTAAAAAAAAAAAAATTGGCTAACCCACAGAGAGGCTGTGCCTTGTGTGATTTTTGTATGCACGGTAGCTTTGTTGTGATTGATATTATGTTTATGTGTATTGTTTGTTATCCGTGTACCAAATCTTAAAACATAAAATTGTATGACCAGCATCGTACGTCGACGTACGATCAAATTCGTATCAAAAATCGGAGAAAGCCGAATCTAGTGCGCGCACTCGACCAGTATCGTACGTATACGTACGATGCGAATTCGTATCCAATGTGAGCAAGCCAGTGCGCGCACTCGATTCGTACGACCAGCATCGTACGTTTACGTACGACCAAATTCGTATCCAATGTGAGCAGGCCCTTACAGTATTAATTTTAATAGTTGCATTTTATAGAATGTTTTGCCTTTAAAGAAAATTAATTTTATGTTCCAGTTTGTACACGGAAAGAAACTCCGGACAGTCCAGAATTAAATTCACCTTTGAAAGTATCCTGAATAGTCGGCTTACTGCTATTTATGCGTCACGCTTTGGATCTCAAAGTTGTCTTGTCCGCAAGAAGATGGAAAATAAGAAAAAAAGTGATAAAGGGGCAGAATTAAATGAGAGGGCTTTCTGCCACGTCCAAGTCTTGGCTGTAAAGAAACAAAGTTTTGTATGATACAAGAAAGAGAATGATGCTATCGTGAACTTTTTGTATAATATTTTGTATCTTAAATTGATGTATGTAAGTTTTATTATTTTGTTTCATTTATATCAATTTGAATAGGAAGTGATATTTTTTGGCGAATAATTTAAACATATTTTTTTTATATACGGCTTTAGTTAAAAACTAAAACAAAAAATCAACAACTCTAAAATATTTTTTTCTTTTAAATACACAATTTTAAATACACAATTCAATATTAACATAACTTATAATGACACTGAATTTTTATTTTTGTTAACAGTAACAAAATTTCATGATAAAATTAATCGAATTATAGTGCCTACAAAACATTTGGTTTGTGCAACAAAATGTTGTACACCTATCCAAACTGTACAGTCATAAATAGATAAACTTTTATTACTGATAACAACGGTTTGGGTGAAACGCAGGTAGCCAGATCGGTTGTCATAATATTTTTTTCAGTGTAAGTTAATAAATAAAGATAATAAAAATCAATAAAACAAGAAAAACACATTTCGGGTATTACATTCTTATGCAACAATACAATTAGTCATCACAAAAATGATTGTTTGACAATCGCTTACAAAAGGGGTCTTTAATGTTGCTTATTTGGATACTGTTAGTATAAAAAATAATAAAAAAAAATATTCAATACTACTTTTGATTCAATAGAATTCAGTAGTTATAATAAATAGGTATTTTAAGTGCATTAGTACGTGATGTTCTAGTGTGTCGCGCGCCAACTTTTGATTTCAAAGGGAGTAAATGTTTGTTAATTTCGGGAGACCTGTCAGCCACGCAGTAATAGTCGTTTTGATCGGATGTAGGTACATACACATCTTGTTAATACTAATTATAAAATTAATGTAAAAAAAATATAAAAAAAATAAATAATAAAAATAAAATATGTTGTTATTAATAAAATTCTCTACCCGCAATAAAACGAATATTATTTATGTTTGGAAAAATCAAGAAATTTCAAACATAACAATAATTTCAAACATTATAAAGGAAATATCAAATACTTATGCTATGTTAGAAAGAAAATTCATATATTGATTTGTTACGAAATTGATGTACGAAATTTATTATTTTTTTCCTTTTTTGTTATATTTGTTTTTTTAACATTAACTTTGGTTTATATAACTATTATTTTCTTATTTTTTGTGTATTATCTATTAAATAAATTTCAACGCCAGAATTATCTAGGCTAGAACTGGAAAATATTTAATATATTTTAAACAGTAATTTTATAAGTGACCCGTCTCAGAACAGGTATTCCAGGTGAGACGGGGAACGAAAAATATATTGTAATTCATGTAGGTATTCTTATTCAATAAATGTCGGGTTGCCGGCACTGAAACTGAAAAAAAAACTGATATATATTTTCTAAAAACATCGTACAAGTCCCAGTTTCAAGTATCAGTAGAGGGCCAAAAGTACTATTTAATCTGAAAATTAAAAATGCAATTAAAATCTAAATATTTATGCGCAAATTTTGAGACGCCTTTCGCTAAGATATGATAAAAAATAAAATTATCCATACATGGACGGCCAAAGCTAGGGAATCTGAAAAAATGTCAGTAAGATGTCCTATTGAACCTTTTTAATTTCGTCCTGTTTTTGTTGCAATAATTGATTCCTCCATTAAGGCATAAATACTTCGGTGCATTAATTAAAAATCAAAACATTATGTTGTTGATTCAAAAATATATTTATAATTCGCTTCGGCTTTTATAAATATATTTTAATTAGCTATTTCATTTTTTTATTGCGGGTACCTAACAGGTTTTATGTCAAATATTTATTTAACACGCACCCAATAGCAAGTTGTTTCATTCTGGAGACAAGGCAATTTATAATAGAATGGCACCAAGTAAATAATCTCATACCTACTGTAAAATTATTACCGTTTATACCGTTTAGGTACCGATACTTTTGAATTTTGAGATAATAATATAATGTAAAAATAATATTTTGAACACTTGATAACTTCCCACAATTATTTGCATTTATGTAAAGAATAAAATGTAGGTATAGGCTCGGTATAAAAAAATAACATTCATTTATGATTTGGAAATCCCAAATTATTTTTAACATAAAGTAAAGCATTACATCTCTTCATATATATTTAATAAATATGTCATCAAGAATAGATTGAATTTTTTATATATTTTTTAAATATTAATTTGCTGACAGTGACCAAATACTACTAAATAGAAAGGAAATACAGTATTGAAAAATTATTAAAAATATTACCTGACGTGCGTACAAAAAACGTACAATTTATTTAAATGTTTAAATGATGCATGTGTATATTTCATACAGAATAAAAATAATTGAAATGAATAATCTAAAATAAGTGCATTTAAATTATACAAGTAATTAATTCCTTCTGTTTGGTACCTACTATGAATCACTAGGTACTCGGTGTCTTTTCATCGACTTGCATGAGTTGACTGTTGGTGCAAGTCAAAAAAATGTGATTTAAAATATTGATGATGATGCCATACTGTTAAAAAAATATGTAAGTACTTTCATTTCAATATAAGGTTTAAAGTTTAATGTTTAGTTCTTTCTAAAAGGAAAATTGACAAAAAATGCGTTATACGTAGGTTACATCGATTTGGTAACGACTAAGTTTTAAATTATATGCAAAAATCAACGCTTTCAAAAATTTATGTTATGGTTAACGTTTTTAAAATACTCAAGTAATCCATTAAAGTAACTTTGATTTGATTTATTCCTCGACTAGTTTCGTTCTTCTGTATAGTATTTTTTAAGGAATGCTCAGTCCCTGAAACTCCTGTGCTATGGTAAAAAAGAACATTTTAACTACCGAAAAAATGAAAAATTACAAGAACAAATTAGTAAAATACATAAATAGCTAGCTTTTCCATAAAAAGATTTTTTAAGTGTACATTTCTCCATTAAGGATTACCGTTAGTATTACCGTAGCATTACCGCTATACGTTTAGGACTTTAGGATCGTAAAAAAAAATCAGTGTTAAAATTCGTTTATCAATCAATGTTAAATTGATAAATTAATCACTTTTTTCTGTTTTGATATAAAAACATATCCATGATACCTACCTACACGTTTTTTGACATACCTACATCTTGACCAACCTTCGTTGTGAAAAAAAAAATCATTTTTTTAGTTGTTTCGTTATTGAAGTAAGGCATCAGAGTGCAGTTGTTCGGTGGTCGAAACTCGGGTTATTTTTAGGTGTGCTTGAGCCGGCCGTCGCGTAACTTAAACGGGTCTTTGATTGACAGCAGCCAGCCAGCACAACAGTCACGGTTGACGGCGCTCCATACTTGGGGTGAATTCTCTTATACAAACATACGATGTAGTCAGGCCATGGTGAATTTCGTTCAAAGGAACGAATCGTTCGGTCTATTTGCCACTCATTGAAATAGTACATATTTTAAAGTCTGATGCCAATTATGAAACAACTTGCTGTTATAGGTAAAATGAACTGTTAATAAAAGACAATCAAATCTAATAAAGAAATTCAACTAACTGAAGCTGAAGCTAACGATTATAAAAACTACTTCAGGATGGGGGAGGGGAAATGTTTCCATACATTATTACAAATGATAGCTTCAAAACTTAGCATTTTTAAGGTTTATATTTTTGGTAAGAAAAAAAAAAAAAAGATGGAGGGATAGCTGGGGGTCCACCTGGCAGAAAGAGCAGGCCTCTTAAAAAACAGACCTGAAGGTCTATTCAAAAGAAGAAGAAGAAGATATTTTTGGTGTATACAAGTCGTCAACAAAAGATGTGATGCATTATTTTTACAGACATCCCCAACAGTCGCTTATGGCTTGATTTTTATAAACGTAAAGCAACTTTTCGTATCCACCTTGTCGCTTGTATCTGTTTGAATAATGTTTATGGTGGGCATTCCATTGTTTAAAAAGGATCATGAAATCTCCTTCAAATTGAGAAAGCGAAGGTAATTTCGCCGGTTAAATCGGCGGGGGACACGCGTCATCGATGTCCATTTTCAAAAAGGCACAGTGCGACTGACGCGAACCGTGATGCTGCGCTTATACGTTTAATCTTGATCACCGGCTCGCGATCTTGATTTCAAAATATCTTGATATTTTGTAATCCGATGCATCAACCCACAAATCTACTTTGTACACTATTAATATGCATCGCGATCATTGATTTCTATCACAGATCGTGATCCAGATTGGCCGTGAACGGACATCCTTAGAATATTTGTTTACATAATAATTTGAATCGTTCACTATGAACGAATCATTGCAGACTGCAACATCTAGTCCTCTGTATGTACAAGGGATGACGTCACGGATAAATGTATACATAATAATATCTATCTAAACCTTCGTGATAGCAATACGGGCACGCGGTGGCAATCTCATTAATTTATACTATGATTCATTATTCTCGAGCGGCATTCATATATTATATGCCTACATATGTATTTACTTGTGCATATTAAAATCTATACAGTATTGTCATTGTAATAAGAGACGTAATTCTACATACATATGTTGAACCATACTGTTCTTTAAAACAAATACATTCATTTCAATTAGATACATTGCTTTATATAGTATAACAACCATAAGACTATCATTAATTTATAAGCTCAAAATCCCATGCAAATAAAATATCGACTCGAGTCCTGAATTTAATACTTATATTGCAATCAATTACATAGTGGAAGACTTGAAGTCAAAATAGGTACCTCCTCAGTTGGGGAGGTATCAACAAAACCTCATTAAAAACGGTTATAACGGTGCAAAAAACTTTACTTCGTAAAAAACCACTTTGATACTCATCAGACAGACTATTCAATGAATTTAATGTACTAGACGTAAGACAGCTGTTTGTTAAGTCAACTCTCACTTTCTACATCAAAACCATCAAATGACAACCAGTAACTCACATTCACACAATACTTGACAAGCGTTACTAAACCTTGACGAAATACCAAAACCTACAACACATGGTCAGAAAAATTACGCGTACATAGGTCCTAAAATATTTAACCTCATGGAAATGACTTTCCACTCATAAGAAACTTCTCACAGATCAAATTGATAACTATAGCAATCAACAGGTCAATTACCAAAGGACGAAAAGAAACAGAAAAATCATTCAATATTGCTACTTAATTGACTCAAATTTATATAAGCATTAGCCCTTTTACATCAAGTAATATTTCATACTACACTAAAATGTATACTTGCACCTCCGTATCACTTCAACCTACCACTAATCCTCATTAAAATTAACTAACACTATGACGAATAAAAATAACAGAGTTGATTTATATAACGCTACTCTGGGACAGGCATAGCCTAGTAGAGTAGCCTAATCCACAAATTTAAATAAATATATGTAGACACCATAGAATAATAATAAAACTATAGAATACTCATTCCCATACAATACCTCGCTGAAAAAAAAAGTGTAGCCGTTTTATTGCCGGCTCGTGTCAATATATGTTTGAGTCTGCTGGTAGACATTGTTCGTATAGTACTACTCGTTATGACTGCGTAAATAATTTTGCAAGCAGTTAAAAAATTCCCTATTTGGAGAACGTTTCACATAGACGGCCATATGATTACTGAATGCTCGTAGCACAATGTTGACCAAATTAGTCAACATAAAGAAGTCGCGTTTACTGCAGGCTAAAGAGTATTCTATACTATTATTATATTAATGGTTCGCCGATCTGAACTTTTACATGTTCCGGTATGTAGAACAAATATCAGAAAGAATGCTACAATTCCACGCGTATGTGATTCTCATAACACGTTGTTCTCAGCCGGGGTGGACATCTTCAATGTGAAATATGATAAGTTTCGTCGCGAGATATTGAAGGTGATACGCTCCTAATTTTCCTCCCTCGTACCCTCCTATCCATCCCAAACAAATTGTATATGTGCATGTGTGTGTGTGTGTGTGTGTGTGTGTGTGTGTGTGTGTGTGTGTGTGTGTTGTGCGTGTAACATGAGTTGTTTACAGTATTTTCTTGTTATTGATGGAAAGCTTGTTATTGGCTCTGAAGTCTATGTTAAAATTTGTATTATAAAAAATGTAAATGAGCTGTTGGCTTCCCAAATAAATAAATAAATAAATTATTCAATGGTAGGCACTAATGACATAAACTTTAACTTTTAACTTAATTATAGTATTAAACATTTTTCTACTTTATCAACTTACTTCTGATATAATTGTACCTTTTCGTGAAAAAGGATTTTAAATAAATACATAAATAAAATAAACTGCACAGTTTAATACATAGATAAGTCAGTTTTGGAGAAGATTTCACATCCTCAAAAGTCGGAGGCCGCCTGCTACCAACGTACCTATTTATAAATCTATAATTCCATCATTACAACTATTCGAATCGTTTTGAAGAAAAATCAATCCACAAAGTAATCAAATTTTGTTTGAAAAATTTTCAGCATTTTCTCGAAATGAGATTGTTTAATCATTTTTTATTCAAGCAATTTATTGTGTAAACTTGATAATTTATCAATACCATTTTATTAAAGTGGTGTGCCTTTTAAGCAACTTTAAAATAAAAATATCAAATTTTAAGTATCCTGGGCTTGGGGTCCCTTTGTAATATTTGACAGTTAAAAAAATGAGAAGCTTTGATCAGACATCCTTCAATCCTTCAAATCTAAGCGAGTATTAGAAATATTAAAAACTAAGCGAGTATTAGATTAGATGGGTCGGTGGCAGAGCGGTTAGCGCACTGGGCTAGTAATCCAGTGGTCGCGAGTTCGAATCCTGCCTCGACCGATTTCGTTCACCTATAGCACAAGCATTTATTTGCTTATTTTAGGGAACGTAGGAAGATGTACATGTACTTGTTTAACAAGGACATATGCATTTTTTGTAAAAAAAAAATATATATTTGCAGTATTTGAAAAGTATCGAATAAGTACATTAATCTATAATCGATAATGTAGAATTAACACATTGTACGTAGCACATAGCAAATAGTTCATAGAATATAGCACTAAGTACATAACACGTAGAACGTAGCACATAGTACACGGCACACACAGAGATACATACATTGTGATGAAACTTTCAGAAAACAATCTACCAACAAGTATGTTTCAGCAAGACAGTATAAAATGCCATAAATAAAATTCACCTGGGCTTGTGAGTAGTAGAAAATGCACGGACAAAAAGAATACATAAAGGAAAAAGGTCTTATAAGATACCTATTGTGTGATTCCTATGTATTTTTGTGTAAATTGGAATATTTTATTATTTTTTGTTGTTTTTATATAATTCATACTGTGTAAACATGTTACTTTTCAATATCTCAATATGCTTTTTTATGTAAGAAAATGCATTACTAAATGTAAGTAAATGCACTTATTTTTTACATCTTAATAAAATATACATATAAATTTAAAAAAAGTGTTATTTCTTTAGACTTCCTAAAATGAATAAAATTTATTGGAATTTTGTAAATAATGAAACAAATATATGCAGCAGTATACAAATGAGTACACAGGTAATTACTCAATCGAATCGTCGAACTTTCGTGTCAAATATTTGCTTGTATTGCAAACATTGTCAAAGTTTCATAAATCAGTTTTTCAAAACACGTCAGTGATTGATTGGGTTATACGTTGTTGCACCTGCATTTCACTATATTTTTAATTAAAAAACAATATAAACGAATTGAGCATTAAAATAAACATGGTAGATTTGAGTGGCATTAAATATGAGATTTTCCAGATGATTAAATAATGGTAAAAAATACAAACATAATTTATTTTCGTTAACTTTTGTATTTTTGCGGTTTTATTTAATAAGGGATTATTGCATTTCACGGAAAAGTCACATATTATGTATAACGAGTAAAGATATTTGTAACATATAATACATCATGAAATAACTTCATATGTAAATCATTTGTGACGTAGATTCAAATGTCCAAAAAGTATATGTGGAAAAATACAATACAGTCTCATTAAGCTAAATTTTGATCGAAGAAGAGTAGATTCAAGTAAGGAAATAGCATATTTAGCGAATATGTGAAGGTTTTGTATATCTCAAAATATTGAACAAAGGTTTATAAAAAATATTTAGATATTTCAATTATTTAAGATAAAGGATAAGACAGTTAATTTCAAAAGAAACGTAATTTTACTACACAATTAGTGTTAAGTTGTAGTTTTCTCTAAAATATAAAAAATAAATAAGACAGATTTTTTCATATTATCATTTTATTATGTTTATTACATGTTAATTTTATTTACGGATAATTCGTGGTGAAACTCCATTATACTAGGTATACATAAATGAAAACGCCAATTTGATTAAGTTTCACGATTTAATTTAAAATTAGCACTACTTACTTACTTTCCGTGTCCGGAACACCATCATATTGGTTGGTGCTCCGGTAATTAGCACTGATCGGTATCGATATGTTGAAGACCATCGTCATCGACACTCAAGGCACTCTGACGATGGTCTTCAACAGCTCGATATCGGTCGGTGCCAATTTTAAATTAAATAGTGAAACTTAAACAAATTAGTGTTTTCATTTACCTTAAGTTTATTACTCATATATTCGAAAGCCATTTTTAATTCGTCTGATTTTATTTTTCTCTATTTTCTCGCTTTTTTGTAAAATTTATTTGTTATTTATTGTTCATATATTTTTTTCACTGGCGGATATATTGCTAAACCGGAATTATTTCCAATTACAAATAATGTGTACTATGGGAATAACTTTGACATTACAAAAATAAAAAATAATATATAACAAAGTTAGAAGAAAAGCAACACAATAGAAAAAAGACAAAAATAAGATTGAATATATTAAAAGTTCATAGCAATGGTAAGAAAACAATTGGATAAGGAGAGAAAGAGGAACGTTCCATCTGAACATTGTTCATCGCAGCTGTTCATCACTGGTTGTACCTAAACACCATCCATTAAAGGGAAGATATATAAATATATTTTTTTTATTTCCGAAAATGAATGAAAGCCCTTATATATTTATACGTACCTGGTTGTATAAAAGGAGGAAAAAAACTCAAAAATAATTAGAGAGATTGCCAGGGTCCACATCCAAAATAAATCTGTCTAAGTGTTTACAGAACAATAAAAAGGCACACAAATATTTATTTCTTTGTCTATCTATCTTTAATTAAGGATTAGGTCCTCGTCTCCGAGTAGACTTTTTTTCCTCAACACACCCTGTCACTGGTCGTTCTCTTCATCCGTTTATAGGCGAATCCGCTGAATTCTACTAACAATCTCCTCAATATATTTTCTTTAGATCACCCCTTCCTCTTTTTTATCTTCTGTCGTCCTATTAAATAAAATGTTCCTTTCAACAGTATTTGAAAGTGATTCGGAAGAAAAATAAACCAAATAATATATTTTTTTCTTCACGCGCAAATAATCAATTATATTTTCGTGTGTGAATCGTTTTTACTGTGTGGTAAGCAATTTACTTATATCAAAAGTCTTTATATAAGAATCAATAATTGGCACCTCTGATATAATTAAAAAAAAATAGGTACATAATATGTAAATTAAATCGAATTACTTTATTTCACAAATTTAACTACTAAATTTTTATAAACACCACATATTTCAGAAAAATGAAACGTTCAATATTTTGACCATAGATTTTGACATTTAAAACATTCAAGAACTTTCAATGATTTCAAATTGATAGTTTAATCCCTCATTCGGTTCGTCAAACAAAAACCTTCTCAAATGTAATTATTTTTCTTTCAATACAATTTTTTGTAAATAATTAAATAATGAGATTTTTAAAAAGACGAGATGTAATTCTATTGGATGTTAAAATAATTATTGTCAAATGATATTAACGACTCCCGACAGAGATAAAGTCCAATGTTTGCGTATATGCAATTTCAAAATATTCGATTTACATTTACATTGGTACAAACAAGTAAACATACCAAAAAAAGAACTAATAATTCTGGCGCAGTTCAGGGGTGACATCTGTGCGAAGCATTATCATCTCATGTATACGGACTGTTGCTTTAATTGTTTACAAAAAATAATTTCTCAATAGATGGCGTTACATAAAGGTTTCTTCGTTACTTCATAGATAGCGATGTTGTATTTCAGCATCAGCTTCTCGTTATTAAATATATAGAACTTTCAAAATTGCATTGATAAGGGAACTCGAAAAAAAGGCGATGTTAAAAATTTGTAAAAAAAAAATTAAGGATTCGCACCACTATAAAAATATATAATTTGGTTGATAGTATATATGTATATTAAACGAAAAAAAATATTTTACGAAAGTCTTTAATTCATAACATACTGTTCTACTTATTTATAAGAAATCTATTGTCTCGTGCTAGTAATATTAAATGGTGCAACAACCTAGTTCTATGTATACACAACATCCGATTATGTCCTTAATTCCCATCTTGTTTCTACAACCATAAGTTCTCCTATTATACATCGTTTTATCATGCATTCAATTTGCAATCTCTAGTAGGAATCTATATAATAATTACATAATTTGGACCCATTGGAAATGCAGACTTTATAGCCACGAGGAAAAAGGTAAAAGCTTTGAAGACTTTTTGTCAAAAAACGGTGTGCTTTTATCTCCATTTTCGGTCTACAGCGAGCCTATTGTTTTTTTTTTAATGAACACTCTTTGGCAATTTCAGTGCAGTGTCTGCAAGTTTTCCGGACTCTATATATTCGGCAAGTGTTCCTTTAAAGTTTTGCTATAAGACGTTGTTACCACACTTAAACATTCAACTCAAAACAGTAAATCCCGATGGTCTCGTAGCATTAAACTTACAAAATAAAACATGTATAGATATGTATGTCATATAATTTAATACTTTTCTCCAACATATATTTTAACCAATTACTTTCATACATATTTTATTTTATTTTTATAAAAGTTTTTAAACTTTTTTTATAAGAAAAACATTTTTTCGTGACAAATTCATGTAAGGTCAGAATATATAAGACATGCGTGCGACCGATCATGACGTATGCTGTGGAAACGCGAGCAGACACTGTAAGAACCAAGGGGTTCTTAAGGACAACGGAAATGAAGGTTCTAAGGTCAATCACTGGTAAAAATCTCCGAGATCATGTTGGCGATGTTCAAATAAGGAAAACACGTGGAATAGAGGACATCGTTCGGTGGAGTAGATCCAGAAGAAGGCATTGGAGGGACCACGCAGCCAGGATGGACAGTGATAAACTTGCATATATAGCGGCGAATGAAATCCCTTCTGGCTGCCGCCTACCCGGAAGACCACCCCAGAGATGAAAGGATAGCTGGACTTCGTCATCCCTGGAGGCAGAGTTTCTGAAGAACAGACCAACTAGGTCTACTAGAAGAAGAAGAAGAAGAAGAAGAAATTTATGTATTTAACTGTCTATATTTCATTTTTTTAAATATTCCAAAAGTGTGAAATACCCCGACTAGATAATTTAATTAAAATAATAATAATAAAAACTTCCTTGCACCCTGCGGAAGTGGCGCGTTTATTACCATGTGGCAATTTCTTCCAACTAGCCAGTGTTTCCAGCTCAGAGAAGCAATATTAACGTGAGAAATTAATTTAAATAAATTTCTCCTCTGCTGGGGATCGAACCCAGGACGCTCGCACAGAAACCAAACGGCTTACCAACTGTGCCACGGCGGTTGGCATAGTAATATCTATATAAAAAACATGAAAATTATAAAATTTCGTCTCAAAATATTTGTAACAAATTTTTTAATAATTGAATTTAGTGACGACATCGTTTCATACAATTTGTATGGCGGGATACACAATCTACGGGAACTGGAAGCAGTCGCTGCCTACTATAAAAACGAGTGGGCTGTAGCTAACACTAAACTCTCCACTACATAGCGTTCATTT
Organism: Molanna angustata; assembly: GCA_963576475.1. Taxonomy (NCBI): domain Eukaryota; kingdom Metazoa; phylum Arthropoda; class Insecta; order Trichoptera; family Molannidae; genus Molanna; species Molanna angustata. The sequence goes on from OY754966.1 coordinate 35,369,299, forward strand.
ACCTTCTCGAAAGGCTGGAAATCTCTAAATGCATTTTTATGAAGTACATTTCTATTAGATTCTTAAACTAATATGAGATTCCCAGAGAACAAAATTTTTCACAATACACACAAAAACATTGTGACGAAACTCATGGTATGCACTTTATACATGATACCTGTTGAGAAATTTTAAGTAAAATTGCATTACTAGCAAGATGAGCATGTATGAGACAGTATATCAATGTCGATGAGACGATGTATATGTGTCAAGATAGAAGAATGTTGTGTTCGGTTCTCACTGCCTAGATGAAGTAGAGAGCAAAATATACTGTTATGGTCTGTTAATAATGGTCTGTTAAATATATAAAAATACCTCGATTTTCCAGACCTTGAAAGCATTTTCAAAGTTCAGTTGTGAGGTTCATCACCCATTCTACAATGTTGCCTTTTTAGGTATGACGAGACCAGTGTGTGGGCATAAACGCATGTGTCGTGCTTCCTGTTATAAAGGTAATGCTAACCCGCACACCTGTCACTGGTTACCTCACATCGTTGTTTATACCGTGATGGTATGTATTAAGGTACGTATGTACTCTTTGTAGTTTGATACTCATACATAGGTACCATCATGCGCCATACCTACATACGTGTTTTATAATTTTGAAAACGAAACATATTAAAATATTCATTATTGATATTAGTTTGTAGTTTGGTATGTATGTTTCAACTATTCAAAATATTGCCATTGACAGTTGGATCTTATGTTTTAAATACATCTAGTTACTTTTATATTATATCCTCATGACGTATCTTCTTCCGTTGAATCCGATATTATCTTCTTCCGTTGAACCCGATAATTACCTACTATTTCAGTGGAGTGATACGTATTCTAATGTTAGTTAACAATGATTTTTTTTTACAAATAAATTTTGTATGTAATCTTTACAAAATAAATAAACTTCCTCCAATCATGTCAAAAATACGTATCGATTGACTACCTATGTACCCTATGTACGTTGCTTCGTTAATTAGTCTCTTATTTGGAGAGCATCAAATCACCACTGGGTAAGAAATTATTTATTTTTATCACGGGAAAGTTTATCCTAGCGTATGAATCACGTAGTACTTAACTTAATTTTGAGGAGACTTACAACAAACATTTGTGGCAACCGACTCACCAAGTCACAAAAGTAATAGTTTTTTTTCCCTACGCGGGCGGGGGGTCACCGATACGGCCGATATACCGATTATTTTTGACAAAGCTATAACAACAAAAAAATAATTACTTACTACAAAATTAAAAAAAAATATCATTTTTAAATAAGTACCGTTTTGAAATTGGAAGAGAGAAAGAATCAAAACAAGATAGACAAAAAAATAATTACTAACTACAAAATTTAAAATAATATCATTTTTAAATTAGTACCTACCGTTTTGAAATTGGAAGAGAGAAAGAATCAAAACAAGATAGATATATAGAGGAAGGAAATCAATAAGAAATAATGTATTATTAATGACTCAGTTGGATAAGTATCTGGCTGCTGATCCAAAGGTCCCGTCCCGGGTTCGATTCCCGGTGATTGTGTTTTCAGTCTATTTCTGTGAGACGATAAATTTAATATTGTAAGTCTCCAGAATGTGGCAACTTGTTATTGGGTGCATGTGAAATTAATAATATTTGACCTGTTCGTTGCCCGAGAAGCAATATAAAAAAATACCATAAAAACAACACTACAAAATACTCCGCTTTAGGAAACGACATCCAATGTATTTGTAATTCTAAAAAAAAATATTAGGTAACTTTTATCAAGAGGAAATAAATAACGCTTAATGTAAATCGAACCAGGCCGTGTTTCTCAAACAAAGATTAAAGTAAACTTTTATTTAAAAAACTTTGATTTTATTAAATTGTTCAAAACTTTTGGTTGATTCGTTGAAATATTATGCCGTCAAACGACGCATTTTTGAATAATTCCACGAAATCAAACTATTCTAACTATACTATTACTTTTGTTAAAATAACCCAGATGGGTATATTAAGACCGCCACTATGAAGTTTCGTGTTAGTAGATATTACTATAGCGTGCTTATGAAAATATTTTATATCTGATTCACATTATAGGAAACCAAGAATATGTTGATTTTTAGCAGTTGCAGAACAAAATTGACTCAAAATAATGAATATTAAAAAAACTAACGCTACGTCCTACGTAGGCGATTCAAAGCGAACGCGATTGCGAAGCGATGCGGTGCGGATACAAGCGAATTCAATGCGATGCGGTGCGACGCGGCGGCTCTGTCCTACGTGTGCGCGAATCGTTCCCTCTGCCGCCAGCTAGGGGCAAGTGGTGTACCTATGAACGGGTGTACCTTCGAACAATTGCTATATCTAAAAAAACCCTGTGAATAATAACATGAAAATCCTCATTATTAATAGTTTTTATCATACTGCTAACACTGCTGTGTTCTCTAGTGTCAATGATCAACTAAGTGTGTTTTGTGATTTAAAAAAGTTTTTCATCATTAAAAGTAATTTTTTTCAAAATTTTCCATAGTTTTTTTTTGATATTTTTTTTATAATTTCAACTATTGTTTTATTTCACACAATTATGTGTACAATCATCTACTTTTTACCGAAAACACCAATTTGAATAACATTACCTAAATATTTGTTATTAAATTTTAAATGAAAAATCTCTATGTGTGTACCTTTGAACACATCAATAAGTGTACCTTCGAACGCTGTTCGAAGGCACACTCAGATCTTTTTATAAGTAAAACAATATTTTAATATTTTGATATCTTTTATATTTTAGTGTCTAGAAGCAAATCAGGTGTTAAAAGATCTCCCGCATCGACAGAATTCTTAGAGAGAGTTGTAGAAGAATGTCGAAAAGGGTTGTCTGTCAAAAAAGCTGCAGAAAAATGTGATTTATAACCAACCACAATTTTCAAGTACTGCAAGAGAACATCATTTGTCATGAAGCTAATGAGTCACAAAGCAATGTTTTAAATCAACCACCTAATGTTACAAACCGATTGTCAATTCCATCAACCAGTAAAGGCCCTTAATTATTTTCTCCTTAAATCATTTGTCCATTCCATAAGGCCTCACCGAGAAATACAAAAAATGGAAATACAGAATACTAACTGATACACCAGAAAAAACGCTCTATTAGATAAAGCGTCAAAATAAATAAGACGATCACCAGTTACCTGATTAAAGTTCGATATTATTCTAGAATAAAAAAAAATTCAAAAAAACAAGATTAGAATAATGAATGACATCACATTCATTAAATGTGGAGCCTGAGAATGCGTAAAAACCAGATCTCTACACCGTAATACATGTAATTTATATTTTCATAAGACTTGTATTCCTAAATGTTATGAAAGAAATATTTTAGATGAACAAGACAATGATTTATTTATCTACCAAAAATGCTTTGTAATATCAAACGAAGATAGTGACTGTAGGTTCTGACTTGATTTTTCAATAGTGCCAAAAATTAATTAAGTATATAAATTACTTAAAATTACTTCACTCTTTTACCAAATATTTTTTAAAAAACTCTTGTTACTACTCTTAGTAAAACTTGTAATTTATGTTTTTGCAAGACTGTTATTTTTTATATGTCGACCAAAATTTAAGCCTTTTAGATTCTTTAGGTACCTAACGTACACAATATTATTGGGCAAAACTATTTGTATTTTAAATAAAGTTTAAGATATTTACATTGTCTTTTTATTCCGTGAATTGATTTCATCATAAATACTATCAATTGACAACATTTCAAATCGATCCGATTCTTATTTAATACTGTTCGAAGGTACACACCGTACTGTTCAGAGGTACACACTAGTAGTGTACCTCTGAACAAAAATGAATGTTTTAACATTTTTCTATTTTTTATTTAAAATAGTTGCAATGAAGTAAAATTATGTATATTAATTAAAAGTAGAAATGTTATTTTATAAAATAAATTATTTATTTTACGCGCCCTGTAAGCCGAAACTGTGAAATCTACGTTTAAAGATAAAAAAATGTAAATTGTTCGAAGGTACACTACTTGCCCCTACTGTCATGGATGTACGTATATAAAATACTCAAGAAGTATATACGGCAGAGAAGTGAAACTAATATTGTGTAATTAGAGAGGCATATTTATGGGGGATATCACGATTTGTATGAAGAATTACGTGATCTTGAATTAATAAATTTGACATTCGTGCAAGCGAGAGAAAACTTTGTGTGTTTTGAACAACATCCTATTGTAAAATAGCAATAATAAATAAATGTGTTTACTTGTAGTCCCATTTATTTTTGCCAAATCCTAAAATTCGCGGTTCAATAATAATTTGTCCCATAATATGGGACGTTCATGGACAGAAATAAAAATTTCTGTTTCTGACATGTCAAAAAACAATGGCGCCGCTATCAATTCACGCGAAAATATCAAACCAACTGATCGCGTTTGCTTCGCATCGCGCCGCGCCGCATCGAAACCAACTCGCGGTCGGTAACGTAGGACACTACCATAGTTACCGACTGTTTGTAATTTTCGCGCCGCGCCGCGCCGCTTCGCATTCGCTTTGAATCGCCTACGTAGGACGTCGCGTTAGTCGATAAATTTTTGTATTATTTTTCGTTCATAGTTAAACCTACTTTGTAGGGATTATAGTTTTTTTTATTAGTTTTACATATAAAACTTTAAAAAGAGGTTAAACTATTTTTTTTAACAAATTCAAATTGTGGAAAACGTTTCAATAGAAGAAAGCTATAAAAATAAACTGTTTTTATTTCAAAGACGTATCTTCTGAGTGATCTGGAGAAAGTGTATTATTTAAAATAAAGATGGCTTTATTAATGAACTTGTAATTTTTACTCTCCACACTATGGTATAGGGAGAGTCATGAATTCACAATTTCAAGCGTATTTTTTACATCAATTTCTCAACGGGTATCATGTAGAAAATACACACTGTGAGTTTCGTGACAACGTTTTTGTGTTTTTGGTGTATTATGAAAAGTTGTCTTCTGGGAATCCTATATTTGTTTAAGAATCTAATTGAAATGTACTTCATACTCGTAAAAATGCATTTAGAGATTGTCAACATTTCATGAAGAAAAAAATGAACGCATACTATGGTGTGGAGAGTTTAGTGTTGGCCACGACCCACTCGCTTGTTTCTCTATTATTTTTATTTCTCCACCTAGAAAATCCAGCCGTAATATTTTATATACTAAAAAGAGACATTGATAGGTTTATAACTTTATTTAATATACTTTTGTTAATACTATTATAAACTGTTGGATCTATATATTTATAAAATAAAATATAAAAATACTATTGGCCTATAATAGGGTCTTAGCACAGCTGCGTGGATTAATTAATCTTTGGAACAGATAAAAGATGCAATATAACGTCTCTCCTAAACGAGCTGCCCTGATTAAGGCGTCCAGAGCGAATAGATTACTAAATTTGCTTGATGGTTTCCGAGGATCTGCATGACTTGGCTCCGCATTGCATTCGAGAACTTTGTCATAAGAATGCACTATCAAAGAGATGTTAAACATTGAAATCGTCAGAATCACAATTGTTTAAAGAAATTGGATAGAGCCAATAAAGCGCTTTACTTTGATCGTGGTTTCAGTGTAAACGGTCCTATCAAATGTAATAAATTGCCTTCTGGATTGCGGGGAAAGCATTGTTTTGGGGCCTTCAGTAAATTGCTTGAGACTTCTCTGTTTCGCAGAGCCAACAAATAAGCAAAAGCGCCCTTGCAGTGGTCTTTTACTATAAAACGGCGCTGTATAGGGGAGACCCGCCTAAGTTGACGATGTTAAGAGATTTGTAAGATATCACCTTTGATGGAATGTTTATTGAAAAAAAATGTTTACTATATTATAGATAATATATTTGTCAACAATAATACAAACATAATTTATTGCGAAAACATATGGATTCATAGATAAAGAGGTATTTTAAAAACATCCTCAAATTCGTCATCTTACCCGTATAACGGGTAAGATGACTATATGCATAGGGAAAGTTGACGAATTGCATCACAGTATGAATTCTGTCTTACAATTCTAGATTAAATAAAAAAGATAAAGGATTAAAACATTTTGATTGCATTTACTTACGAGTTGACACATCATACATATGTACCTAAATAATTTTAAAAAGTCAACATGAAATAAGGAAGTCTCTTTCCGTCTTTCTTTCGTATGTGTAGGGCATTTTATCTAAATAAAAAAAATAAATATTAACATTAAGTCAGTCAAGATATAAAGCTATTTATATTATATGTATTTAGGAATATATTTAGAACATAATAAGTAACTATTATAAAAAAATATATTAAAGATAACTGCTTCACTAGACAGAGTCTGTTCCGAAGCAATTACTTACCTGTAAAGTGTGTAAAGTTATTACATTTTATAATACAAAATGTATATTGATCAACCTTAACAATAAAAAAAGTTAACAATAGAAGATGACTATCAAAAATATAATATGTATTATGCAGGGTAAGATGACGAATTCGTCAACTTACCCGAGTCATCTTTCCCGTGAGTGACATTTAAAAAAATATACAAATATAATTCATGAATATAATATTATCGATTTAAATTCACTTACAGGATATAGTAAAATACACCTTTAACAGTTTTGTGCTTAAGTATACCGATATTTTGTCAAACACTATTTTTTAACACCGTTTTTTTACATCAACGACTCAAAAAACAACAAACTGCGGTTTACATGCAAATACTTTGTCGACACGAGACAGACTGATTTGATCCGTAGTCAGTATACTATTCTTTATTCTTTTCATCGTATAGTGTATTCTCACTTATGCATTACATAGAAAAAAACAGCATTCGTCATCTTAGGCACTTCGTCAACTTTGGCGGGTCTCCCCTAAATTTGATTATTGTGATTATTGAGTCAGAACATAGTTTATATTCATCGAAAAAAAATATCACCGAGTAAAAATATGAAAATCGGCAATGAAAATTAATAATTGTTTTATAACTAAGATTCTATAACACTAAAATTCAATTTATGCGTCGACCTACTCATTTTAACTCCTCTTTAACACAAGGGGATATAGTGGGGAGTTATGATTTCGCATGTTTTAAGGCTATTTTTTTATTGCAGATTATCAACTAGAATCATGCTGAGATTGTATTCTGAAAGTTTCATCACAATGTGTCTGTGTGTGTGCTATGTGCTGTGTGTTATGTACGGCATGTTTATTTTACTTTATCGATAATAGACTAAATTACTCATTCGATTCATTTCAAATTTTGCCATTTTGTATAATATCTGATACTCACTTAGACCCCATTAGATTTTGATAGACATCTGAATAGTGCTTCTCAATTTGTTTAGCTCTCAAATATTTAAAAGTGACCCCATGCTCAGTAAACATAAAATTTGAAATTTTTATTTTCAAATTGGTTAAAAGGTATATAATATATCACTTTCATAAAATGGCATTGTAGAATTATCAAGTTTTCATAATTAAATATTTAACAAATTAAATTTAAAGATATAACTTTGTATTAACCACGTTTTTTGGTTGAAACGATGCGACCGGTTTCGGAACTAACCGTTCCCTCATCAGGCTAACTTTCAACTGAAGGAACGGTTAGTTCCGAAACCGGTCGCATCGTTTCAACCAAAAAACGTGGTTAATACAAAGTTATATCTTTAAATTTAATTTGTTAAATATGAACCACAAAGTTAACATTCAAACATTCGAAAATATTAAATATTTAAATAACAAAATAATTTAACAAACTCATTTCATGAAAATGCTGAATATTTTCCATCAAAAAATTTGAATACTTTATTGAATGACTTGTTAGCGAGGAGTTTAGCGTTGGGCACAACCCACTCGTTTTAGGAAGTATACAATACAGCTGCAAAAAAATGTAAATTAGTTTATAAAGTACGTATTTATCTATGAATTTTTTACAAATGTAAGGTTTTAGTCGATTATATAAAATAAGAAAGGTATCGAATATTTTGCACTCTGTTATCTCTGCTTATTACATCAAAATACAATTAAAACAATATTAAGCGATCAAATAATTTTTGTTTTTTACTTAATAACTTTTTTTTATAATTGGCATTGTATTCGATCGGATGTTGGTATAAACTGTGCACGACATGCTAGAAAACGATGTTGACTTGGAACTCGTTAAATATAATACGACAATATAGATCATAAAGTAAGCTTTAGATACATACAAGGGGCACCTATCTACCTTCCTACCTACATATGTACATATGTATAATGTACTCTGAAACCTCTACGTGCATTATGTTTACCTGTTATTTAGCATGACATGAGCACCTATCCCCCATACACACGTTCATCCCCTCGTAAACTTATTTTTATTACCAATGAGTCATTGTCCATTCTACACTGGTGTGTCACTGATAAAAAATTCTAAATATATCCACTACACTAAACTTACATAAGTAGGTATGTATGTAGGCTCATGCTGTCGCATATAAAATTTACATTCCCCGCCATTATATTTTAGCTGCATGCCATTCTTGTTAGTATCGTATAAAATTGTTTTGCAGATAATTACAGATTTATAAGATTGTTGGCAATGTTTGAATGTGGGTACCTACGCTTTTTATTTCTCGATTCAATTTTTGTGAAGTGCCTTTTGAAGGTAGGTACCTATAACTATAGACTCTAAAAAAATATAAACTTATATATTAATATATATAACAAATGAATGTTGTTCTTTTTGACAAATAAAATAATACAAAATAAATAAATGGTTTGTATCGAAAAATAATCAATTAAAGGTAATGAATGCGTTTTAAAATATATATTAATTTATTTGTTCCTTTTTTTTTCGGATGCCACAGCTAATTTACAGTTAAAAGATAGAATATTATTTTCAGTATTATATCCAAAAAAAGAGTTCCATCAAAATAATATACAAACACAACAGTTTACAAGCCAAAATCATCCATACACACACCTTTCATACACACCCTCACACTGAATGCGAGGTTGCGTGCGTTGGTGTGTGTGTGTGTGTGTGTGTGTGTGTGTGTGTGTGTGTGTGTGTGTGTGTGTGTGTGTGTGTGTGTGTGTGTGTGTATGTGTGTGTATGTGTGTGTGTGTGTATGTGTGTGTGTGTGTGTGTGTGTGTGTGTGTGTATGAGGGTATGTGTGAGGGTGTGTGTGTGTGTGTGTGTGTGTGTGTGTGTGTGTGTGTGTGTGTGTGTGTGGTGTACTATTTTCTATGTACAGCGTGTTTATTAATTTATTTATTTTATATTGCTTCTCGGGCACTATACTTAAATTTAACACGCACCCAATAACAAGTTGCCACATTCTGGAGACTTGTGATATTAATCATCTCACAGATTCAAACTGAAAACATAATTAAAAATTGTGTTTCCACCGGGAATCGAACCCGGGACCTTTGGATCAGCAGTCAGATACCTAATCAACTGAACCACAAAGGACGACAATATCCTACATTACAGAGTATAGACTAAAGTACTCATTCGATACTTTTTAAATTTATATATCTATTACTCCCTTAAACCGCATTAAATTTTGAAGGGAACTTCACTTTGTAAAATGGCTTTGAAGAATTATCATGTTTTCATGAGAAAATATTTAAATCAACAATAATTCAACAGTCTCTATTCATAAAAAGGCTGAAAATTTTCCATACAAACTTCTATTATTTTGTAGAGTGAATTAGTCGTGAAGAAAAAAGCGTTGGCCACAACCAATTCGTTTTATTTGCAATAAATCATCTCACTTAAATGTATCACTTTTGTTGACAAATTTAATAAAAAACCTCTACTGTAAATTTGCCAACCACTTTTAAAATTGATTAATTCTGTTTGACTACCTAATTCATGAAAATTATGCATCATTTCGTTTTGCTATTAATGATAAGTTACTTAGCATATTAGTTCTGAAGTCAGGAATTCGTGTAATATATGTACATAGGTAGGTACCTCTGAGATTGCATATTCCGTTATGAAAATCCACAGTTGAGTTACGACATCCTGATATGGTGCACACAAATTTATGAACCTAATAATCATTTCACTCAATGAATCCATTACTTATTATGGAAATGGATTCGTAAACTTTCATGAATTGCATTAAAAGTTGAGTATAAAATTAAATCGTTTCAATAACTTTTAAGTGCTGGTTTAAAAGAGTCGATGGCAGACTCACTGGTCTGAATCTAGTAGACTTGGGTTTGAATCCTATCTCGACTGATTCAGATTATCTTTGTGATATGTACCTATAATTTATATTATATGTAAAGCACAAGAGTTGACTTATATTTTGAAAATGTTATATGTGTACTTGTTGCAAGGACATCACATCATTGATGAAAATGAAATTAGTTAATTAGGTAATGAAATTATTCATAATTATGTAGGTAGTTGTACCTATATGGAAAAAAAAATATTTATTTTTTTTATTTAAAAAAAAATGAATATGTCCTTGATGAACAAGTACATATACATCTTCCTACGTTCCCTAAAATAAGCAAATAAATGCTTGTGCTATAAGTGAACGAAATCGGTTGAGGCAGGATTCGAACTCGCGACCACTGGATTACTAGCACAGCTCGCTAACTGCTCTACCATCGACCCATCTGAATATATCTATATATTTATAAACAATTTTAATATAAGTATATGTGTATTACATATATTAAGCTAGCATACTAGCATACATACATTCTGGTTAACTGTAGAGGTCGCCCCATAAATAACTATATAGACCAGATAATCGGTGACGTGCGCTGTAGCAGCTACAAAGAGATGAAGAGACTGGCGGACGATAGAGTTAAGTGGAAAGATCGAGTGTTTGGTGCAGACCAATCTTAGGATTGTGGCCCAGAAGAAGAAGACTAATTTGAAGTCATTGTCAGTAACTAACCACAAATGAAACGAATATCTCATAATGAAAAAATGAATAGAAAAAATACCTATGCAGGTATAAATATTTACTTATTTTCTTTGGAAAGCTACAGCTCATTTACAGTTTAATAATAAAAAAATATTTTTACAGTGTTAGAGCAAAAAAAAAACATTCCATCAACATAATATAAAAACAAATAACAGTTTACAAGCCAAAAATATTCATACACACCTTCATACACACCCTCACACACACTCATATACACCACCACACACACATACGCTCACATGCACATACATACACACATATATAACAACTGGGGAAGGGAAGAGAAAGGAGAGAAGAGAGAGACTAGGACAGGATAGAGTGATATTGGTTGCGCATCACCTTCAGAACATCATGTCTAAATCTATAATATTTCGCGTTGAATATGTCTAACTCAGCTGAGAATGTATTGTTATATTGGCTGCATATGCTTGTAATTCTGGAATTTATCCTGATATTCGTTCTACTTGTTAGAACATGAAGTAATCGAGGTCTGCGAACCATTCTACTAAGAAGATGGATACCTACTAGGTTGACAAGTTCAGGCGAGTCTATGGCATTGTATGTATATGGCATTGTTCAAAATTTTATGCAGCAGCGATTGGTCGTGTAAGACTCTCCTACATACATTCAAACGTATCAAAACTATGATATTTAAGTTATATAAATTTATTATTTATATAATTTATAAGTTTTTGATGTATTTCTCGATTCTTGTGATATGTACTGTGTAAAAAGGAGACAATAACCGATTTATAACTTTTATATCATTTACCATTTACTTGGAAGAAAAAATAACCTACTATCGTCTTGATAAGACTAAAACTAAGGTAACACATGTGAAAAAAATAACATGTATAAAATAAGAGACAATAATACATACATACCATCACGGCATATCCCACAATGTGGGGTAACCAGCGAAAGGTGTGCGGGTGTGTATTGCCTTATAAAAGGGAGCACAACACTTCTGTGTATACCAACACACCAGTCTCGTCTCACCTAAAAGGCACTATATTCAGAATGGGTGGTGAACCTCATTGCTGAACTATGTGAGATATTATTGTTGCCTGTTGTAGTTTCGATTACCCGGCTCTTACGGGACACTCGAAAACAATAATAGAAAAGAGTGGAAGCATTATTCTAAGCCGGTGCCTCACAGCTACAATAAGGTACGTAAGAGACAATAAGGTATGATATAAATACTTACATACAATAAATATAAATACTTACATATGATATAAATACTTACATCATCACGGAATATCCCACAATGTGGGGTAACAATAGACAGGTGTGCGGGTGTGTGTTGTCTTATAAAAAGTAGCACGAAACATGCATGTATGCCCACACACTAGTCTCGTCTCACCGTAAAATGCAACATCCATAGTGAGTGGTGAAACTCATTGCTGAACTTTGTGAGATGTTAATTTGGCTGTTGTATTTTCGATCACCCGGCTTTAGCGGGACACCCAAAAACGATGATCGTAATAAAATTATGAAAGCACTATTCTAAGCATAAATACTAGAGAATGGAATTTTGTGATGTTAATATTTTGTAATTATAATTATGACAATTTTGTCAAATTATCATACCTACCTTCATGCACACACTCACATTAATTTACAAACTTTCATACCCAAGTCATTAATTTCGAATACCATACCTTACAATTTGAGTTTTGTGTTATTTTTTCAGTAAGTACTAGTTGGCACCGACCGCTTCTAATATATGTACCTACATAGGTATCCATTATTTATGAAATAATTTTAAATTATTAAAGAATTTGAAGCAGGCACCTCACTTGGCCCTGTGATGATCTTCAAGGGCTCTTTAGAATTACGGTCGGGGTCCAATGTTCTTCATATCGGGTCCCTTTGGAGGGACTTTCAGCAATTTTGTGTTATGTAAATTTTTCACAGTTTTGAGTATCACCCTACATTATTTATACAACGTGAATAATGGACAACTTATGTTTTAACTCGAGTTGTTAATTTCAGTTGGAATTAATTATTTTAGCCAAACGTAACCCCACCTTGGAATATTTAGGCGCCGTGTCACCATAGCCCCATATCGGGCTCATTATAAAATCTAAAAAGGTTGTATCAAACACACATTAAAGAGCGAGTCGATTTAAGTATTTATGTGATGGCCTGTTAATCAGTGAATCTTGGTTTGAAATCTCCTTTGATTTTAATTTGTAGCTTTGGTTTGAAACCACGAATGAGTTATTTGATTTACAGGCGGTAAATGTTATCAATTTGACACAAAAAAATAATGAAATTGATACATAGGCGGTAAATGTTATGAATTTGACACAATTATAATGAAATTGATAGACAGGTGGTAAATGTTATCAATTTGACACAAAAAAATAATGAAATATATACACAGGCGATAAATTTTATCAATCTGACACAAAAAAATAATGAAATTAACTATTGTAATTATAATTTAATACCATCAGACCACCTTGTTTGAGGCCTTCCAACACTTCTTTAGCCCGTTCTAGGAAGCCATTCTAGCACTCTCTTAGTCCATCAGGAGTCTATGGTTCGGGCGACATGCCCTGCCCAGCTCCACTTCTGCTTGGCAACCTTTTGGACAACATCGGTTATTTTGGTTTTCTTTCTTATCCACAAGTTAGTATTTCTATCTCTAAACGAATTACCCTGTTATTGATCGAAATACCATATGGAAATACCATCCATCCGCCTTCGTGGCTGGAGATTACTGGACGAAATAAGGCTAAAGAATATATACTTAAAAAGAAGTTGGAAGAAATCGCCATACGGCAATAAACTCGGTACTTGGTCAGGGTGAAAGATAGTGTTTATTATCTAAAGAAAATAGATATTCACGTATTGCTTGAGCTTCGTTGAATTACAGAATACACAGATAAAATAAAACAAGTTGTAAAACGTGTATGTACATAATTAAAAATAAAAATAACATTAAACGAGTTGATTTTTCAAGATAAGATTATTATTAAAGTATTTAAACATACTTAACATACAAAAAGAAAAGTATATTAATGTGTAGAAAATAAAATCTACATGAAGGTGTTTGATATAACATAATATGTAGGTAGGTACCTACGTTTAGTCTATAAGCATAAAAATGAACAACTGCGAAATTCGTTACGGTTATATAGTTATTCGTATGTTTTTTAATTTGTATATCAAACACAATGAATTTCGTTTGGAATTTTGAAGGTACATAAATATGAAATTGTAACACTGTGATTCCGGATATGTATAACAGATATCAAAGATATGGTTAGGTGAAAGAATATTTCTGAATTTATAAATGGAATTCAATATTAAATTATGATTCAATCAAATAACCTATGATAATATGTTCTAGAAACCAATACATTTAATTTAATAAAAACAGATTTTACATCACAGTGCCTACACAATATTATAAAGGAGAACTAAGGAACAATTAAGTTTATTTATTTATTTATTTATTTATTTAGGGACAAATACCATACCATACCATCACGCCATTTCCCTATTTGTGGTAGGCAGAGAGAGCCGAACGCCAGACTCCTCTCTCTTGACACACATTCCTCGCTTCATTCGCGTCCATACATCGTCTCATACACGCTCTTCTATTATTCTTACTTCTAACATCACCATCTTTCAAAATCCCATTTATGTGATCGTGCCAACTTTTTCTTGGCCGACCTCTACTTTTCGTTCCTCTTTTATCAGCCTTGTACACTTTTTTTGTCAGACGGTCATCACTCATTCTTTCTATGTAGCCGAACCACTTAAGGGCATTTATTTTCATCTTACTTACGATATTTCTTTCAATCATACATTCTCGTCTAATATCCTTATTTCTTATTCTATCATACATCGTTTTACCACACATTCGTCTTAGTGACCTCATTTCAACCGCGTTAATTCTACTTTCATGCGTCTTCTGCCATGTCCATGTCTCACTAGCATACATAAGAGGGACAAATACAGTCTTAAAATACAAAAATAGAATAATACACTATAAAATAATAACAAACAGACCAATTACATATGTCCACAGATATTAACATTTTAAACATCACAAATTTAGATATAACTAAGATTTACTGTAGGTATGTTTGCCTGTGACGGGAAAGGAAGGGAAGAGAAAAAAAAGGATGGGAAAAGGATTGTGACAGTTAAATTTTTATATTTTTGTTTAGAAACAACAACAAAAAATATAAATAAAAGTATACAAAAGATAATATTAGAAAAAAAACACAAATAAATGAACAAAATAAAAAAAAAATTAAACATACGAGTTCATGCTTTGCACTAATAGAGAGAATTTTTGTATGCGTTATTACTAGCGGTGAATCAGAATGTGTGATAATCCAACTGTCGATTTGTTCAGGAGAACTTTGTTCTCTTAACATATCGACAATGTATCAAGCCAGAATACGCGAGAATTGTATGGAGAGGTCTACTTTTTTCACGGCTTTTCCAACTTTGAGGTCAAAAAACACCAACTTAGAGGCTTCGCAGCATATATGTTCCATACACGGATTTACTCAGAATTCGGAGTAGAATATTTCGTGTGTCTGTGTGTGTGTGTGTCTGTGTGTGTGTCTGTGTGTGTGTCTGTGGGTCTGTGTGTGTGTGTGTGTCTGTGTGTCCGTCCCCCCCTTATAACTTTTGATCCGCTCAATTTACAGAGCCTAAAATTTCAGAATATATAAACAGTTACAGGCCTACAAAACTTTTATACTCGGAATTTTGAATTTTTGTTTCAGTCAGGGGTTATCAACTTTTGAATTTTTATTTTATTTTTCCATATATCTCAGAAACCATAAACGGTAGAACGCTGAAAATTGGTACAAACATAGACAAATACAAAATCTCAAATTAGTTTTTTCAAAAAAATTCCAGGGTTTCTCAAACATTTTTTATTAAGAAAAATATTTTTTTTATGATAAATTTATGAGTTTAACTGCCTATATTTCCAAAACTTTTACAATTATTGAAAAAAGCCGAAACACCCCAACTAGATAATTTAATTTTCTATAAAAAATATTAACATTGTAGTAGAAGATCTCAATTTTTTTTTAAAATTTTTTTTAAAAATTGAATTTAGTGACGACATCGCTTCATACATTTTGTATGGCAGTCGCCTATACACAATATGTAAGAAGACTTAATAGTTTGTTACTTCATCTCCAAACATACATACATACCATCATGCAATTTGCATATTCTGGGTAGGAAAAAGGATCTTCTTCCATACTATCCTATCTTGACATACATACCTACATATGTTGTATAGAAAACAAAATATCTGAAAATATTCAATAATTTGTATCTATGGGTTTATAGTTTGGTACATATTCTTCAACTATACATACTATCGCTATCGACAGTTGGATCTCATGTGTTACATGCAACTAGTGATATTATAAGTTTGCCAGGAAAAATATTAAAATTTGAATTCAAATAGGTACGCATATTAAATAGAGTCATAGCATTTATAGAGCATCAATTAAAATGTTTTCAACTCAACGATTTTCTATCGTTTGAATACAAGGGAAACTTTTTTGTTTTCAAGTTTTTTTTTTACAAGTTTATTAATGGTAGTTGTGAGTCGATTTTTTCAAATAGAATTCAATTTTATGTGGCGTTAAATTAAAAGGTGGAATTTGGTTATTGGTATTTTATTCTTGTTTTACTATTTTCTCAATTACTCCAAGTGAGTGTGATTAGTTTTTTTATAAACATTTTATACAAATCTGAGTGGATTTAACACAATTAATCGGTGAGCAATGAGCAACTCAGGCAATATACTGAATTACACTCGTTCAATTCATTAGTAACTTTTGAACACACTTTTTAATCTCCACACTCTGGATAGAGGAGAGTCATGATTTCGCAAAATTTAGTATTTTTTTTACATCAAATTTATATATACTATCGTTAGAAAATTTATATTCCTGGTAGTAAAATTTAGAATGAATAAAAATGTATATAATAAGATAAATTTCTTATGTATGGAAAAGTTCAGTAATTTGATTTCATGTTATAACATAAAGAGCTTGAACAATGAACTGATTTGCTTTCCATAAATAACAAAAAAATTCTTCATATGCTATCACGTGTCAAAATTGTCAAAATGCTCTAACGTTCTTTAAAACATAATTTATCTGCTTTTATAAAAATATTTCATACAACATAAGCATTCTTCACCATACTGCATTAATAGTTTGACTATCTGAATATAAAAATATACTATCGTTAGAAAAATTTATATTCCTGGTAGTTAGAAAATTTATATTCCTGGTAGTAAAATTTAGAATGAATAAAATATTTCATATAACATAAGAATTTTTTACCATATTGAGATTGTCAATATTTGAAGAAGAAAAAATAAACGCCTACTATGGTGTGGAGAGTTTAGTGTTGGCCACAACCCACTCGTTTTAATTAAGGCAAGACTGGCCGCTGCCAGTAAGTGCTATAATGGTCCAAAATGCAAACAAGGAAATAAAAATCCTGATATATAAAACTCTTCTCAGACCTGTCGTAGTGAATAGGGCTGAATGTTGAGTCTTAACAAAAAGAGACGAAAACAGCCTCTTGATATTTTATTGGAAAAACCTGACAAAGATTTTTGGTCCAGTAAATGATGATTAACTTTGGAAAATACGATATAATCACGAACTACAGTATGACGAACATAATATGATGAACCCAACATTGTACAAGAATTACTGCAGCGGTTAGGACATTTCAGTCAGATGAATGATGATCGTATCCCCAAAAAGGTTCGTAATACCTATCCAGAGGGCAGAAGAAGTAGAGGCATTAAGGGTGATCGTAATAACAAACTGGAAGAGAGCGGCGAAGAACATGTACGGTTGGTTAAGGATCCTGGAAAAGGCTAGGGCACACACAGGGCTGCAGCATCAATGATGATGATGGTGTTTTTATTTTATAATTGAATAGATCAGTTGCGTTTTCAATACGTAAATTTATATTTTTGTAATTTTTTTTAACAGCTCAATACAGAGAATAAAAGATGCAACATCACAGAAGGACCAGGAACTCAAGGCAACTACAGGGCCCACGACTTGTCATCTACTGGTTTACGTGATCACTCCAAGCGCTTGCGCAACGTTCATAAATTATGCCCTCCTATTGAGTTCCCTTATCAATGCAATTTTGAAAGCTCTATACATATATTTTAATAATGAGAAACATATTGTTTGAAAATAAGACGTTTTTACTATCGCCATCTATTGAGAAGTTGTTTTTTTTTGTAAATAATGAAAGCAACAGTCACCCCTGACCTGCGCCAGAAATATTATTTCATTTAGGCTTGTTTACCTGCTTATCCTTCTTATATGTGTATGTGACTCGAAATTTTTTTAAAAAATGTTGCATATACGCAAAAATTAGATATATTCCTGTCGGGAGACAGTGATATTTTTGACGATTTTTTTAACATCGCAATACAGACGAAGGAAGTACACAATATTTTGTTGGCCTTCGTGGCTCAGTTGGTTGGGTATCTGACTGCTGATCCAAAGGTCCCGGGTTCGATTCCCGGTGGAGACACAGTTTTCAATTGTGTTTTCAGTCTGGATCTGTGAGACGATTAATATCGTAAGTCTCCAGAATGTGGCAACTTGTTATTGGGTGCGTGTGAAATTACTAAATAAATAAATAAATAAATATGTTTTAAGATGTTGTGTGCTATTTTTTTGTGTAAATTTGATTATTTTCTTGTTTTTTATTATTTTTATATAATTCATAATGTGCCAATTTGTTTATTTCCAAATTATTAATATTATTTTTGTTTATACTAGATGTAAGAAAATGTATTTATTTTAATACATCTAAATAAAATATACATACGTTGTTCACGAATCTGAGGTAAATTTACAAAATTGATTAAAATTTGAATGAATTATAATATTAATCCAAATATTAGAAGCCACAACTAATCTAGGTAGATATTTCGTTTATCATCACTAATTTGAAACAATTTACAAAGTAGACATGATTAGAGTGTCATATTGCTCTCATACCCATACCGAATAGTAGTTGGGTATTTTGTAATACGCTATAAAACATAATATGAAGTGTTTTGGAAACTATTAAACCCTGCCAACATGGTGCCGATAGTTCCAGGGAATATAGGACTACCTGCAATCGAATCACAAATATTTCACAGAGACCATTATAATATCAAAATATTATGGCTTTTTCTTAACCGATTACGAAATTTTGTTTTACATAATAATATTGATTTATTTCATTTTCTCGATTTTTTTTATTTATTGTTAATATAAAGACATTTTTACATTATGTAGGTTGAGTAAGTAACGCCCCACTAGGCAAAACCTGTTCTGGGGCTGTTACTTTTACACAATAAGGTATACAAATTATTTACATATAGAGGATACAAAATATATAAAGTGCACAAATGTTACAATCAAGTAGTTATAAGAAAATGATTACAAAAGAGTAAGATGTACAGTTTTAGATTAAATAAAGAAATGATTAAGAAGAAAGGAAATATAGGAATAAAGTGAATAAGTCAGATGTTAAGGATGGACAACCCCCTCAGCATAGAGCCTGCCTGAGGAAATCAGCCATTTTTTATATGAATTTTAAAGGAATTGTGATGTGGTGTTTTCTTTATGTCATTGTCTAGTTTATTAAATATACGAGGGGCAATAAAATTAAACTGTCTTTGTCCAAATGAGGTCTTCATAATTGGTACAGTATAGTTAATGTTATTTGCATGTCTAGTGGTTCGTGTTTGTTGGGATTATCTTGT
Source organism: Molanna angustata (assembly GCA_963576475.1). Lineage (NCBI taxonomy): Eukaryota > Metazoa > Arthropoda > Insecta > Trichoptera > Molannidae > Molanna > Molanna angustata. The sequence continues at coordinate 35,389,077 of OY754966.1, forward strand.
TTCATCGCCTCTGGATAAAGTGCTTGACATATACATATGATACAACACAAATCCGAGGAAGAAGAAAAGAATTTGACAAAATAATATTAATAGGTGACCGTATAAACTTCAGAAAACTCATTTAAGTATTAGTCTAAGAGATAGCAAAGTCATAAATAATTCATTTTTAATGGCTGTTTTTTGTTATTCCTTACTTATGGAATATAGGTATGAAAAAGGTAAGTCCCCTGGGAGTGGTTGCGTTTACTATTGCGCATCCCCTGTCCATAGGAGAAAATTGTAATGTTTAGTATAATTTGTGTCTTTGTCAGTCCTTTTTGTGCTCTTATACTATGCATCTGATTACAATAAAACTCGATGATTTCTTCAGCGTTCACACGGTAAGATTTCTGTAAAAAAAATCTTCTTCGTCCTTTTTTAAATTTTATATACATATATCAGTAACAGTAAAAACATATTTAACAAACGAACGGATTATATAGGTACAAATAACATACAAGTACCTACAAATTATTTAAACATAATGTTAAAATAAACGCAACCATTCCCAGGTGCCAGATTTACTAATTGAATACCTATAATTTACCATACACTCACTTAACTCAAGTATTTCCTTCCACTTCATTGTAAAATAACCATTGCTCAATCACTTCTCCTACCTTTGCTTGACTATGCTGATGTTAGCTACTTGGATGCAAACGAGAAACATCTCAACAAAGTTGAACGACTTCAAAAATTTTGCATCCTTTTTATCTTTGAACTAAAAAATTCGATCGTATTTGTCGACAACGTAATATACATATCTTGTCATTACTATTCAATGTCCTTTATAATCCAAATTTACATACCTCAGTATCTCAAAGATAAATTCACTTATCTTTACTTTACTATCTATCCCTATTCATAGTTCTGATTTTTTTAGCTGTTTATTTAAAGTACACCTGATTACATCTTCCTCTCCTCTTCCTTTCCGTATCCTTTAGTTTTCCTATCATCACTATAAATTGTTCTTATATGCTATCTTATTGGTTATTTTTTAATTTTTTTCTGCTATCTTTATTTATTTTGTAATGTGATTAACTTATTCCCATAGTACACACTGTTTTGTATATTTTATGGTTACTCTGGTTGGTTGGAAGAAATTGCCATAAGGCAATAAGCCCTTCAGTGTACTAATTATATGTAAAGAAAGATTAAAACAAATAGAATAAATAAATATATTCAATAAGAATTAATGTATCAAAAAACAGCTTTTAAAAATGAATAATCGAAAACGTTGCTTAATCTTGAACTTACTAAAATTGCTACGAGACCAAGAGCCAGTGACAAACAAATTTTCGTCAAAGTATAAAGGCTTATTGTTTTTTTTCTGTCAAAGGATACAAAAGCAGGTAACTACAATTGAAGAAATATAATTCATATTTTTTAGTTTGTCAACATGCCAATAGGAACCAAATATTAACCAATATCATAGATATCTACGTGAGAATCGCAGTAGCAATTAAGTGCTACTTTGAAATCCACAAGAATCTTAAATCTCGTCTGATGGCAAGAAGCACAAAGTTACTGTTGTATTAAACGCTGTTGAAACCAGTACTTGTATATAGAGCTGAGTGCTGGGTCCTGAGTAAACGAGGCGAAAATGCGCTTCCGGTATTTGATAAAAATTATTCGGGCCGGTCTGTATTAAGAAATCATGGAAGATAAGGTAATACCACGAGCTGGAACGAATGTACAATGATTCCAACATTGTAAAGAACATAAAAAAATATCGCCTCAGATGGTTGGGATATCTCCAGCGCATGGAGTAGACACGGGTCCCGAAAACGATTCTCAATACACTACTATATAGAAGGCGAAATTTGCTAAGACCCAAATTAAGGTGAATGGATGGTGTAGAAATGATCAGCCCATCATTAGGCTTGTAGTCCTTCAGGAGTAACGTCAATGGTGATGATGTGATACACACTTACGTAGTATAATAATTTGACTTGTTCTTGTTTGAAAAATCCGATGTTAGGTTCATCGAGGAGAATTTATATGCTAAATTAGGATTTATATACTATGCAAAGTCAGTTACTTGTTATGTTGTTCATTCTAACGTTATACAGATTTTATAAAACTTTATCTGTCCATACGAAGAAACATAAGCACTAACATATTTATATAAAATTCGTTAGATTTACATACCTATATCACTTTCCAATCTCTCTACCACATTCCAGTTTCAGATATTAAACAATTGCTTAAGTTATAAATTTTAATTTTCAAGAACAAACAAGAGTTAAAAGATATATAACAGAGTTTTTGTTCTTAGAATGTAACCGAGAATGCCCCCAAGAAGTTTGAGTACAAATTATTAGAAATTCAAGTTGATATTTTCCCACGTAAGGAAAATATGATTAAAAGTCACTCATTAAAATTGAAACATTTAAACAAAAATATACATGATTCAAAAGACTCTCGACAGATTTTATCTCTCGTAGTTATTGAACCAAAATAAAAATGGCTTTTTTTTTAGTTTTCTCCATACCCGAAATAAATTTTATTTCTGGCCTAATTACTTCAGCTTTTCATTGAGATGGGTTCAGCTTTGCACTAAGAGGTGTATAACCTCCACGTACTTTCATTGGGTAATATTTATTTTATATTTGTTATTTTATTTACAAAAGACAATACACAGTACATGCATACAATTATTAAAAGCAAACATACAAATAAGACATGTACCTCTTACGTACTGTACATACCTAATATCAAAAGAAGACAGTAAAAAGTGTGAATTAGTGTGGGTGCGCGCATGAGAGAAGAGTAACAATAAGTATGTGTGTGTGAAAGGGATAACTTGAAAGAGTGTAAGTGTGTGGGTGTGTAAATGTGTGTGTGTGTGTGTGTGTGTGTGTGTGTGTGTGTGTGTGTGTGAGAGAGAGAGTGGGTGTACATGATAGACGAAAATATATTCATAGTTTCAAAATTTGAGAAGAAAAAGAAAATATATTGCTGAGGGTGGTTGGAAAAAATAAAATTAATAAGTAGACACTTAGTTGTTTATTGTTATAATGTCACAATGTTGGATATAAGTTTGTTTTTGAATGACATAGGGCCGGCATTACAGTCTCAGTTTAAGTATTACTAAAACAGCGTATTACAGTGTCCGTTTAGGCCTAATCTTCCCTCAAATACGTCACTAAAATGACAAATATTTAACTCAACGTTTCTGGCGGATTAAGTAATTAACGGTGAGTCAACTGTCATTTGCTAGGGAACGCGTGTAGTTTCAGTCAGATGTGAATCAAAAAATATGTCTAAGCCAGCATTTTTTTCCTAAGAGTTGAATAAGTTTATCATTCTGTTAATCGGAGCGTTTTTAGAAGCATTTGTTTTACAAATATTGGAAAAGAAAAGTGACGTAAATCTCGTCCGGCGATTAGATGTATTAAATTTAATATTGGTAAAAATTCCATGTGAACATTACAGTTTAGTTTCAAATTTCATCGTCCTATGGTTGGTATTGCATTATTTCGAATCTGAAGAATTCCACCCCTTACAATATTAGTGTAACCCTTGCGCAACAATAAAGAATGTTTTAGACTACTATTCCGTTGAATTATTGCTTACGTAATATATCATTATATTTTTATTGAATGTTGTTTTTCGGGCAACAGGTAATATGTCAAATGTAAGGTACCTAATGAACACGCACCCAATAACGAGTTTTCTGAAGATTTACTTTATTCATCGTCTTACAGATCCAGACTGAAAACACAATTAAATAAATGTGTGTCGACCGGGAATCGACCCGTGACGCTTTAATCAGGAGTTATATATCTAGCCAATTGACCTACAAAGGCAGATCATATATTGTTAATTTAAAAAAATAATCGGTAATTCTGTTTAGTTTCCGCTCAAAATTCGCCATTGTACCGATGCCTTACCACGTATAATAATTTGGAAAAGATCAGGTCCGTGGACATATTCTGTATGTCCAGGACTCTTTTCAGGAGCCACGTTAGACAGGAATAATAATTTTTTTTTTTATTACCAGTAGTGAGTACAATGCACCATGAAATCAAAGGTGGGCTGATTAAGTTACAATTACTTATGTTGCTTACAATTACTTATGTTATATTTGTTTAAAAAAATATTATTGTACGTTGCCCATTTTTTCAAATAAAATAAAAAATAAATAAAATAAAATAAATTTAAGAAATATTTTACACGCATTTAAAAATCATTAAACAAGAGTTTTATTATATTTTTAAGTAATGAAAAAATAACATCGATACAAAGTACCTATGAATTTTTTTTTGTTATATAAAAAAGTTAATAAATGTGTTTTTTTTAGTATTAATAACTCGCGTTGTTAAAATATTTTATCTCCAATTTAATTCGGTTACAATTAATATTAATGAACACACGCGTCGGAATATTCATCAAAAAAGTATAAAACATGAATTTATCAAAAGAAAACAACTCTTCACTTGTAATTTCATAAACAAACATAAACACGTAAATTTGCTAAATGAAATGGCAAAACGGTACGGACTGTTTTGAGATGATAATATGTAATAATAAAAATAAAAAAAAACGTTCACTAGCAAAATGCGGAACAGCGTCCGAAATTATTTCGTCGTTTTGTTTCCGAAAAATAAAAAAAATAGCGTGAGACGAAAAATGTTAGTCGGTATAATATGGTGAGTATAATATAATATTGTATACCTACACTTTATCGTGCGAATTCTAATAAGTCGCTAAATGTCATCAGATAAACTGAGATCATATGGCCTGTAGACCTATGCATAGATATTCTTCTTCTTCATTAAATTTAGCGCAGTACACAATTCCCACGAGAATCGCGATATTTCTTTAGAAAACGAGGATTAAGAGTTACGTTGCAAAAAATTCGCTCCAGACACCATCTCCTTATGATAGAACTGTATTTGGCTCTGTCGCAAAACACTGCGAGATTGAACGACAAAAAATGAAAAGATGAAAATTAAAAATAAACTCTTAGAATCAAGTAAATGGAATATTGCATATACACAAACACAGGATTTTTTTTAGTCAATGATATGTATTTTATGACTATTTTATAACATCTCAATAGAGATGAAGCTGGTACATTAATGGAATACCAGGAACTCAAGGCACCCAATGGACAAAAGAACTGTCATAGGTTGGCTTACGTGATCACTTTATGCGAATGCGCATAGTTAAACATTCTCTAGCTTATTTTCAAACAAAAAGATTTTAATGATCAAAATGTCTACCACCTCGGAACAGGCCTGGCCTAGTGAGGTGGTCCAAACCAAACCAATTTATTTGTTATGTTGCTTATATAAAATTATGTAAATTATGGTATATACAATAAAAAAAATGTATAGAACACCCGAAAATTGGATTGATATGGAACTCAATAAGAAGGCATAACCGGTGAACGCTGCAAAAGCGCATAAAGTGATCACGTAAACCAGCAGATGACAGGATAGACCTGTGTTTCCTTGAGTTCCTGGTTTTCCCTATAATATTCCTACTTCGTCTCTATTGAGATGTTAAGAATTGCCATAAAAACCTGGTAAATATTTATCCTCAAATGCCTGATTTACTCTCCTTCCCCTTTCTTATTCATTTTATTGCAATTGATCGTCTTACAGTTCCTGATACACTTCTATAAACTGACTCAGGATATCTAACAACTGTTCCACAGAGGTCGATAATCTTAATGCAGTTTTTTATTTTATTTTGATATCAATGTATTTGCTGTTGTACATAATAAATATACTAAAATAATCCTAACAATAACCCTCAACCTGATCTATTTAATCTGACTCTACAAAGACTTAAGCATCTACTTAATTCGACTACGAGCATCGGTTTGTGAAATTATCCTATTTCATTGTTCTAGTTCATTTCGCAGTTTCCTTACCATATCCTAAACCTGATCAATGTTCTCTTATGCAGTAATATGAAAAACGTTTATATAATTCAGTGAAGCATTATAATTATTGGCTTATTCCTTTGTTTATTATGTAACTGTATTATGACGTATTTTGTATAAAAGCTGTTGAGTTGTGTTTCCAAATAAAATAAATTAATAATAAAACATGTTGTGATTTTTAAATATTTAATTTAATTAGATGGAATTTTATTACCTCACTAGACGAAGAACACACTTTTCAATTATCATTTAATTATAATTTGTTTTGTTTTTTCGTTATAATAAAATACAACTTTCATGTTGGTTGTATTATTATTTTTAAAAGTGTACAAGGAAAACAAATATGATTTTATCCACTTTACTTATTAGTGTAAGGCAGATATGAAGAAAATTTCGACACTTTCAGATATTTTTGAGGGGAAATATTTGGGAATTGATGCGATATCGAAAATTGGGGAATTTTCACCAGAAATAACTGAGTGGGGTTTTCCTTCTAATAAATATAATAGAATGATACCTCAAGGGCATAACTTTCCCAAAAGTTTTACACGAATATAATAATAATACAAAAGTTTTTTTTTTGTGGAGATGTATAAACCAACATTATGAGTGTTTTCACTTGTTTCATGATAGATTATATCGAAATAATATCTAAATGCATTGTATATGTATGTATATTTAGGATTCATTATATATCCACAAACGAAATATGAAACTATATCAATTTAGAAGTTGTGTGGTAAATCAGATTGATATAATGTATAAAGGCATATTGAAATGCAATACTTGTTTGGTGATTTGGTCAATTGAAGAGGATGATGTACATAATTTATATACAAATTTATTTTAAATAAATTCTGTCTTGTTTCATGATACTATTTAGAATCTTCGTTTCTTCAGTTTCATTCCTTTAGAATCTTTCATACTGATTTTTCTTATTAATCTTTGTGATAATTGTAATAATTGAAGTATAAATTTTCATGTAAAAATATGAGTGAGGCCCGCGTTCCGCGCGTTACGTAGTATTTTATGGGTAAATTGATACCTAAAGATACATTGTTGGTTTTTATGTAAATCTATAAAAGATAAATAATAGTTCGAGTTTAAATTTTGTTTGATCATTTAATGATATTATAAAATTTATGGCAGGAAAAAAGTAAAATTGGCCAATTTCTTTAAGATTATTTTATTTGTACCATATGTTCCAAATCTTAGGTATAAATAGTTTAATCTGTAATTTTCTTCCTTAAATATCGTATAGTAGTAATTAGAATCACTTTTTTGAACACTAAAATGTCTAATGTTTTTATAAGTAAAAAAAATAACGAATTATAAAATTTTGGTTTAGAGAAATAACTTGTATTTTGTTATATTACGTTTTTTTATATTTTCGGCGTAAAATCTATAAATTTTCTATGTACATTCAATACAATCATCATATAAGTTCTTATGGGTTTCCATTCTCTCTCCCACCCCGTTCATGTCCTGACTTGATATATTTATTTATTTTTGGTTTGAAATATAATTTGACTAGCAACCTCACAATGATGTCACGACTACTGTGGTAATCTCTAATTGTCTCATGTGAACTACTGGTTAGTCGATGGGTAGGTATGGTTCGATTCCGCCACTAGGCGAAGCACCTAGACACACACCATAGCAATCGTGCGTTCGGTGATCGTGCTTTTGCTGTGGCTGGACCAGCCTCGTGGAATAAACTACCACCTGAACTGAGGCAAATCGACAACTTAGCACTATTCAGGAAACACCTAAAAACTAACTTCTTCCGCGAGTCTTACAAAAAGCTGTAATATATTCAAAGCGCCCTTGAGGTGAGGTTATCACGAAAACGGCGCTATAAAAATCATCCTTATTTATTTATTTATTATTTGGAATAAATAGCCAAATAGCAATAAACTCGCCACTTGCGCAGGTTTCAAGGAAGAGGTAAGTATAATTATTATTATAAAAATGATAATAAGACTTTAAAAAATATAAATATCAGAAATAAATTTCGTTACAGTAGATACTATGAATATTTCTATTTATCGCTGCATTCGCCACCACCTGCTCAGCAAATCTGGACTGTAATCGGCCGAGAGCGACTAAGAATACATAGCACGAAAAGAATCATATTAAATCCTTGAGGAGGCCGACAGAGAGGAACGAGAAGCTTCGATCGAGAAGGGGACACCATTGACAGGATATGTTCCGTAGTTTAGTCATTTTTCAATTATCATTTCGCGATTTTTCGTGTCGTTGATGGCTGCTCTTCTTATAAAGTTAATCATTTTCTTCCCTCTCTGTTCTGTGCTGGTCGCAACAGATCATCCACTCGACATAATCTGTATAAATTAATAAAAGCTCCTTATATACTAAATAAATTATCAATACAACGATCGTTTTTTTTTAAAGAATAAATATGTCCTTGTACGAATTAGATACATACACATCCTCATACATAGTAATACTTGTAGGTACTATAGAAGAGTGCAAACGGTCGTGGCAGGATTCGACCTTCGACCACTGGATTTCAAAAAATATATAATAATCAATTATTTTTTAACAGATTTTTAATTATCTCAATAGAGACGAAGTTGTAATATTTATTGTAGGAGAACCGGGAAATCAAGGCACCTACAGGGCTTACGACCTGTCATCGGCTGGTTTACGTGATCACTTTATGCGCTTGCGCAACGTTCACCAATTATGCCTTTTAATGAGATCCCTATCAATTCAATTTTGAAAGTTCTATATATTGTAATACTGAAATTCTTTTCGTTTGAAAATAAGGAATTTTTACTACAGCCATCTATGGGTGAAATTATGAACAACAATCTTATTATTTTTATTTATTTTGTTGGAACGCCATCTATTGAGAGAATTGATTTTTGTAAATAATGAAAGCTACAATTCTTATATCTGAGGTGACAATGCATTTTTCGCATAGAAGTCACCCCTGAATTGCGCCAGACTTATAAAGTCATTTTTGTCTTATTTACCTACTTGTACCAATGTGTAAGTAATCGAATATTTTTATTATTGCAATAATAAAAATATTCGATAATCAATTATATTTGTCCAATCCAGTTTGTCGGTCATCGTGGCTCAGATGATTAGAGATATATGTCTACTGTGACAAAGGTCCCGAATCTGATCTGAGAAACGATAAATATCGATTAATAAGTTTCCAGATAGTGGAAACTTATTGGATACGTGTTAAACTATTTTTTGACATAGTACAATGCCCGAGAAACGATCAAACTCAAGGAATCAATTAAAAAATAATATTTTTTTTACCATTTTTTTTCTTTATTTTATTTAAATAATGACGATGCCGTTGCGGTTGCTGTATTCTAGAGTGGAACGGCCTAGTGGTGAAGTACTCGGACTCTAACAGCGGTACTAATAACATTTTCGTTAAAACTCATTTTAGCTGACTAAACCTCGCACTACGTAAACCACGTATTAGGCACTAATTCGTGGTTTAGTGGGTTCTGACTAATAATGTAAAAATGTACAAGGACTAAGTAAACCATGGAATACGGAATGAATGTTGAGTGAACGCAGCCATTTAACGGGAATTTCGGATATTTTTTTTTACTTAATGCTTTTTTTTTGTTCATTCTCTATGACTTTATTAGCCGTCATCTATAACATCTATCGAGAATCGTATTTCTATGTTTGTCATTGTTTGTTTACTGCATGGTTTTGAAAGTTTACTGTTTACGTATCGGTGATATTTTCCTCCATTTCTGGACTGATATTTTCCTCCATCGGTGATATTTTCCTTCATTTATTAGCCATCTTCCAAATAAATTTAAGAGATGTCTAACTCCTGCCTTTGAAAATCTGTACTTCTAAAATTAATGTCGTCGTAATCAACAAACGGATAACAACCTTATAAATTTTGTGGCTTCAAAAAACTGTTTCCACCTGCTCTATTTCTTGAAACGATCTTTCAAAATCGCCGATTCTATAATCAAACAGATTGTTGTCCATAGTTAAAAAAAGTATTTCTTTAAAAATGACAAAATACAATACGCGCGGTCTATTTGACTTTTGACAGCTCACGAATTCACTATTGCTATTCCACCACTAAACTAGGGGACCGGATGGTTTAGCGTTACCATGGTGATATAAACCATGGAATAAAATAGAAGTTTTAAAACTTGGTTATTAGTAAGATTTTTGGCCGTTAGGTTTTAGTCACTCTATTCCATGGTTCAACCTCGCTACTTTTTCGTTATTAGTACCGCCGTAAAGTATTTAATTAATACCTACAACACATAAAAAAACAATCAACAGCAAAACTGCCGACCGCCGTGGCACAGTTTGTAAGCCGTACGGTTTCTGTTCGGGAGTCCCCAGCAGAGGAGAAATATATTTAAATTTATTTCTCACGCAAATATTCCTTCTCTGGGCTGGAAACAGTGGTTAGTTGGAAGAATTTGCCATACGGCACTAAACTCGTTACTTGCCCAGAGTGCAAGGAAGTGACGCTCGTGTGTAAAGGAGACATTTAAAACAAATATATATTATACTAAATTGATTTTGTAAAATAAATATTGTTCAACATGTATGTATTATTAAACCCGGTTAAAAGTCCTCGGAGCTATGTTGTAACTTTGCATGGTAATCAACTGACTATGAAGCCTTGAAATGATTTTGAACCGTTCGTGACCAACGTAAATAGGTACATACCGAAACACCCAATTTGGCTTAATACTCGCGAAATATTCAATAAATAAAATTAAGAACGAATTTTCGAATAAGTAGAGGCAATTTGATTTACCGAGCCGGGTCATTGTTTCGGTAATCTCACCATTTTAATAAAAAAAAGGTAATATACAGAACTGAAATATAAATAATATTTTCCTTATTTTACCATTATTACACTATTAAAATCTCTCTTCTGATAGTATATACATAGGTAACTTCGATCTCATTTTGATCTGATCTTTATTTTTATAAAACTCGTTATGAATTGTTCGCTCAAAAAGTCTTAAAATGAAGTACATAGGTGATGCATTCAGAAAAAAAAACAAGGGAGAATTTGTTTATATCACAGTTGATTGTTACATAAGATGATGATTTTTTTATTTATATAATTATCCAGCTATATAACTCCAGCTTCGCTTGCTTTAGTTGATTTTTAGGAAATTCCGATAAAATGTGTTATTGGTTTATTATTTGTTTACCTTTTTGTACATAATATAAACAAATTTATTGCAAACTGCCGGGCTTATTAACATTAGGCAATTTCTTCTAACCAAACAGATACCAAAGTATGACATAAATGTGTATGTAGGTACACCAACAAAAAAAACGAAAGCAAAAAAAACAAAGAAAATATTTATTACACAACGATAACAATTCAAACAAAAAAAAATGAAAATTCTTCATAACAAAAAAGGATAGCCACTTAAAAATTATCCCTATTTCAATACGCTCCTTTTCATCCCTTTAAATATAATATGGAAAAATGACGAAACACCCCATCACTAATTTCAATATCGGAATATATGCAAAATCTCATGTATATTATAAAGAAAAATCAACCCTAATTTTCACCCCCTTAGGGGCGAAATTTACATAAATGATTCCTTAGAGGGAGGTTTTGTTATTAAACCTATTTGATTTCCAAATTTCTCTTCTCTATGATTAACCGTTTGGGTTGCTCCAGTCTGGGGACGTTCTGCCCACTGCAAACAAGTGGACACTACTTTAAATGATACCTGCCGATCATCACAGGATGCCTTAAGCCTACTGCAGTCAAGAAACTGTATCCTCTTGCGAGTATCGCTCCACCACATAAAAGGCGCAATGTTATATGCCGGATGGAAATGCACAAAGCAGAAACCCTTTCTACTCACTCTATATGACCATACCCCCCTGACATAAGACATCAACGCAGCCACTTCCATCTCAGCCTGAGCAGCAAGAAGCCACCGATAACTTCGTCCGCCCTAAGAAGAGTCTTCCCCCTGGCCAGGACGTGGAGTGGCGTACGTGGATGTCGCTAAACAGACTAAAGACGGGCGTTAGGAGAACGTTGGAATACCTGTCTACATGGAGCTTCCTGCAACAGGGAATACCAACAACATGTGACTGTGGAGAGCAGCAGACCACCGCACACCTGTGTAGCTGCCCCCCAAGTCCAGTTAACTGCACCATGCACGATCTTATGGTGGGCAATGATGATTGTGCTATAGACGTTGCTAGGCACTGGCAGAAGATTATTTAAATGCGTTGCTGACACGATAGAAGAAGAAGAATACATAAATTAAAAATGGTTGTATGTACTTATAAAAAAAGGAATAAAGGATATATTTTAGTAAAGGTACCTTATTTAGAAAAGAGAACCGAAAATGTCAACGGGATTTCATATACCTACATAGGAACGTACCGCGTACCCACCAATCTCTTAGCACTCTCTCACTCAGGGGAAAACCTGATATACATATTGCTGTGTATATAAGTTTACTGAACCTAAGTACTTTTTAGCATGTAAGCATCTATCTGTATGGAAACAAATTGGGAAAACTTTTACAAAATCTTTATTAAATATTTTCTTGGTAACGTAGCAAGATCAGTATTGAAACAATACAAATCTTTTTTTTGTATTGTCAAAATAATGTGACCTTTTAAAAATAAAATTCCATTCTACAAACAAATCCGATTCATTTGTTTTTATTTTGAAATAAAATTTATATAACGAGATATCAAATCATTATCAAAAATGAAAAATCCGTGTCTGACAAAACAAACATATCAATAGTTTATTTCAATTTAATGAATAAGGTAAAAATAATCTTAAAATATATTTCAGTCAAACACTCCACTCCAGTAACCTTATTTTCACCGCTTTTATTATAATTTAACTTTCATGGATCTTATGCCAGGGGGGCAAGTCCCCCCAAAAGGTGAAACCCTCATGATTATCCATATCATGGATATAATTATCATATGGAGTTATATAATATCCTAATATATTATAGATATAATTATTAATTAATTTGATATGTTGAGATATGTTTGAGATTTTATGCACTACAGTTCGATAATCATGGACACCTTGTATGTATATAAACCAAAAGGAAATAATGCATTTACTTTTTGCAGATCCTTGGGCAAAGGGCTCTCTTCTCCTGCAGTGTTATCGTACGTGTTTGATGATGATGAAGTGATTGTAATTGTTTGGAATTATGCGGTGACGATAGCGAAGATACACAAATGCACAACAATCCATCGAACGCAGTTCCTTTTTGACAATTTATATTTAATGATAATTAAAGGGCGCGAACACCCCTCTTGTTACTCTTCGTAGATCTTCGTACAAAAACCTACTCCCAAAAACAGCTACAATGAAAACACAAAAACTTTTGAAATATAAATGAACCAAAGTCACGTTGGATAGTAGAAACCCCTCGACAGACATATTTCAGAAGACAGCAGTTTATTAAACTTTTAAGTTGCCTATCAAGGGGTTTCGACCAAGAAATGTGTCTGTCAATGGAAGGCGTGATATCAAATAGTCTTCCGTAGCAAATATAAAAAACACGCTTTATTCTTAATATAACGCTTCACACTTTAACTCACATATTAACATAACAATTTTCAACACTTCTAAGGCAATTATCTCCAAAAGCCACCACTTCTCAAGGTTTATGATATACAATCATTGTTTCCTGCTGTAGTATCCTTTTACGTATTTTTGGCTTTTGCAGGCTCTTGCTCTGCGACAGCCAGGTGTGATAGTGTATGTATAAAAGGGTAAGAATGTGTAGTGTGGTGTGAATTAACGTATTTAAGTCATCTCAAACTTCTTTCCTGTGAGGTAACTGTAAAACCGGACCTAATATATAATCAATTTTTACCTAAAGCAATGTATTTGTTCAACTTTTGGTAACCCTGGTCATACATACATTTTCACGACGGGAAAGTGACATTATGTATTCTACACTTTCCCATGTTTTATGTGATAGAAGCATTCGTAAAATTCGACGGTGTCTCTTCACCTTAAAAATTAGTCGACCAGCTGCAATGCTATGATATCTGAACATTAAATTAAGGACGTACATTTGTCTGCACTTTTATTTGAGTACTAACTTAAAGTTCGGGTTTTATTTCCATTTCTTTTATAGAGTGCATTTACCTTAAACTCATTGTGACAGACAAAATGTATTTCTACCTACCCAGCTACATGATATTTAGTTTGATCAGTTTATAGCCACAACAAAGCAAGGTTTTTAGCGTATTTTGTATATTCCCTTAATGTTTTAAATACATAGTCCACTCTCGTGACATAGTCATATAACTACTTCTTCTTCTTCTTATTATTTTTAGCCTCTTTCACTCCACTGCTGGTCCTCTTTCTGGGTTTTATGTATATCTGTAATTAAAAGTAAAGACTTTTTGATTCTACATTAATTTTATTATGCGCGATAGGCCTATTTCGCCTTATTAGGGCATTAACTAGCTTATAAAATACTAGTTACATAATAAAATTCATGTAGAATCAAAAAGTCTTTACTTTTAATTATAGATATAACTTATAATGGAATTCCACCAAATAAAAACTTCGTCGATAATTTTTCATTTATCTCTATCCTGGGTACTCTGCTTCCACCCATGCCCCACCAGTTAGACAATATCGTCAGTCAATCTCCTCTGTGGTCTACCTACACTTCTTCTTTTATGATAGGGTCTCCAATTCAGAATTCTGTGGGTCCATCTATTATCTCTCTGTCTTGCCACATAACCTGACCATTGCCATTACTAACTATTGACTGTGCCGAAATTCCGAGTTCAATTTTTCATAAGAATTATTTTCTTGACAATGATTAATATGAACACATATATAATTCCACAATTTATTTTATTTTTCTCCCGACGACCGTTTCGGCTTATAAGGCCATAATCAACTGGTTGATTATGGCCTTATAAGCCGAAACGGTCGTCGGGAGAAAAATAAAATAAATTGTGGAATTATATATGTGTTCATATTAATCATTGTCATAATGGAATTCTACAAATTAGAAGCCGTCACAATCGAAAGATTGAAAAGTGCGTAAATTATTTTCTTCTTCTTTCCCTCTTTTTAAGCCTGTTGGCTAGTTAAAGTCCTTCCTCAACTTGCCTCCTGCGACTTGGATTGCCAGCAGTCCTTCCATCTCTTGGGAGGACGTCGTGGAGTTCAGATTTCTTGGGGAACATTACACCTGGCCACCTTAATGGTTCTTGAATCTGATATTTTCAACATTAGTTCGTTCCAGAACCTTCTCCAGGAAACTTTAACGGTTCTCGAACCTGTTATTCTCGACGCGTATTCATTCCAGAGCCTTCTCCAGGAAAAAATGCAAAGAGAATATCAAATCAAGTGATGAAAAAATATCTTATTAAATAAAAAAATCTAAGCTTCATTGATTCATCGTTTCCTTTTTAAAAATCCCAAATTATGAAATATTTTTTTTATAAATAAACCTTACCGTTAAAATAAGGGCAATGCATCAAAACGTCAAATTGCGAAAAAGTATTTGATGTAACAAAAAGTTTACAACGGAAGGCTTTCAAGGAATAAATTCGAATATCTAGGTAATTGTAGTGTACGTAAGTGTGAAAGGGATATCGTGTGTGAAAGAGACGGATGTTGTGCCTATATAGGCTTGGTATGAATGAGTAGGGGGCATTCTGCCATAGGGCCCGTACCAGACAATATAGAGTTTGATTACAGAGATAACTACTGAGTTATTTATTGAAGAAGACCATCCCCAATATACAATTGAGGAGATAGTACTGTGCACCCCATCACAGTACATTACAGTGGCGCAGTCGACAGGATTAAAAGAGATAAACGCTCAATACGAGAATCTAGGAAGATTCTAGAAGTTTTTTTTTATACCTACAAGTGGTATAAAATTTAGAAGAAAAAATTGCTACCTACATTTTTTTTCTGGAGTGTTTTTGGAGAGGAAGCGGCATCATCCAAGGAAGATTGGAAGAAAGTGGAAGTGGAGAATTCAGGAGAATTCAAGTATCAAATTCTGGAGAATTTGAGAGTTTTTGGGAGCTTCGCAGTCGGAGTTGGAGTTTTCGGTACGGCGGTACAAGGACGTCGGTGAAGAAGACGAGGCCAGGCAGGGTTTCGTCATCTTTAAGCAATCCAGGAGAGGACAAGGTCAACGAGCAGAGTCATCGTCGGGTCGGTGCAGAATCAGGCAGGAGAACATAGAGGCAAGAGGGTCAATTGAGGAGCATCTGAGACGGTCGGAGTCGAGCTACTTCGTGGTCACGGTCTTAAGTTAAGTATTTTTTTTTATAAATAAAATACTTAGCTAGTCTCGAAATGGAGGCCGTTTTGAGAGGATTGAGTCCGTTTTGCCATAGGTCTGGTAATTGGCCGATCTTCAGAAAGAGATTGGACCAGATTCTCATACTCGGTGATGAGAAACTGTCTGATGAGAAGAAACGAGCAATTCTTCTTTCTAGTTTAACCGAGAGTACCTTTGTATATTTGAGTGAACTATGTTTTCCTAAGGAAGTTACTGAATATAAATTTGAAGAATTATGTAAATTAATGGGGAATAGTTGCAAAGGCAATGAAAATATTTACGAATTTAGAGAGTATTTTTATAATTGTAAACAAGGTAATGATGAATCTATAAAAAGTTTTACAGAGAGATTGAGAAGTTTAGCTATAAAATGTAATTTCGGAACCCGTCTTGAGGAAAATTTAAAGGATTTATTTATCATTGGAATTTTAAATAGAGATATAAAGTATAAGTTATTTTTAAATGGTATAGATAATGACTTCAATAAATGTGTTAATTTGGCAAATACCTATGAACACATATTAGTACGTAAAAACCAGGAAAGTAATTTATGTGATAGTATTGAAAATAGTATTTTATCGGTTTCGTCTTTAAATGTAACAGGACAAAAACAATTCGCTAAACATATTTCAAGGTCGCCAATCAGACACGAGAATCGACATACCGAGCGCATGCGCGGTACAGTTGATGAGAGAAAAGTTTTGTCGCCATTAAAATTGCAATGTCATATTTGTCAAAAATTTGGTCATATAAAAAAGAATTGTTTTTTGCGGAATATTAGATGTTATAAGTGTAAAAAAAGTGGACACTATGCTAGTAATTGTTTGGAGAACAAAGTGCAATCAATTTTTGCGATAAATAATGGAAATTGTGAACCAATAATGCTAAATGTAAAAACAGATGAAGTATCACTCAAAATGATGCTTGACACCGGTTCTGGTGAAAGTATAATGCCTTTACACTTATTTAATAGATATTTTAAAGGTTATAAGTTGAGAAAGTGTGATTTAAAATTATCAGGCTACGATAATAAAATATTAAGTGTTATAGGTTTTTACGAATTTAATGTGGAATATAATAACATCAGTGAGAAACAAAAATTTATTGTTGTGAAAAACGGATCGTCATTTTTGTTAGGTAGGGACTTCATAAATAAATTTAATATAGAATTTAGGAATATTAATAGTTTAGTTTCAACATCGAGTGATAATATTGATATACAGAACAGGCAATGTAACAGTTCGTTTTTAAACAAAATGAAAAAATTATATAAGGATGTGTTTACAAATAAGACTGGTAGTTTTAAGAATTACGAAGTGAATATTGAGGTTAAACCGGATTTTCAACCAAAATTTTGTAATCCAAGGCCAATACCTTTTAGTTTAAAGGACAAGGTATGTAGAACAAGAAATTAATAGATTATTAGATGAAAACATAATAGAGAAAGTGGATATTAGTGAAATAGCAAGTCCAATAGTTATAGTTAAAAAAAAAAATGATAGTATAAGAATATGTGCGGATTTTAAAAACACATTAAATCCTATGTTAAATCGTTTAAAATATCCCTTGCCTAGAATAGAAGATTTAATGGCAAAATTGAAAGAGGCAAAATATTTTACAAAATTAGATTTAAAAAATGCATTTGGGCAGTTAAGGTTAAATAAAAGATCAAGCAAATTATGTGTTATTTCCACTCATTTAGGTTTATTTGCATATAAGGTTTTACCATTTGGATTAACGACATCTCCGGCAATTTTTAGTAATGTACTTAATTCGGTAGTGAGTGACTTAAAAGTTGCATGTTTTCTTGACGATATTTTGATATTTTCCGATACGTTAGAGGGGTTACAATATGAAACTGAAAGAACTTTGCAGAGATTAAATGATTGTGGCCTAACTGTTAATGAAGATAAGTGTGAATTTAATAAGCAGGAAGTTGAATATTTGGGGTTTAAAATTTCTAATAGGGGTATTCAACCATTGGAAAAAAAAATTGAAGCAATTATTAAAATGGAGGTGCCTAAAAATGTATCAGAATTACGTAGTTTTTTGGGAGGTATTAATTATTATAGAATATTTGTTGATAATTTAGCGAGTATTTTGGAGCCAATGTATAACCTGTTAAAAAGGGATACAGAGTACAATTGGAATGAAGAGTGTCAGATTGCTTTTGAAAAAGTTAAAAAGATATTAGCATCGAATAGAATATTAGTACATTATGATCAAAATATACCTATTAAGCTTATTACGGACGCGAGTAACGTGGGAATGTCGGCGATAATTTGCCATATTTTTAAAAACGGTGTTGAAAGGCCTATTGCTTATGCCAGCAAAACATTTACATCAACAGAATTAAAATACTCAATATTAGACAAAGAGGCCAGTGCTATTATTTTTGGTTTAAAAAAATTTTATCAATATTTATATGGAAGAAAATTTATTCTGGCATGTGATAACAAACCTTTGGTACACATTTTAGGAGAAAATAAAAATATTCCAATATTGACAGCGAGTAGATTGCAAAGGTATGCATTAATTTTACAGAATTATGATTATACAATTGAATATATTAATACTAAAGATAACAAAGCAGATTTTTTATCAAGATTACCTATGAAAATATCAGAAAATGATAATGAAGAAAATTACGATTTTTTAATTAATGAAATTAATGTTGAGGAAGTAGAAATTGAATACTTAAATATAATTACGGAAGATTCAAAGTTGGATAGAGAGATAATTATAAACAATTCGAATATTGATAAGTTATTTATTGAGATAAAAGAATATTTAAATCATGGTTGGCCTGAGAAAAGGAGAATTTCAGGGGATATTTTGAAATATTGGCAAATCAGGGATAGATTATCAATTGTTAATGATTGTTTATTTTATGATAACAGGTTGGTAGTACCGGGAGTGCTAAAAGAGATAATATTAAAGTATATACATCAATCACACATGGGAATTGTGAAATCGAAAAATTTAGCAAGAAATTATTTTTTTTGGTTAGGTATGAACGCAGATATAGAACGAACAGTGAAAGAGTGTAAACAATGTGCAGAAAATTGTAATACTCCACCTAGGGTGGAATTACAAAGTTGGCCTGTGGAAAATAAAATTTGGAATAGAATACATTTGGATTTTTTTGGTCCCATATCGAATAAATATTTTTTAATTTTAGTTGATTCGTCGTCGAAATGGATTGTTGCTATTGAATTAAATAACATAAATACATATTGCACATTAAAAGTATTAAAAAGAGTATTTTCTATTTTAGGTATACCTAATTGCATAGTTTCAGATAACGGTTTAGCCTTTACATCAAAGGAATTTAAAGAATTTTGTAATAAATTGAATATAAAACATATCACGTCAGCAGTTAATCACCCAGCTTCAAATGGTTTAGCGGAGAATGCAGTTAAAACAGTTAAAAATTTTCTAAAAAAGTTAATAAATAGGGATAGATTACAAGAAAATTATGAGGAAAAGTTATTGAAATTTTTAGTAGATTTTAGAAACACACCATCAATTACAACAGGTATCGAACCAAGTGTACAAATGATAGGAAGAAGAATTAGATCAATTTTTGATACATTAATTCCAGATGATGATAAATCCTTTGTGAGAATAGACAGAAACGTTCAGGAGAGAATGAAATGGATACAAAACAGACAAGGTTATTATTACGGGGGGAAGAAGAAAGGAAAGAATTTTGTTATTGGATCTAGATTTATGACAAGAGATTTTAGAGACTCTTAAAATAGATGGGTACCTGCTACTGTTATCAAGATATTGGGAAATAGGAATTTTATTGTGGAAACTGTTGGGAAATTAAAATGGAAAAGACACATGGATCACTTGGTAGAACGAAGGGTACACTGGGATGATATTAATAATGACTCTGAGAGTATTGAAGAGTTAGGTCCACTCTTTGAAGTGGATATACCGACCGGGGTTAATTCGGATTCTTCTTCTCTTTCAGAAAGGACTCCTTGGAGAGACAGACTGAGACCACGACCAGTGAGACAACGATATCCCAGATGAACATACACACTATGAATCATTCACTCAAGGAAAGAGAAATTAATTGACTGAATAACATATGTATAAATTAATTATGAATGTAAAATAAATTGTTAAGGTATTGTATTATTATTGTATTGTAAATATGTAGCTGGGATGAAATTGAGTGAGTGAATGTTTTCTGAGATTAGTTGTGGGAGTGTAGTGTACGTAAGTGTGAAAGGGATATCGTGTGTGAAAGAGACGGATGTTGTGCCTATATAGGCTTGGTATGAATGAGTAGGGGGCATTCTGCCATAGGGCCCGTACCAGACAATATAGAGTTTGATTACAGAGATACATAACTACTGAGTTATTTATTGAAGAAGACCATCCCCAATATACAATTGAGGAGATAGTACTGTGCACCCCATCATGGGTAAAGGAAATGGGTAAATAAAATGGGTAAAGGAAATACCGATAAATAAATCGTAAAATGGTATTGAAACCTACGTATCTACATGTATGTGAATTATAATATTTTTTTTAAATTCAGAGTTATTTTCAGAGGATCGCTGAAGAAGAGGAAGAGATGCATCGCTTTACAACCAACTTTACCCCTGGATTGAAATAGAAGAAGACGAATATTACTGAGAATCGAATATTTTATGATTGCATAAATATACTATAGGGAAATGGTATTTTCATTATCATATGTAATTATAATGATTAATTGATTCATAGAATATTTAAAAGAAGGATTGTTGCGTGTTCAAAAGGTAGAATTAAAACTCATAATTCATACAATAAAAGATTGTACATAGGTAGGTACTCACTCTGATGTATGTTTATTTTGTACAATGTTTTACATAGTATTTATTAAATTATTATATTTGATTCACACGTAATAAGAATATGGAGGAAAGAACGCGATACGTCTAGACTCGGCGACTGAAGAAATTCCGAATGATGAGAGTAGGAGGGTATCACTGTTTATACGTTCAGTTTGAGTGTGTAGCCATGACAAGCCAGTAGTGATGTGGGGACATCCTAGGGAAAGTCCACCACAATACCAATACATTGGATTTTTATTCCAGTTGGAAGTCAATGATATATTTCAACAATAAAATATATCAATAGAGATGAATTAAGAATATTTATTTATTTATATAAGTTCAACCCCCATGTGATCAAATAACAAAATAAAAAATATAAGCAAGAAAAAGTAATAAGAGAGAAAAAAATATAAAAAAAACTCTTTATAAACAATAAATAAAAAAATCTCAGAACGAAATTAAAAACAATAAGTACATAAAAAGTTTAAACAAAAAACAGTAAAACAAAAACATGTTCAAAATATAGAAGTTAAATAAATTCACAAATGGAAAGATATGTATATAAAAAAAATAGAATAATATAATGAAAAAAAAGAATAATTCCTTATTCAATCAATATTCTCTAAAAATAAACAATGTATACAATATTAAGTAGAATTAACTAAATAAATAAATACATACATACATACATACCATCACGCCGTATCCCTCCTTGGGGTAGCCAAAGAGGACCGAACGCCAGACACCTCTATCTTGACATACATGTTTTGCCTCATTTACATCCATGCATCGCGTCATACATGCTCTCCTATTATTCTGACTTGGTATATTACCATCTATCAAAATCTCATTTATATGATCATGTAGACTCTTTCTCGGGCGGCCACGACCTCTCATTCCACTCTTTTCAGCCTTGTATACTTTCTTTGTCAGGCGCTCATCGTTCATTCTCTCCACATGTCCGAACCATCGTAGTTTATTTACTTTCATTCTACTCACAATATCTCTTTCAATATTGCATTCTCGTCTGATATCCACATTCCTTATCCTATCATAGATCGTTCTACCACACATTCGTCTTAGGGACCTTATTTCCACAGCGTTAATTTTACTTTCATGCGTCTTCTGCCATGTCCATGTCTCACTTGCTTACATTAATGTTGGTACGACTATTGCATTGTGCACAGCGAGCTTTGCTGGCCTTGAGATAATCGGGTCGGCCATTATTGTTCTCAATGCACCGTTCACCCTATTTGCTGCCGTAACCCTTCTTTCTATATCCTTTTCCAGTCTTCCATCGCGCTGAAACATACTTCCTAGATACAAATATTCATCCACTTGTTCTAGTATTTCATTATTCACTCGTATTTCGCATTCTGTTCCTCTAAAATAAATAAATAAATATAAATAAATAAATAAATAAGGGAACTCCGTGACAGTTATAATTGATCACGTTAACCAGCCGATGACAGAGGACGTGAGCTCTGTAGGTGCTTTGATTTCCCAGTTCTCCTATAATATTCCAATTTCGTCTCTATTGAGAAATTAAATAGTCAACAAATAAAAATGAGAATTTTTAAAAAGAAAAAATATATCCTCGTCAATTCCATAAAATACTTCTACTTCTTTAACTAGCTCAAGGCTGCCAAAATTTCCCCGTGCAGAATTTTCGGCCTCCTGTGATGTGGACTCCCAGCTGTCTTGCCATTTTTGTGTGGACTTTTGGGTATCAATCTTCCTTCTGGTTTCTTATACAAGGCAAGGTGTGGTAGTCTTTGAGAGTTCAAGTGATGTCTAAAATACTTTTTCATTAAATAAGGTTTACATACCAAAAGGAATTCTACCTACTGATATGCCGGATGACTTTAAAAAGATTTGAATATCTATTTATTGGTGAAGTATATAAAAATATGATGTAATTATCGTTCAAAGGGATAAATTTCTCTTAGTATTCTGAATACACAGAAAATTATCCATTATTCATTATGTTACGTTCCATCGAATAATAAATAATTATATTTATCTCCGAAGAAGGGAGAGAAATAATTTGTGTATACCTGCGCGTATATTCGTTTTTCCAAGAACTTTATGCTATATAGGTGCTTTTGTTGATTACCGGGTTGGAATAAACAACCTAAAGATTCCTTTCTGCCAAATTGACTATGAGAACTTTCATAGCGGGGCCATGAAACTTTTCAATTGATGTGAAAGCCTTAGTTGATAATTTTGTTAAATATGCGTATATTGAGTAGAGGTAAATCAATAGAATTTATCAGGTATTCGTCTCGTTAATGGATTGGGACACTTTACTTATAACTGTTCATATTGGAGCAGATAAAGCGATCTTGTTTTATATAAAGTGAAACCTGGACATGTCAGAATTCGCACGAAAGCAAATAAAATGAAGTTGAAATGAGATCGATAAGAAGAATTTGTAAAAGAACGATGTATGACAGGATAAGAAATGAGGACATAAGAGATGTTGATTAGATGAAGAAAGATTAACTAAATGAAAGTACACATTGAGATGATTTGGCCACACGGGGAGAATGAATGAAGAACGCCTGACGAAGAAAATATACAGTGCGCACTGGAATGGAATGAGAGGTCGGGGCCGCCCACGTGTTTGAAGCGTGAACAACAGACGAATATGGTTGACATGATGCATGAATGAGGACAAGACGAAGGATAGAAAAAATGTGGCTTTCGGTTCTCTTGGCCTACATCGCGTGGGACTTGGCGTGATGGTATGTATGAATGTATGAGTTTCATATTATAAAGATCGCTACTCGGACCACTAGCCGCTATGGATATGGGAACAATAATCGACCCCATCACAGAACGCTAAGTGATCGACACAAAAATACATCTAAAGTACGAAGAGTATCTCATGTAGCCCTCTAAATTATCTGAGCACCATAGTGCAAAAAGAACAATCAATGAATGTGATTAGAAGATTCATACTAGTAGACTCTCGTTGACTTAAGGTCTTTTACAGATCACAGAAGTGACCAAGATGTCTAGAAATAGTTGACTTAAGAGTCTTCTAATAGTAAGGCATCGTAAATATGAAAGAATTGTATGAGAATATTTAACATATATGTAGGTCTATTATTTAAGTGTATTTGATACGCCTGTTGAGCTTAAATTATTGAATAAGATTGATAGATTTGACGGTAACTTTGTGGTAGTCCATGATTACAAAAATAAAAATGAAGCAAATACTTTGCTATATACCACTTATTGAGTATAATTAAACACTACTAGTTTCGGGAGTGCACTCCTCCCATCGACAGGTGAATTATAACTAAGTTATCAAAACAGTTTTATCAACCGCTGCTGTAATTACTTTAATAATCTTAGCCCTCAGCCAGATCTATTTAATCTATCCCTACAAGCATTTAAGCAAATTCTTAATGCGCCTACAAGCATCGGTTAGGGAAACTGTCCTTTCCCTCTCTTCCTTCTCCAATTTCATTCCTCAATTCCCAGTTTCCTAACCATACCCCATTCCTAAACCCTTCATGATCAATATTCTCATAAATTAGACGTAAATGTATTTGTAATACCTTCTCTGTGAAACATTATAATAGGCTTCTTATTAATTAATTATTAACTGTATTATATTTTATATACAAAAGCTGTTATGTTTCCAAATAAAATAAAATAAATAAGTGGTATATAGCAAAGTATTTGCTTCATTTTTTTTTTTTTTTAATTATTGATTTAATATTCTACATACAGTATGTCGGCCTTCATGGCTCAGTTGGTTGGAAATCTGACCGCTGACCAAAAGATGCCGGGTTCGATTCCCGGTGGAGACACAGTTTTAAATTGTGTTTTCTGTCTGAATCTGTGAGACGATAAATGTCATAAGTCCAGAAAGTGGCAACTTGTTGTTGGGTGTGTGTTAAATTAAATATGTAGTACCTGTTAGTTACTCGAGAAACAATATTAAATAAAATCTTCAATTTTCACCTATGGAAAAGGGATGCACACTGGTAAACGCAACCACTTCCAGGTGTCAGAGCTACCTATTTCATACCTATATTAAATAAGGAAGGAAATAAAAAAGCGGCCATTAAAAAATTAATTGTTTTTTGTCGTTGCTATCTAAAATATGTTTTCACAACTATGAATTCTCATATCGGTAATATTTTCGGAATATTGCCCCGGCAATTTTGAAAACATTTCCGAACAATAAAATTAATTCAATTGTATTAACAAGTGGGCTGGTAGTTTTAGAAATATTTCGAGAATTTCGTTTCATTTAAACCTTTATTATTGGTTTTCATATTCGATATTAATGCGAGCTTTTAAAAAAATTGCGTAAACGTTTTAATTCAATTACATGATTCATTTTTACTTTACACATCTGCGTTATGATAAATTTCAACAACCTATGATATAAAGAATTTAAAGACGTACCTATATTTTACACTCGACTGACATAAAATTATGCAGGGTTATGATTTTGAAATTTAAAGACTTATTATTTCACATAAATTTTTGGAGCGTGGAATTAAAAAAATATCACGTCATAACCCTAACGGTGTAGGCAAATATGACTGAACGCTACATTTTTCTAATTTGATTCTCATCCACCATCGTCTGTACTTATTCAAGCTGTTTACATTTTTTTTTACAACAAAAATAATCTTCCTACATTCCCTTAATTAGATATAAACGCTTCTGATATAGATGAGCGAGCGAAAACCCTCTTTCAGAATCTCTTTCGAATGGTCGTGCCATCCTTTTGTTATATGACTCCGAGCTTTTATCAAAATTCTGTCAGCTTTGTGAATTTTCTTCTGCATGCTTTATTTTTTCTCTTGTTTTTTTTAACATAACACTCAAAAATAAATGATTTATTTATTGAAAGAAATACCAAGAGAACATAGGAATACACGACATAAAACATATGTAATATAGACAGAATCTGCATAGTAGTTCCAATGCTCCAATAATAAGTGTTTATTACATATGTGTATAAGTAAATCATAATTGATTAAATTAGCCTCTAAGAATAAAAATAAAATTAGGTAACTATAGCATTCACAGTGTAGCGTATTGTTATAAAAATGTTTCAGAGAAAAACTATTAGGAAAAAATCCAGTAAGTAGAAGGGAGAACAGCTGACAATGATTGTTGACTTGTTTTTATAAAACGCTTTAAGGTGCTGAGGCTATTTGATAACATGTCAAGGTTCTCAATTTTTGTGTGTAAAGAATTATAGGAGCGCATCATTCTACTCTTTTACTTATATGTAATATATTATAAGAAAATCTTAGGATTTATTTGTTATGAAACGTTGTATTTAATCTAGAATCTATCAAGTACAAAGTATTTCGTATATAATAGCTTATTTTTCCAAAGTGCATCGAGTGCTTGTCATGAGTAAATGCGACGTACGAAAACCCCAAACTCCACCTTCATCACAGAAAATCAAATACAAATTATATTGGAATAAAGACATAATCACAGACAGAACAAACCTACATAACCGACCAGACATTGCATTAATTGACAAAATACATAACTAATAGAAATATCAATACCAAATACAGCAAACCTGCAAAAGAAACATTTGTAAAAAATATATAAATACATACCGTTAGCAAAACAGATAAAATCATAATGGAAACAAGAAAAAGTAACAATAGTCCCAATAATATTATCGTCTACAGGCACCATACCAAAAACACTCCAAAAAAATATAGACACACTAAAGTTACCCCCAAAAATCAACAGCAACATACAAAAAACTACAATTTTCAACACATGTACAATAATCAGAAAATTTCTACAGGTACCACTTTAAACAACTACACAACCACGCAAACACAATTTATATAGCGCCGTTTAATGATTCATGATCATTTTAAGGGCGGTGACAGTTTAGTTATATGCCGCTCTACGAAACAAAGCTGTTTTCAGTCCTTAAGTGAAAGTGCTCTTGCTTTGAGCACTGCGAACATCTGGAGGCAGTGCATTCCACTTAATTGGACCGCTCACACTAACGATAATGTAGGTACCTATGGTAAAAAAAAATCGTATTTTATAGCATAGGTACCATGTTCGATCACATTTTTCAAATAACTTATATTTTTAAACATATAATTTACGAAGTTGTATGATTTTTCCAACTGTCGATTCGTTCAAGAGAATGAAATTCTTTTGAAGGAAGAGGCAGTTTAAATCCAAGACGAGTGTATGAAGGAACATTTTGTATGGCGTAGTGGACTATTTGCATGCTAAAAACACCAACTTAGAGGCTTCGCAGCATATATGTTCCTGTACTGTACATGGATTTACTCAGAATTCTGAATTCCGTCCCCCCTTATAACATTTGATCCGCTGGATTCACAAAGCCTAAAATTTCAGAATATATAAATAGTTATAGGCCTACAAAACTTTTATACTCAGAATTGTGAATTTTTGTTTCAGTCACGGGTTTTCAACTTTTGAATTTTTGGTTTATTTTTCCATATATCTCAGAAACCATAAAAGCTAGAACGCTGAAAATTGGTACAAACATAGACAAATACAAAATGTTAAATAGGTTTTTTTAAAAAAAAATCAGGGTTTCTTCTTTCAAAATTGAATTAAGTGACGACATCGCTTCATACAATTTGTATGGCAGTCGCCTATACACAATATGTAAGAAGACTTAATAATTAAATACTTAATCTCCAAACATACATACAAAACCATCATGCTGTTTTCATATTCCGGGTAGGAAAAGAGGACTGACCTCCATACTGTCCTATCTTAACATACATACCAACATGTGTTAATATTTTCAATAATTTGGATTTATAGTTTGATCCTTATTCTTCAACTATACATATACATACTATCGCTATCGACAGTTGGATCTCATGTGTTACATGCAACTAGTAATACTACTAATTATTTTTTGTGTTGAAATTTTTCGCGTTAAATGTCAAATTTGAACTTGGTTTATTATGTGAGCTGTTGTATATTCTACGGTCTATTAACTGAAATGACGAAAATAAATTTACGTGATTTTTTTACTGTACGTCCACCTGATATCATCAAGTGACACACGTCGCAATATTGTTTTGTCAAGAAATATAAGATTTTAAATTCACAAGAGCTATTGTTATTTTGAAAATGTTTGTCGGGCGTCTTTCTTTTAATGAGCACAAGAAGAGGTTTCGACTTGACTTGGTTAAGAAGTATATTTTGTCAATTAAATGAAACAGGAAAAGGACATTCGCATTTCTTTAGAATTCCATTATTATTATATTATTGGCTCTTACAAAATTTATTAATAAATATTTTATTTTCCCTTAACGATATTCGATGATTTCACATATTTTATGCATGATTTAATCCGGTAGAACTCAAGACTTCAACCTACAATACAAATATGGTTATGTAACAAAGGGATCAACTATTGTCAGCAAATTCTCAATTTATAACAACATACACGACAAAACTACTAACATAGGACTCAATAAGTGGACCATGGGCTACACAATCATTCTATATAACAGCTTACAATGACTTAGTAATTAATATTATGTAACTGGTCTACCACCTCGGAACAGGCCTGGCCTAGTGAGGTGGTCCAAACCAACACAATTTATTTGTTATGTTGCTTATATAAAATGTAATTTTTGGTATACATATACATATAATGCCCGTTAATGAATAAAATGGTATATCCAATTAACTTTAGTGTTTATAGCAGGAGTGTATTGGAAGCATTCATTTATTATGTAAGAAGTATCACGTAAATTGGTTTCAATTAATTATTAAGTGAAACAATGCTAATAATTGGCTAGACATTAACTGTTACATCCATATATAATGGCAAGTCGCTTTACCTATTGCATAACGGTAAATGCCATATGACATCAAATTTATGGGACAACATGTTGGCGGACATACCTTTAGTGTTGACTTATTAATGGTGCAATTATAAGTGCCTGAGAACATATTAATATTAACACCAGAAAGCCATTCTAAATATTCATAACAGTACTTAAAGTCTTGAGTCACAAGAATGAAAATTTAATTATTACCTTGGTAAGTAGGTATAGGACATTCTATGTTGTGTATTCAAATCCACTGTTTGGACCAATAAAATAAGATGCTTTATCAAAATACGCTGTAAACATGTCACCATTATAGACCTAATTGTTACATATTTTATTATGTTTCTGGAGGAGGTATAGCCACCTGTTATGGTACGCTTAGAGATAAATGAAAAAAAGTAAAACATTTTTGATTTAAAAATATATTATTTCTTTTACAATATTATTTTAAGATTCAAGATATGAAATGAGAAATGAGTATTTAAGAGGAGAATGTATGATTGAAAGAAATAACGTAAGATGAAAATAAATGCCCTAAGGTAGTTTAGCCACGTAGGTAGAATGAGTAATGACCGTCTGACAAAAAAAGTATATAAGGCTGATAAAAGAGGAACTAATAGTAGAAGTCGGCCAAGGAAAAGTAGGCACGATCACGCACGAGCGATACGTGGACGGGAACCAAGCGAGAAATGTATGTCAAGAGAGAGGAGTCTGGCGTTCGGCTCTCTCTGCGAACCCCAAAAAGGGAAATGGCGTGATGGTATGGTGGTAAAACAGCAAGGTAAGAGACAAGCCAATAGCTATGCTAATATGAAGGAAAATATTTTAGTAGAGAAAAATAATAAATGTCAGTTGGTATAATAAAAGATCTGCCCCCCCTAGATAACGTGTCATTTAGCTCAAGAAAAGATAACTCAGTGTATGGAAGTGACAGATTCACTTCCATACATTGGGTTATCTTTTCTTGAACTAAATGATACGTTGTCTAGAAGGGCTGACGTATACTAAATTACATTTTAGGAAGTAAACAGAGTGATCGTTAAAGATTAAGGTCCGAATGCAGAGTCCTACCAAAATACTAAATTCTAAATAATAAACATGTTTTTATTGAACAGTCGCTACCTTTAGTTAGGAGATCACGTGGCTTCCTAACTGGAGGATGCTACGACGTTTTTCTATTAGAATTACATTGCAGAGGCATATTATATGTAAATACTTAGCGCATGCGCATCAGCGTAAACTAACATTTGCGAATTGTCAAAAAGTAAGGTTGATAGTGGGGAACCTTACGAGTGGTTTAATACTAAAACACGAGATTTTTTCGGTGGATGATGATTTTGTCGGCTTCGTTAAATATGTATTTGGTAATTTTGTCAAATCAAATACCAAACTGAGTATTCAGCGATCCATACGAGATGTCGGAAATTCGGTGGAATTACAAAAAAAATCGTGACATCGAGCTGTCAGTGTGAAGTTGGTTAGATATTATTATGTTTGTGTTGTTATAGCAAAAAACTTTTTATACGTTAAACGTCAGAAAAGAGATACATAGCTTTCTAAGCCCATAGAAACTAGGAGGTTTTTTCTTCATACACAATAATGTGAAATTCTACGCCATCGACCTTAAGTTTGGCGTAGTATTTAGTATTAAGTTAGGAATGTCTCTGCAACGCAATTACTAACTTAAGAATACTAAATACTCCAGTGAGGTTAGGATTTAGTATTTAGGTACCTAGGACTGTGCATTCGGGTCTAAGTGTTCATTAAACAAATTACATTATACTGAAAGGTGATCGAACTCGCAATGTTATTGTTGCTTGTATTAAATTTTTCAAACCAACCTTCGAGTACATAGGTGCTAAATCGCAGAACACATCCGATTGTTGTATGAACAATAAATCAGTGAGGAGGTTAACCTGCCTGGTAGGTGACCATTCCTTATAGCCAACAAACTGTTGCAAATATCAGGCTTTTACTTTTCATTATAAAATATATTTTCACAAGCAATTTGTTTGTTCGTGTTCGTGTGTACCTTTATTTACGAATCTACACACAGATATTTTTTACTCCTCAATACTCCAGTGGGGAGTTATGAATTCGAAATTTTCAAGGTATTTTTTTATTGCAGTTTATCAACTTGTATCTTGCTGAGATTGTATTCTGAAAGTTTCATCACAATGTACATGTGTGTGTCTGTGTACTATGTGCTATATACGGCGTGTTTATTCTATCGATTATAGACATGACTCCTCTACACATCGGCAGATGCGTCGGCAGATGCATCAGTAGACATATCCGCGGATAAATCAGCGTCTGTGTTCAACCTCGAAAGACGCATGTCGTGCCGCAAACAAATGGATGTGGATACAGTAGCGGCCGCTGCTATTTACTTATTTAGCAGGCACTTATAATTACTACTTAAGTGTGAACCGCAACAGAGTTATTAAGAAAAAAATGGTACAAAAGAAGGTGATGGATGTTGACTATATACAGAAACAGAAGAAAATGAAAATATATTCGGAATAAATATTTTGACAATATTAAATACTATCGTCTACTCCAGATATTTACTTTTCATCATGACATATATATTTCTCAAAATCTTTCGGTTAGGATAGGTTTGTTTGTAATAATAATAGTCACAAGTCATAACAGCAACCATTTCGACGAGAAAACTAAGCACGCACGCGTGCACTCTCACTGAATTTCCGTCCAATACTGATTCATTCACCTACCTACCACAGACGAGCAAATCCCCCCCTCTACACATCGACAGATGCGTCTGCAGATACAATCTGTGTAGAGGATTCGTTTCAAATTTTGCAAATTTTTGTTGGTTTAGAATCTTCTCAATTAAAATGTCAAATATTTCAAAGTGAACATAAAATTTATTTTCCAACTGTCGATTCGTTCATGAGAATTCAATTCTCTTAATGAATCGACATTATTAAGCCAAGATGCGTGTACGAAGGAAAATTTTGTATGGTGTAGTGGACTTTTTGCATGCTAATAACACCAACTTGAGGCTTCGCAGCATATATGATCCCATACATGGATTTACTCAGAATTCGGAGTAGAAAATTTTATGTGAGTTTTGTGTGTGTGTGTGTGTCCGTCCCCCCCTTATAACTTTTGATCCGCTCAATTTACAGAGCCCAAATTTTCAGTATATATAATTTGTATTATTTATTATTTTGTATTTTCAGTAATTTTCAGTATATAGGCCTACGAAACTTTTTTACTCAGAATTGTAAATTTATGTTTCAGTCAGGAGTTACCAACTTTTGAAATTTTAGTTTATTTTTCCATATATCTCAGAAACCATAAAAGCTAGAATGCTGAAAATTGGTATAAAAATAGACAAATACAAAATCTCAAATATGTTTTTTTTAGAAAATTCCAGGGTTTCTCAAACATTTTTTATTAAGAAAAATATTTTTTTATGATAAATTTATGAGTTTAACTGCCTATATTTCCATTTTTTTTAAATATCGAAAAAAGCCGAAACACCCCAACTAGATAATTTAATTTTATATAAAAAATATCAACATTGTATTAGCACATCTCAAATTTTTTTAACAATTTTTATAAAAATTGAATTTAGTGACGACATCACTTCATACAATTTGTATGGTAGTCGCCTATGCACAATATGTAAGAAGACTTAATAGTTTGATACTTTAATCTCCAAACAAACATACATACCATCATACTGTTTTCATATTCTGTGTAGGAAAAACAGACTGACCAACATACTATCCTATCTTGACAAACATACCTACATGTTTTATATAGAAAATAAAATATCTTCAAATATTTATTCATTTGTGTTGTTTATAGTTTGGTACGTATTCTTTGATTATGCATACCTACTATCGCCATCGACAGTTGGATCTCATGTGTTACATGCAACTAGTTTAAAATAAATGAATATGTCCTTGTTTAACAAGCACGTAATACTCGTACATCTTCCACATACTATATTTCCTAAATTATACATAAATGCTTGTGCTTTGGTGAGCGAAATCGGTCGAGGTAGGATTCGAACTCACGACCACTGGATTACTAATCCTGGGCGCTAACCGCTTTGCCATCGACCTATCTAAATATATTATTTGATTTTGTTTCAGAAGGCACATCACTTTCATAAGATGGCATAAATGGCAAGTTTTCATAACGAAATACGTATTTTAATTAAAAATATTTTAACAAAATCATTTCATACAAATGCTTTAAATACAAAATTTGAATAATTTGTGGATTGAATTGGTAATTAGTAGTATAGCGTTGGCCACAACCCACTGTTTTTAATAAATTAAGGTCCTGTTATGCCCATTCCAAAGAGATTTAATCAGATACATCACTAAATGAAACAAAATATTTTAGCATAATCAGCTGCCATTCAATTTAGAACTAGGTATTTAAATTTTCTTAATAATGTTATACAAGGAAATATTCATTCTTTTTAAAAAAAATAATAAAAAAAAAAAAATGTTCGTAATCTCGTGAAGCATACAAATTATAATTTTACTATAAATGTTTATGGACATTAAAAATAATAATATATTTCCTCTCTTTCATGTCTTTAGCGGGTATCTACCTAAATTGTGCACGATCAAAGATAAAATATATTGATTCCAAAATTGACAATAAATATGCAAAACGTCTTAAATTTATTCAAAGCTAATTTGGAAAAAAAATAATTTGTTGCCTATAAATTATTTCTTTTCCTATACAACCGACTCGGAAAAATACATTTCCTTTGATGAAATGAAAGTTTACTGACGATATTCCCATATATCACGCTATCGAACTTTCGCCCCATTATCAAATAGGCTTGTTTTGATTACCCGGCCGTAAGTATACATGTTGACATGGCTCTCACAAGAAAGGAAAATACTAGATAAATAGCCAATTGGCTTTTTTCTAACAAAAGTATTTAGTGGCAAGGATTTCTATGTTGTAAAGAATATCTCTACAATTTATATCATTTGTTCCACAATATATTTAATAAACTTCGTTTATAAATATAACTTATGAGTCATAAATAATTTTGAATTAGCAATAAAATTGTACATTTATATAAAGCAAATGATATTTGGAGTGTATTTATTTACCTTATTAATGAGTCATAAGGTTGAGATTTAATCGAATATTCAATTCTCTCAATATATGGCGTTACAACAAAAAATAAATAAAAATAATAAGAATGTTGTTCATAATTTCACACATAGATGGCTGTAGTAAAAATTCCTTATTTTCAAGCGAAAAGAATTTCAGTATTACAATATATAGAACTTTCAAAATTGAATTGATAGGGATCTCATTAAAAAAGCATAATTGGTGAACGTTGCGCAAGCGCATAAAGTGATCACGTAAACCAGCCGATGACAGGTCGTAAGCCCTGTAGGTGCCTTGATTTCCCGGTTCTCCTACAGTAAATGTTCCATTTTCGTCTCTATTGAGATAATTAAAAATCTGTTAAAAAATGTTGAGATTTAAGTTGTTATTCAATAAAGATTGTGTGTGTTCAAAGATATAATGAATATTCTGGAAAAAAGTATCACAAAATATAGTACCTACCACAAACAAGATTGTCCTTCTAGGAAAAGATGTTGTTGATTGTTTTCATAAAAACAGATGTAACTTACTCATAATGAACACTTAACTTTTATCAGATAATTCGAATTAATTAAAAATAATATTTCCCTATATGTAGATGCACAATGCAATGTTGACCAGTCTTGATCGTTTGCTCAGGGATGGGAGCCTGCCGTGTGTATGTAATTTTATAGCGATACGAAGCTAGCCGCTTTTAGAAAATTTGGAAATATTCGCTGCGTGGTATGGTGTTCCATAAACGGCCACAATACACAGCTTTTTTATGTTATTTTGATGATTTGTTTTAAAGATTTTAATGATGACAATATTGTTTTTATTTGTCACAGTCGAAGATCAGAATTATAAATTGTTGAGGTACGGTAAACTTGATATAGTACATACATTTTACAAATCAGGTTGGTATGTATTACCAACCTGTATTCGATTAAACTATGAAACAGTTTAATCGAATATTTTCATTATTGCATATGCGCAAACATTGGATTTTTTACTGTCGGGAGTCAAAGATATTTTTTAACAGATTTTTAATTATATCAATAGAGACGAAGTTGGAATATTTATTGTAGGAGAACCGGGAAATCAAGGCACCTACAGGGCTTACGACCTGTCATCGGCTGGTTTACGTGATCACTTTATGCGCTTGCGCAACCAGCCGACGACAGGTCGTAAGCCCTGTAGGTGCCTTGATTTCCCGGTTCTCCTACAATAAATATTCCAACTTCGTCTCTATTGAGATAATTAAAAATCTGTTGAAACAATTTAAAATATATTTTAGTTCAATCTCTGGTATGCAATCTACTCGTAGACAGCGAACCAATCGAACAGGTCACAAAATTCAAATACTTGGGAGTCGACATTTCCAGCAGCAGTGACTTATATGAGGAAGTCAAATCGCAGACAGACAAGGCAGCGGTCGTTGCTGGCTGTCTGAGAGATACTGTCTGGAAAAACAAACACATGCTAACAGAGAGTAAAACCCGCATTTATAAAACATGTGTGCGACCCATCATGACTTATGCGATTGAGGCCAGAGCGGACACCGTTAGAACAAAGAGCCTGCTCCGAACGACAGAGATGAGAACCCTACGCTCCATCGCGGGTTTCACCCTTTTGGATCGGATGCGGAACACCGATATAAGACAGATCTGTGACGTTAGGGATATTGTCAGATGGTGCAGGAGCCGAAGACGATTCTGGCGGGACCACGTGGCGAGAATGGGAGACAACAGGTTGCCCAAAATTATCTTCCAACAAATAAACTTTGGCAATCGACCACGAGGTAGACCACCCAAGAGATGGAGATACAGCTGGAGCTCGGTGTCACAAGAGGCCTTGAGGGATGGGCATAGCTCCTGAAAAAACAGGTGTCGACCTAAAAAAATAAGAAGAAGAAGAACCTCTATAAAAATTTTAGTTTTATTTTCTAATATCTATAAAATTAACACGCTCTTTCTATACAACGCTTCGTGGTTTTGCACTCGGTCTTCGCCATTTATCATACCTTTAATTTATCAAGTATTTTTTTGACAATAATAGGTTAAACTACTTTATTTGACATGATTTCTACAAGAAAAAGATCATAATGGATCTAGTTAAGCAAACAGTCAAACAGTCGATCGGTAAACAAACGATTAACAAAAAGCGATACACTTTTTTTCTTCCAAATCAATTAATCTATTGACCCGCGAGCGGTCTATCAAATATACCGCACGGTAGATAAAGAGTGCAGAATAAACAGGATAGCCAGCGTAGAGTAGGGAGGAATACCAACATTTATTGTGTGTAAAATCGTTTTGAAAGAGATTTTCTGTGTGGTTTTTCGATATCTCTCGCAAACAAACTAGGTATGATGTTTATATTAAAAGTATTTCCGTGTTTGCATCGTGCACAAATATGCAGTTTGAAAATTTAAATTAAATATTTAGGTAGGTATATACCTACATGATCGAGATATTTTTTTCAGCATTTTTTTTCAATAGCTACATATGTATTCATATAGATTTTATTTGAATAAAATTTCATTTGATATTTTAATTTTAGCGAGTCAGCGCTGTGTAAAACTCAATAATATTAAATCGCATATTTGTAGTTGCATATACCTACGCATATAATAGATAGGTAGTCAATCATATTTTTTTGACAAATATTTTATATCTCCATAGCAACGAAGTTGGATAACTATAGGAGAACCAGAAAATTAAGACACCTACAGGGATTACGACCTGTCATCGGCTGGCTTACGTGATCATTTTATGCGCTTGCGCATTGTTCACAATCGTGTTTTTTTTATTAAGTTCCCTATCAATCCATTTTTGAAAGTTCTATATTATGTTATTCATCAAAATCCTTTTACTTGAGTATAAAAACACCAGCGACATCTATGAAGTGACGAAAATGAATTTTTTTTGTAACGCTATCTATCGAGAAATTGTTAGGTAATATAATTGTAATATAATGGTAAGGTATGTAAACACAGAAAGCAACGGTATTATTACATGAGGTAACAATCATTTCACCAGGTAAAGGCCTTTTCAACTGACAAAGTAAAAATAAAATTCCTTTTAGATGGTCTCTTATCTAAATTCTGATTCTTCTTCTCTTGCCCTCTTCTCTCCACTGCTGGATGTACACTTCTTCCATAAACTTCTACTCGTCTCTGTTCTGTCTCGTCCAATCCAAGTTTTACCGGCTATGTGGTCAGACCATCTTTTAGGGAGTCTTGTTATACTCATATCCATCTAGTATCCCCTTGTCAATTATTGTTTATTATAATACTTATCATGGTTTTCTTATGTTATAACTTGCTTACTATGCTTTTCTCTATTTATTATTTGTTTTGCTATGTATAAGGAGTTGATGCCTCTGTTCTTCTCTGTTTGTTTTCATGTCAAAGAAACAAGACATTTTGTGTCAAAATAGGTAGACACTGTGGTGTATATAATATGGTATACAAAAGAGATAGTATACGATAGTATATGCAGGGCTTTTGAGGGTAAACTGATTCTTGGGGTGCGCATTCCTGGAGGCCGCCCTTCTGGCGGTTGCGAGGGGATGCTGGTGGGGTGTTGACGTGCAGGCTGCCCGGGGGTAGCTGGTAGCTCGTAGGTCACACTCCTCGCACCTATACGCATCTTTGCCGGCGTATTATCAGCGGACTCGAATAGGAGACTTCTTCTCCTGGAACGAGTCTGGGCGGATGGTGGGATCGCCTTATCATGGTTTGC
Source organism: Molanna angustata (assembly GCA_963576475.1). Taxonomy (NCBI): domain Eukaryota; kingdom Metazoa; phylum Arthropoda; class Insecta; order Trichoptera; family Molannidae; genus Molanna; species Molanna angustata. Next base: position 35,426,880 of record OY754966.1, read on the forward strand.
CATGGCTAGAACATTTGTTTTCTGGATGTTCATTTCAAGTCCTACTCTTTAAGATGCTCTATTGCGCCGTAGGTTCATTTTCCTTTAAATCAAAAACACAACATAATTTGAACAATTCTAAGTAAACTATTTTAAGCTAATTAATTCATTAGTGTTAAAATTTGAAAATTCTTCCCTATTTTATATTCTTCGTCATTTTTGACAGATTTTTATATTTTAATGTGTGCTCAGTGGGCGTAGAAAGATATTTTACCAACTCTTTTAGATCTTTATTAAAAAGAATTAACATTGTGTGTCCGGAAAAGCTGATGATCTCTGCGACGGCCATGGTTAAGTATATGAAGAAGAGAAAGGACAATCAGATTAAAGGTCTTACTGACACCACAATGAACCCTTGTATAAACTCGGCATAGAGCAAAAAATATAATTTTAAATGGTTTAACGGAAGAATTTGGAGGAATATAAAAGCCGCGTTGTAAACCTCCAATTAAACGAAATTATTTACTCGATTTGTGTGTTTGAATATATTTTTTTAAACAGCCTATAACTGTTTATATATTCTGAAAATTTGAGCTCTGTTAATTGAGCGGATCAAAAGATATAGGGGGGGGGACACGCACACACACACACACACCCTCACACACACACACACACACACACACACCCTCACACACACACACACACACACACCCTCACACACACACACACACACACACACACACACACACACACACACACACGAAATGTTCTACTCCGAATTCTGAGTAAATCCGTATACGGAACATATATGCTGCGAAGCCTCTAAATTGGTGTTTTCCTACCCGGAAAATGAAAGAGGTAGAGGACACCACTTATTTAATTTACCTGCCGCTCGTACAGACGTGGTTGCTCGTAACACTCTCGTACGAATGTCTGTTCTATTAAATGGTTTACCGGTTGAAGCTGACGTCTTCTTCTGGGGCGTTCAGCGATTTAAAAAATATATTAAATAAAATAACGAACAGGTGCCGCACTGTAACTGGCGTAAAGCTGTCGTGCGAGAAAAAAAAAAAAAAACAGCATGATGGTATGTATGTATGTTTGGAGATAGTATCAAACAATTAAGTCTTCTTAGATATTGTGTGTAGGCGACAACCATACAAATTGTATGAAGCAATGTCGTCACTAAATTCAATTTTTATAAAAATTGTCAAAAAAAAATTGAGATGTGCTAATATGTACAATGTGGATATTTTTTATAGAAAATTAAATGATCTAGTTGGGGTGTTTCGGCTTTTTTGATATTTATAAAAAATGGAAATATAGGCAGTTAAACTCATAAATTTATCTTAAAAAAATATTTTTCTTAATAAAAAATGTTTGAGAAACCCTGGATTTATTTTGAAAAAACAAAGTTGAGATTTTGTATTTGTCTATGTTTGTACCAATTTTCAGCGTTCTAGCTTTTATGGTTTCTGAGATATACGGAAAAATAAACCAAAAATTCGAAGTTGATAACCCCTGACTGAAACAAAAATTCACAATTATGATTAAAAGAGTTTTGTAGGCTTATGAGTTTTTATATATTTTGAAATTTTGGGCTCTATAAATTGAGCGGATCAAAAGTTATAAGGGTGGGACACAAACACACACACACACACACACACACAGACACACAAAACACATAAAATGTTCTACACCGAATTCCATGTACGGGAACATATATGCTGCGAGGTCTCTAGTTGGTGTTATTAGCATGCAAAAAGTCCACTACTCGATACAAAATGTTCCTTCGTAGACGCATCTTGGCTTAATAATATCGATTCATTCAGAGAATTGAATTCTCATGAACGAATCGACAGTTGGAAAATTATTTCACATTGATATGGCAAACCATAGTTTTTTCTTTAAATTTCGAGAATTCTTGAATGCATTTCTGATGAGTGTATTTTTTTTGTTTCAAAATTTCAAACAGTATACAAAAAACTCGATTTTTCAGACCGTGAGAGCATTTTGAAAATTTGGACAGATGAAATCATAGAGAAGAAATTAACGTATGTCTATGGAAAACTAATCAACTCTACAAACACATCACGACGAAACTCAATGTGTGCACTCTCTACATGATACTCGTTGAGAAATTGATGTAAAAAAGTACACTTAAAAATTGTGAATTCATCACTGTCCACTATCCCATAGTGTGGAGAGTATAAAAATAATATTGTATAATTATGAATAATTGTCAATATAAATAAGGAACGATATAATAATAATATTATGTACATATGTAAATTAACATGCATGACGGCAACGCGCATTACATCTAGTATATTTCGTCTGTGCAAACATGAAAATCAAATATCATTTAAACTTAACCTTTTTTGCTGAAAACTGTTAAGTGATTAGGAAAATGGGAGGCGAATGTGATAATAGAAAATTATCCCAACACCTTTTCAGGGTTTTTCTTTTTCCAAAGTCCCTCGATACAAATTGCGAAATTGAAAAAAAAAGTACTTTTTTGGCTGCTATTTTCCATACATATTCATGCAGAATTAACGATCCTTGCGTTGTTCGCCTCCGCTAAACTCGAGATTGTGGCATCGGAGCGAATGTTGCCGACCGGTGATATTTAGTACACTAAATTAAAGCGCCCTGCCTTATCCACTGTTTAAGATATTTTTTTTTTGTCTTACAAAGTAACCGCTATATTTTACAGTAATGTATAGGCGCCTTTCCATGAAAATAATCAGCATTCTCTTTTCTTTAAAGATATACTTACTGAATTCCGGAAAAAATAATAATTAAAATGAAACAAATGTTAACTTACTTTCTATGAAAATTAATTGCAAAATACCCTTTTCTTTAACATCGAAGTGTTCTACAGAAACCCCGTTTTTTTTGGTTATACTTTGAGTTGGCAAATAATGTTCATTGATTTTAAATGTCACATAATGCTTCTCCTAAACAAATACGTTCAATGGTTGCATCGTCCAAAAGAAGTTTACTGATCATATACTTGATGATTGACCGTTGATATGAGAAGGTATATTACATTATAAATATACTAGTTGCATGTAACACATGAGATCCAACTGTCGATAGCGAATAAGTACCAAACTATAAACCCATAAATACAAATTATTTAATATTTTAAGATATTTGGTTTTCTATACAATACATGTAGGTATGTATGTCAAGATAGGATAGTATGGAGGACGGACACACACACACACACACACACACACACACACACACACACACACACACACACACACACACACACACACACACACACACAGACACACAGACACACAAAACTCACATAAAATGTTCTACTCCGAATTCTGAGTAAATCCATGTATGGGAACATATATGCTGCGAGGCCTCTAGTTGGTGTTATTAGCATGCAAAAAGTCCACTACGCCATACAAAATTTTCCTTCGTACACGCATCTTGGCTTAATAATGTCGATTCATTCAGAGAATTGAATTCTCATGAACGAATCGACAGTTGGAATAGTATTTTTATTGGCAAACTTTTTAACATCTCAATAGAGACGAAGTTGGGATATTATAGAAGAACCAGGAACTCAAGGCACCTACAGGGCTTACGACCTGTCATCGGCTGGTTTACGTGATCACTTTATGCGCTTGTGCAACGTTCACCAAGTATGCCTTCTTATTGAGTTCCCTTATCAATGTAATTTTGAAAGTTCTATATATTTGAATAATGTGTAACAATTTACCTGAAAATAAGGAATTATACTATTGCCATCTTTGAAGTAACGAAGAAACCTGTTTTTGTAACGCCATCTATTGAAAAATTAGTTTATTTGTAAACAATGAAAGCAACAGTCCTTATAAGTGAGGTATCGCACAGATGTCACCCCTGAACTGCGCCAGAAATATTATTTTATTTTTGGCTTGTTTACCTACTTGTATCAATGTGAATGTAAATCTAATAAACGCACACACACACACACACACACACACACACACTCAGATACATTGTGATGAAATTTTCAGAATACAATCTCAGCGTGATACTAGTGGATAATCTGCAATAAAAAATAGCCTTAAAAATTGCGAAATCATTTTTAGCAATCAGCAATTGTTGTAATTCCATCATCATGATCATATACAGCAATTTCTTCAGCAATTATTGTAATTATCGAACATTTTTGGAATTGAGTGACTGTCCGCCAAATTTCTAGTTTTCGAAATATATAGACACACCATAGCAAGATGATATTCTCCGTAATGTTCGTTGATCACCGATCGCAGTTGAGTCCAGGTAAGGGAAAGGATGTACAAACAGAAAAGGTCAAATGAAAAACTGCAAGAACTAGTATTTACACTATGTATACCATAGAAAATAACATAGTAAAAAAATGAGATATAACAATATCTAACAACAGGATTTTACTCAAGAAGACATTACAAGCATATAAACACAAATTATATAAAATAAGGGTAAAAGATGAGGGGTGAGAGAGGGACTAGGGGTTTGAGGTTAGGATGAAGTGGGGGGATGTTGTAATTGTGAAAGGACGAAATGTGGATTACTGCTATAATTTGTACAAATTCTTCCCAGTAATTCATTTTTGCCGAGATAAATACGAAATATTGTATTTGAAAATTTCATATTTTGCCTGCTATCAAAATGTTATATTTTATCATTTTCAATCAGGAAACCTTTTTCTTATACAACAGTTTTTGTAATTTTTTCCTGTAATCATTCTATTATTGTATTTTTCTCCAAAAATACAGCGGTGTTGTTCTTCAAAAAAACATAGATGATTATAAGATCAGTATAAGAATAATTGAGTATTTTTTTAATGCCAAAAAGTTAAAAAATTAAGCCTTACAAGGTTGTGTACGAATACTACATAATTGAAATTGAATAATATATATAAATTAGTAATAATATATACTGTAATAATAAATTATATGAGATCTTGATGTGATATTTGATGAAGGGCTTACCTTTGTACCGCACGTAGATAACATCAAGAATAATACTGTTATGAAATTAAGTACTATTTCTATTTAAATTGAAAATTTAAATAGAAATATTTTGAAAATAAGAACCCAAGAAAAATGAAAACAAAAGATTTGAGTAGTGAGTTGAAAAAACTAGACAAACCTTGTAAAAATATAAATTGTAGAAATATAAATTGTAAAAATAAATAAGACTTTGAACCATAATAAAATAAATAAATATAAATTTCGGTACATTTGGTGTCAGGTGTGGGGTATAAAAATACCCAAGTATTTTTTGTGTAAGAAAAAAATAAAATAGTTATTTATAAAGACATTTATTATGGCATCAAAAAAAAATAACTCTTTTAGAGTTGAAAGTGGTTGATTTAAAACATGAGTTGGAGGAGAGAGTCGCTGATACATCAGGAAATAAAAATGCACTTCAACTACGATTGAGAAAAGTGATGCAAGAAGTAGGTGAGGATCCAGACACATACCTTTTTGAAATGCCTTGCTCTAACAACGATCTTTGTCAAGTCTTAAAAGAACATTCCAGAGACATAGAAGAGAAGTTTCAAGAACATTCCAGAGATATAAAAGGAGAAATTAAAGAAATCAAAGGAGAAGTAGCGATGCTTCAAAAGCATTCAAATACTATAGAAAAGAAATTCCAGAATTATTCTATGACCTTTGATGAGAAGATAAATGAATTAACTAAACAGATGAAAGTTTTGGAGAATCAAGTGCTTCCTTCAATCACGCCAATGAATTCCGAGCAAAATTCAGCTGTAGATACAAATTTTAAGTGTGTAGAAGATACAAGAGTACCAACAGTGGAGTGCGTGCGAAATGATATGCCAACCTTTGATGGAAAATGCCCCTGGGAAGAATATTTAACATTGTTCGAGACAGTGGCCATGATAAATGGCTGGTCCATGACAAGAAAGGCCTCAGTGTTGAGTGTATCATTACGAGGTGATGCTTTAAAAGTTTTGGAGACAATTCCTCTAGCTGAGCGACGAGATTTAAAATTGTTGATTGAGAGACTTGAGATGCGATTTGGACATAAGCACATGGAACAGTTTTACAGGTCACAACTTAAGAATCGTAATCAGAAATCTAATGAAACTCTCCAGGAATTTGAGGCGGATATAGCGCGTCTAATTAGATATGCATACCCTACGGTTCCTGATGATGTGTGTGAAAGCCTTGCAGTAGAAAAGTTCTTGGATGGATTGTGGGCAAATGAGACACAACAAGCTGTAAAACTAGCTAGACCACAAACTTTGAGTGACGCTCTAACCCAGGCACTCGAATTTGAATCTATAAAAAAATCTTTACGAGGTCATGCTCAAGCCCGCGTTGTTGAGGCCGTTGAAGAGAATCAAAAACTCATCGAATGCATTGTCGAAAAGGTGATGAAGGCATTGCAAGGAAGAAAAAGACAGTTTCGCTGCTGGGGTTGTGGACGAGCTGGACATCTACGTAATCGGTGTCCAAATGAAGCAACAACGCAACAGCAACAGCCACAGGAAAACTAAAAAGGGTTGATGGGAAGGGGCAACTGTTGACCTACATTACCAATGCCTCAAAGAGATCTGCAGTTGTTGCATCATTCAGTGGTCGAGATACCAGTATGTTTATAAATGGCAAAGTAAATGGAAAGAATTTGAAACTTTTGCTGGATACTGGAGCAACGATGACAATCATGAGACCAGATTTGCTTTATAACAAAAAGTGTATTACACCAACTAAATGGACATTACGAACAGCTACTGGGGAGTCGGCATCTATATGTGGTGAGACATATGCCAACTTTCAAATTGGTAGTTCTATCTTCGATCATCAGGTGCTAGTGGCGAATATAGAGGAGGAAGTTATTCTCGGAATGGACATAATGGCGAAATATGGATTCCAGTTGGATCTAAAGAGGCGATCTTTGAAAATTGGAGATGAAGATGTTCTCGTGCAAGAGCGTGAGGAATTTTCTACACGTGTTCTTGCAGCGGATGTTGTAACTATTCCAAAACAAAGTGAGATGTTAGTACGAGTCAATTTAGACTGTGTTATCCCGAATGGACATGTTTTGGTTGTGGAGTCCAACGCCAACAATGAAGCAGGAAAAGGAGTATTAATTGCAAGAGCACTGATTCAAAACCAAAAGGAAATTTTAGTCAGATTAATGAACATAAATGAATATCCAGTAACTGTCAAAAAAGGAGCTTATTTAAGTGTGTGTTCATCAGTTTCATCAGTAACACAAAATGCCTGCATCGCACAAGTTTCTTCAGAGGATGTACCAAAACATCTTGAAGACTTTGTAAAAGATGCTTGTAAGGAACTTACCAAAGAACAAAGCAAACAAATTAGATACCTCATTGCTCATTATCAAGATGTTTTTGAGAATGCGAGTCTTTCTAAAGGAAGAACCAATGTTGTTCAACATCAAATAGATACGGGTGACGCAAGGCCTATCCGCCAATTACCTAGAAGGCTACCATTAGCAAAGCGGGCGGAAGCAGATCAAATTATTCAAGACATGGAAAGGGATAGCGTTATTGAACCATCAAGCAGCCCATGGTGTTCACCAGTAGTGTTAGTTAAAAAAAAAGATGGCTCAACTCGGTTCTGTGTGGACTTTCGCTTATTGAATAATGTAACTAAGAAGGATAGTTATCCACTGCCTCGAATCGATGACACCCTAGATACATTGGCTGGTTGTAAGATCTTCTCAACTTTGGATCTAAAGAGTGGTTATTGGCAGGTTGGATTGGAACCCAAGGATAGAGAAAAAACGGCGTTTTCTGTTGGAAGTGGATTGTGGCAATTCAAAGTGATGCCATTTGGACTTTGCAATGCACCGGCTACGTTTGAACGACTAATGGAAAGTGTGCTAAGAGGATTATCGTGGGAGACCTGTTTGGTATACTTAGATGACATCATCGTACTTGGGAAGCGTTTTGAAGAACATTTAGGAAATTTGGAACAGGTATTTTCACGATTGAGGTTGGCCAACCTTAAACTCAATTGCAAGAAATGTATATTGTTCCGAAAGCAAGTCAACTATCTAGGTCATGTTGTCTCTGAGGAGGGAGTAGCAGTAGATCCTGAGAAGATTAAAGCTGTTCGAGATTGGCCAGTACTTAAAGACAAACATGAAGTAAGAAGCTTTTTGGGTCTGAGTACCTACTATCGACGATTTGTTCCAGGCTTTGCTGACATCGCAAAGCCACTGACAAAACTCACGGAGGAAAGCAGTGAATTCATATGGGATTTCAAGTGCCAACAAGCATTTGAAGAATTAAAACAGGTTCTAATTAATTCTCCGGTTTTGAGTTATCCTCGAGCTGAAGGAATGTTTATTCTGGATACAGATGCAAGTAACGTTGGTATCGGAAGTGTGCTCTCCCAAGTACAAGATGGGGCAGAACGCGTGATTGTTTACTTCAGTAAAGTATTGTCGAAACCAGAACGCAATTACTGTGTAACACGAAGAGAATTGCTTGCTGTTATCAAGTCAGTTGAGCACTTTCGCAAGTATTTATATGGACGGAAATTTCTTTTAAGGACAGATCACTCGGCACTTGTGTGGCTTTTGCGATTCAAGAATCCTGAAGGTCAAGTGGCAAGATGGATAGAGAGATTGCAAGAATATGACTATGATTCTGAACATCGAGCCGGACTTCATCATAGAAATGCCGATGCACTGTCAAGGCGACCATGTACAGAGGATTGCCAGCACTGTAATAAGGCTGAGGAAAAGTTTTTTATAGCTTGTAGAACCACGGTCGTTGACAATTTTTGGCAAGATGATGAAATACGAGCAGACCAATTGGAAGACCCAGATCTCAAGTTTGTAATGCAGTGGAAGGAAAATGATCAAAGACCTTTATGGGAAGAAATAGCTTCACTATCTCCAAATATTAAGTCATACTGGGCTCAGTGGCAATCCATTGTCGTGGAAAATGGGTTGTTAAAGCGTGTATTGGAGAATGAAGATGGAACACAGCAGAGACAACAACTATTGATTCCAAGGAAGAGAATTCCTGAAGTTCTTAAACTGCTTCACAATGATGTGTCTGGGGGACACTTGGGAATTAAAAAAAACCACAAAAAAAAAATTCGTCAACGTTTTTATTGGGTCAATTACAATGGAGATGTAAAAGATTGGTGTAGAAGATGTGTAACTTGTGCCACTTCAAACGGACCTCAGAAACGAAGGCGTGCGCCAATGAGGCAGTATAATGTTGGTAGCCCATTTGAAAGGATAGCCATTGACATAGCGGGGCCGTTTCCCACAACGGAAAGAGGGAATAAATATATTCTGGTAGCAATGGACTATTTTAGTAAATGGACATAAGCCTATGCACTACCGAATCAAGAAGCTACCACTGTTGCTGAAGTCTTGGTAAGGGAACTGATAAGTCGTTTTGGAGTACCATTGGAGTTACACTCGGACCAAGGAAGAAACTTTGAATCAGCCGTATTCCAGGGAATTTGTGAAGCATTAGGAATTCGAAAGACGAGAACAACTGCTTTGCATCCACAGTCGGATGGAATGGTGGAGCGAATGAATCGAACAATTGGAAGATTTTTGTCAAAAGCAGTGTCCGATCACCAGAAGGATTGGGACGAATACATCCACTTGTTCTTATTAGCTTATCGAGCAGCAATTCATGAGACAACAGGGCAAACACCGGCAAGTGTGATTTTTGGCCGTGAGTTACGGTTACCTTGCGACCTGCAGTATGGATCTAAGCCTGGAGAAGATCTAGTTGGAGAAGATTATGTGTCAGATCTTCGGAGGAAAATGAATGCTATACATGACCGTGTACGGTCCAATATTCAAGTAGCTAGTGACAAGATGAAGGAGCGATACGACATTAAAGCTGTGGAAGGTGGTTATCAGGCTGGAGACTTAGTTTGGTTATTTAATCCACAACGACGACGAGGCTACTCACCAAAGCTTCAGAAATCCTGGGAAGGACCGTATGAAGTGATCAAAAGGATTAATGATGTGGTTTATCGTATACGAAGAAAACCAAATGGGAAGCCAAGAGTGGTACATTTCAATCGCCTGGCTCCCTTTTTAGGTGATAACAAGGATGAGGAAAAAAATCCAGTTGCTCATGTTTGCAATGTCCAAAGTGAAGAAAAGACCTTCGAGGAATTCATGATGACTCCTTATCGACGCACTCGCCATGGTGTGACTGTGGAAATTGAGCAAGACCTCTTCGATATCCCAGAAGATAATGTTTTAGCTTACTGTGTGGCTCAAGACATGAAGATGACTAGTGGTATAGCCAAAGTTATCATGAGAAAGTATGGGATGTTATATGAGCTAAAAGCCAAGAATCTGAAGATTGGAGAAGCGGTCCATTCACAGCATGGAAAACAGCATTTATTCTACATGACGAATAAGGAAACGTCTGAGGAACGAGCAGAGTATGCTCAGATGTGGAACTGTCTACGAAGTATGCGGGATCAAATGTTACAGTTGAATCTTATGAAGCTCGGCATTCCAAAGATCAGTGATGGTATGGATTGGAAAGTGGTTCGGAATATGATAGAAGAGATTTTTCATAATACTGGAATTAATGTTCTAGTTTGCTGCTATAATCCAAGATACAGTAAAAATATAAAAAAAAGTGTACCATGTTACTTTTTCAAAGCATCTCACTGTAGAGAAGGTTCAAAATGCCGATTTATTCATCTAGAGAATTCTGTTCGGGACGAACTGAACTAAGAGGGAGGCAGTGTTATGAAATTAAGTACTATTTCTATTTAAATTGAAAATTTAAATAGAAATATTTTGAAAATAAGAACCCAAGAAAAATGAAAACAAAAGATTTGAGTAGTGAGTTGAAAAAACTAGACAAACCTTGTAAAAATATAAATTGTAGAAATATAAATTGTAAAAATAAATAAGACTTTGAACCATAATAAAATAAATAAATATAAATTTCGGTACAATACTTTAAAATTTCTGGAATTATATTTTTGGGTGACTAGGGATTTTAAATCAATTAACTCTAAAAGTAATATGACGTCTTTACTTAATAGTCAGGAGAATACAATACTCCAGTGTGGTTACCGTATCATGCAGTTCACTCGAGGACAGTTCTTACATTATTATTTTGTTTGAGTAAAACCAACAGCTTCAATATAAAGTATTCAATCTATACAAAAAAATATACATAAATAAATAGTAAGGGCATTATTGAAAAGCCATCAAGTGGATTCCACAAAAAGAACATAAGCAAAAAAATATTGTATAATATTCCAACTTCGTCTTTATTGACATGATGAAAAATTGTCAAAAAAATTTTTTTACTATGTTATTTTTACTATGTTATGGTATAGTGTAAATACTAGTTCTTGCAGTTTTTGATTTGACTCCCGAAAGGGAAAATTCCAATGTTTGTGTATATGCGATTTAAAAAAATCGATTTTCATAACACATTGGTATAAGAAGGTAAAATGAAACAAGCTAAAATGAAATAAAATTTCAAGCGAAATTCATGGGTGACATATGTACGAAGAAACACTATTCACTTCATGTATAAGGATTGTTGCTTTCTTTGTTCACCAAAAAATCTACTTCTCTATAGATAGCGTTACAATAAAGGCTCCTTCGTAAATTCATAGATGGCGATATAAAAAATGTCTTATTTTCAAACGATTCGTATGTCGTTCTTAAAATGTATAGAACTTTCAAAAATTTAATTGATTAGGAAACTCAATAAGAAGGCGTAATTGGTGAACGTTGCGCACGCGCATAAAGTGAGCGCGTAAACCAGCCGATGACAGGTCTTAAGCCCTGCAGGTGTCTTGAGTTCCTGGTTCTTCTATAATATTCAAACTTCGTCTCTATTGAGATGTTGAAAAATAGTCAAATATATCATTGAAATCCAAAGCTTGCGTGTGCAATTTTTTAAAAAAAGATTCGATTTACAAAATAAACATTAAAACAATCTATAATGCCTCCTCTACACATCGATAGATGAGTCCGCAGATGGTATCTGCGGACGCATGTGTCGATGTGTAGAGGGGGGGGGGGGGGTTTGCTCGTCTGGGTAGGTATTTGACGTCGGTAGATACATCTGCCACATATCCGTTTAACGTCGGTTTTTTAACACGGATTAAAGAGCGGCAGCGCGTACGCAAGGCGACCGTCCACACATCTGCGGATGACTCAGTATTGAACGGAAATTCGCGTGCGTGCTTACATAGTTTTCTCGTCGAAATGGTTGCTGTTATGGCTACTGAAGAAACATTTAATTTATGAGCGACTGTGTCGCTATTATTATTACAAACAAACCTATCCTAACCGAAAGATTTTGAGAAATATATATGTCATGATGAAAAGTAAATATCTGCAGTAGACGCTAGTAGTTGTCAAAATATTTATTCCGAATATATTTTCACTTTGTTCTGTTTCTGTGTATAGTTACCATCCACCACCTTATTTTGTACCATTTTTTCTTAATAACTCTGTTGCGGTTCACACTTAAATAGTAATTATAAGTGCCCGCTAAATAAGTAAATAGCAGCGGCCGCTACTGTATCCACATCCATTTGTTTGCGGCACGACATGCGTCTGTCGAGGTTGAGCACAGACTGATTAACTCGCGGATGTGTGGACGAATCGTAATTTATCCGCGGATATGTCTACTGATGCATCTGCCGACGCATCTGATGATGTATAGAGGAGGCATAAGAAATATACGATATTTGGACATTATACATAAATTAAGGAAAAGAAAAAATTAGCATAGAAGGTTTAAAGGCAGTAGCATCAAGGAAGGGGAAACAGGAAAGAAGCAATCTGGAAAGGAAAACCAAGTCGCCAACATGACTCACAATATTGCACCATGCACAGTGGAGGAGTCATATCACTGACAACTCTAATTGCTGAAATTTTTGTAATGTTTCAACCAAATACATCCAAATTACTGAATTCATTAATAATGTGAGACACATTCTAAGAAACAATTTTTTTAATAAATTGAAGGTTTTTTCGTTGACACAGTGGAAGTTCATAATTATAAATTGAAAAAAAAAACACTTATAAATAGAAACATAATATAGTGTGCCTCTGAGGATGCCAGCTGTGACTGGCGAAAGCGCTTAGGTAAATAAAAATACCCATTGTGGAATCTACCTGTATTTTTATTTATAAATGTTTTTTTTTACAATTCATATTTTTTTTTAATAAAAAATAATACAATTTCATTTTCCCGCCAAACTGCAAAGCAGTTTTATGGCAGAGCAGATTCTGTCTTTCACATAATCACTAAACTTATGTCAAATATCAAAGAACAGAAACTAAAATAAAAAATGAAAAAAACACTGGAAAAAAAAAAAATCTTACAAATATACATTTTACCTATAAAATCAATCACCATCACTCAGCAATAATAATTCCGAGTCTAACGAACGCTTGATTTCAAATATAGATGCTTCAGAGTATTTTTTCGTTTCGTAAGACTTTAGAAATTGTTAACTTCAAATAAGTGCTCTATTTTATCTCAAATATTTATACAAACACCAATACAAGATTTAAATTACAATATTTATAAACACTTCGTAGCACCCTGTGCAAGTGGCGATTTCATTGCCGTGTGAAAATTTCCTCCAACTTACCAGTTCAAGCCCAGAAGAGCAATTTTAGCGTTAAATAAAATAAATATGATTTAAATATAATTAAATTTTTATTAAATTTAAATATAATTTAAATTTCTGCCCTGCTGGGTATCGAGCCCAGGACGTCCGCACAGAAACCAAACGGCTTGTCTGTGCCACGGCGCAGCGTATTGAGGATAGTATTGAGGTCAGTCTTTTTTCCTACCCAAAATATGAAAAAAGCATTAAAATATGTATGTTCCTACCCAAAATATGAAAAAAAGCATTAAAGTATGTATGTAGGTTTGGAGATTAAATATCATAGTATATTAAGTCCCCGTAGATATTGTGTAGTGCATACTGCGATACAAATCATATGAAACGATGTCGTCACTATATTCATTTTTCATAAAAAAAAATTATAAAAATTTGAGTAGTACTACTTATAATGCTGATATTTTTATAGAAAATTAAATTATCTAGTTGGCGTGTTTCGGCGTTTTTCGATATTGACAAAAAAAATGGAAATATAGGCATTTAAACACATAAATTATTAAAAAAAAAATTTCTTAATAAAAAAATGTTTGAAAAGCTCTTGAATTATTTGAAAGAAAGAAATTTGAGATTTTTTATTAACTTATATCGTTTATGAGATATATGGAAAAATTCAATAGTTGATAACCCCTGACTGAAACAAAATTCAAAATACTGAATATAAAAGTCTTGTTGGACTGTAACTCTCTATAAATTCTTAAATTTTGGGCTCTGTGCAATGAGCGGCTCAATAGTTTTAAGGGGGGGACAAACACACACACAGACACACTAAATTTTCTACTCCAAATTCTGAGTAAATTCATTTATAAACATAATATGTTGCGAAGCGTCTAAGTTGGAGTTTTTTGTCTTCAAAGTTGAAAAAAACATGAAAAATAGACCTGCCACACATATCTCGCGTATCTTGGCTTGTGTTGATATGTTAAACAAATCGACAATTGGAATACAAGTAATTTGTGTACCGAGGTATAATATAATATATGGAAGAATTTCAAAATTGTTATTCTTTTAATATAGTTTGTGTACTGAAAATAAGAAATGAAGATTTTTTTTGTTGATTGTATAAATATTTATTTTATGTATTTGCATGTAAAATAGCGTTAAGTCGTACCTATGTTATTTTGTAAATAAATATTATTTTTAAGTATCAAACATGGTTTCATTATTTGATCTAAACTCAAAAAAGAATACCTTCCTATTAACTTTAAGTAACAGTGAAGTAGAATATACTAAAAAATGTTTGTTATGTATGTATACAAGTTGAAATGAAAATAATCTTTACGATTATTATATTATAGTTAAAGTGGCCTTCTGTTTAACTTTAATATTAAAATATCAATAAAATTTAAGAATTTTAAACCCCTTTAGTAGTTACATACAATAGTCATTTGAAAAGAAAAAAGTGTAACCAATTTAAAAAGATCACTTGGGACGCAAAGATTTTAATTGGAAGGAAAATTCTCTCCATTTTCTCTTAAAGAAATCTTGTTCAATTCAATATACTTCCACCTTCCTCTTTATATTGTGAGTGTTTTTTTTCCAGAATTTTTCTATTATTAAAATTTTGGATTAAATCTCCTTGGTTAATTTTATGAATTGAACACATTTCCCATGACGTTGAATTTTATTTTAGTTTGATACTACACGAGATAACGCGAGTGACTTCTGTGAAGTTCATCACAGACTGTTATAGTAGGTAAGGGAAATTTAATGTCACAATCGCTTATCAAATTTAACAATCATAAAATGTCTCTCATATATACGTAAACTACTCTACAAGTTCAATTGAGGCAAAGAGGGAGATTTACTATAACACATCTTATATGAATCGAATTTAGAACGCCCGTAACAAAGTCAAACAACTGACTACTTGCGTCTGTGCGCTAGTCGCTCCGTCATAGAACAATCTACAAAAAAACGAGTGGGCCAACTTAGCACTACCAAGTCACTCCAAAAGTTATTTAATTTTTGTATGAAAAATTTCAGCACTTTCATGAAATAAAATTTAAATACTTTATTATGAAAAATTGATGAAAGGTTTTAAGTTTTAAAGGCAAATTTTAAGTTTCCTGAGGTTGGGGTTACTTTGAAATATTTGTCGGTTAGAAAAATTGAGACACACTGATAAGATATCCTTCAAAATCTTGGGAGTCTAAGCGAGTATTAGATATAGGTACATATTTGCAAACTTTGAAAAGAATCGAATGAGTACGTCAGTATAATATAATCGATAAAGTAGAATAAACATTCCGTACATATCACATAGTAAACAGAACACACACTCAGATACGTTGTGATGTAGCTTCATTAAACTAGTTGATAATCTGTAATAAAAAAAAAACTTAAATAAAAATTTCCAATTCATAACTCGAAAAATTTATGAACAAACAAAATAATAAATCAATAAAAATGAAAAGCTATCTAAAATTTTGCCTATATAAAATTTTTATAAACTTAAACATTAAATCTCAATATATATGCAGGTGGAATTCAGGAATATGTGCATATTATTTACAGGTGATCAGAGAAATCAGGTACCTACAGGGTTTACGACGTGATACTTTACTTTCTTGACGTTCACACAATTATGCCTATTGATTTCCCTTATTAATCCGAATTTTAATAACTCTATATAGGTATTTTGTGTTACACATTTTAATGTAATTTTACGAAACAAACAAAAAAATACCTTAGTGCCGGAAAAAATAAAAATATTAACAGTTAAGATGAGGTTTTTGGGTGTAAAATAAGATTCTTCGTAAAATATAAATCTTTGGTGATGTTTTTTCATCGTTACACTTATTTCTGGAAATTCTTCTCTGTAAAAGAAATCACCTAATATCGCTGTGATCTGGTGTCGTATTCCAATACGGTGAATATTGCTCCATTAACTTTGGTATCAATTTATTTTCAGTCAGCGAAAATATGTAAGAGGTTCCTTCTTCGCCTTTACCATGGCTGCATGTGGATGTTGATGTCTAATTCAATAAATATGTCTTAACGTCTATATGGTTATCGTGTAAATATTAGATATGGGGGAGCACTTAAGGGAAAGATGAATATTCACATGTTTTCCCTTTATTTCCATAAATAAACAAATCAATACTTAAAACATTTCGTAAAAATGGTATAATAGAACTTACTACCTCGCTTAAATAAAGCCTGTCCTACGGCAAAACTAACAATAATCATAACATCTTCTTTTTCTTCTTCGTCGCTCTTTCGTCCAGTAAAGGACACAGCCCTCCCACTGAGATCTCCATACCTCCCTATCATGGTTCACTACCATCTTCCTCCAGCCAAATTATATTTGCTATTTGTCATTCACAATCAAGGGACAGCACATAGAAAGGTACCATGATTATAATTACTAAGGGAATATTATCCATCAAAAAGGTAACATCAGTAATAAGAACCAGCTTAGAATTTCCTCTGCATGGATGAAATGGCGTGAAAATGGCCAATAAAATGAAGGATCTAGTTTAAAAATCCACGATACTACCCGTACTGACATAACTATTATTTTACAAAGGACAGTACACAGATCAGAAACCTGAAGCGTTTCCTTATAACACATTCGTGCCGTCCACACAACGGAAATGAAAATGCTTAGATGGATATGCGGGGTGACTTGGCTAGATAAAATAAGAAACACCCATGCAAATACGAGGAAGATTAGAAGTGCGCTGTATATTCGAGAAGCTCCAAAAAACAGATTGAGGGCATGTTTGTAGAAGACCACCGGAATATTTAGGGAACATTGACCAAAAATTACATGTGCCGGATTAAAGATCGAGAGGTTCACCAAAGCGTAAATGCAAAAAAGTGGTGAGGCAGGATATGCTAAGAAATAGATGCACAGAGAAAGCGCAGAACCGAGGACAGTAGAAAGTAGACCCAACCATCAGGTAGGACAATTGTTGAGGAAAAGAAGAAGACATAATAATTGTTACAGAATTCATGCACATGTGATGAATTTTAATTAGCATTAAAATTTTAAATTAACAAGTCACTCAGTTTAAAATAATGTTTAATCATAAAACCAAACAAAAAAGTGTATTATGAGGGGGAGAGTGTGCATTGCATTGAACATCCGTGTGATCTTTGGGAATGTGCGTTTATCTGTTAAATGAGGTGTCTGAGGGGTAGGCTATGATATCTTATGTGTGCAAATATGGCCCACTTTATGCTTGTTCCATTAAAACTTTTATCACAACAGGTTTATTACGCAGCATCACACAACAAGTTCGCTTTACGAATCCAGAAATCTAAAAAAAAAATCATTCAAACTAGCCGAGTCTCCTTCCATCGCAACCAGTCTAACGCGACAGAGAGAGACCATCTTCGTGTGTGACGAAGTCTTCTGAAAAACATTCGGCTTTGGTTGACTTCATACTTTTTCGAATCACTCCAAAGACTTCATACAAACGACTAGGAACATGCAATATTTATTATAATATCCTTTATTTGGGTGATTGAGTAATTATGAATTATGTATAATAACTGTTCTTCAATTATACATACATTTTCAATATAATATATTAGTACAATAGAATTACAATTTGACGGCTATATACAAAATACAGGGTAGGTATTGTTAAACTAGACACTATCAAAAGACGCCGCGTCTTCTATAAATATAATACATTCTGTCAAACATACATGTCTCGCTCGCACTCACACTCTCACGTATCTCACATTTAAGATTATAAATAAATATAGGACAAAATTATTTATTGCAATTGTTTTTGTAGATTCAAAGAAAAAGACTGAAACGCTATGGGGTCGATCTCCAGTAGAGAAAATAATATTGAAACCATTTTCTCGCGGGTTTCTTACTTATCTAAACTGGAAATACTGTAATTGGAAGAAACTGCCATTTAACAATAAACATGCAACCCTGCATATGTAGGTTTCAAAGAAGATTATGTAACTATCCTTGTAATAAGTTACCTTTTATAAGGTGCGTATTAAAATAATATTTGACAAAGTACCTGTTAGTTGGCCAACAAGCCATATAAAATTAAATAAAATAATATGTATACATACGTGTTCGTTGGACGCAATATTCAATTAATATATTTTAGTGTGAGAACGGGTATATGAATCTAGTTAGAACATATAATTCTATTTGTGTACTCTCCCGGGTTATTAGATAAAAATCTCGGCACAAAGATAAATGGTGATCGTTATGTAGGATAAGAAAGCTTTTGAAATTCAGCTTTTCCACCAAATGACTCCCACGATAAAGGAGACGTCCCACAATGTGCCTCTATTATCCTTATCGGCATACGCGTAAAACTAAAGCGACTAGAAATCCTCCCCCTCGGACTCTACGGTGCAAACAGGACCATATTTTTGTCGTCTGCACTAACACTAATCTGCCCTGGTCGAACCGATAAATCACAGTGCCAAACTATTCCCTATTTCTAGGTGATTGTCCATTTCAATGTCGAAATGCATATTATTTTATTGGATACCTAAATTAATTTTTAAACGAATCTAACGTTTCTTTATAAAGTGTAATAATGACTAGGTATTGATTATTTTTTTACACCACGGCATCGATTTTTACTCTCCACTATTATGGAATAGTGGAGTCATGATTCCACAATGTGTGAAGTAGGCATCTGGTCTTGACGCTTTTTTTCACCTAGATATTGAATACATAAAGAAAAAGTTTTTTTATTTATTTTATTTTATTAATAGGGTACATCAGCAGACACCCAGCTTACAGTTTTCATAAAAAGTAAATAATATTATTTACCATTTTTGAATTATAAATTTGCTATAAACCACTTGTTTTTTGAGTCACTTCGCGACATGTTTCGAAGCGCTTCCGAAACATGTCGCGAAGTGACTCAAAAACAAGTGGTTTATAGCAAATTTATAATTCAAAAATGGTTTATATTAACTACCACAAAATATCCGCCGAATCATTAAATAATATTATTTACTTTTTATTCATTCATCCTCTCCAAGTGGCCAAACCATCTCAATGTGTTAACTTTCATTCTGTAATTAACAGAATGAAAGTTAACACATTGAGATGGTTTGGCCACTTGGAGAGAATGAATGAAGAACGCCTGACGAAGAAAATATACAAAGCTGACAGGAATGGAATAAGAGGTCGGGGGCGCCCAAGAAAAGGATGGT
Source organism: Molanna angustata (assembly GCA_963576475.1). Lineage (NCBI taxonomy): Eukaryota > Metazoa > Arthropoda > Insecta > Trichoptera > Molannidae > Molanna > Molanna angustata. The sequence goes on from OY754966.1 coordinate 35,446,676, forward strand.
ACGACCATGTAAACGATATTCTGAAAGATGGAAATGTAAGAAGCGTGAACAACAGATGAACGTGTATAAGACGATGTATGAATGTTGATGAGGCGATGAATGTGTGTCAAGATAGAAAAATATGGCGTTCGGTTCTCTCTGCCTACCCCGTGAGGGACATGGCGTGATGGTATGTATGTATGTAAATAATATTAGTTATTATTATGAGTGCTGGACGTCCAATTATGGACACACAAAATTACATGAGCTCTTATTCAATCACACACGTAAGTTACACAAGTATGAGTTAGGTACATAAATTAGATTAAATTCGGTTACAAAATTTAAGATAAAAAGAAGAAGAAAAAAAAAGTTACATAATTTAAGACAAAAAAAAGTTATAGAATATACAAAAGTTAATACCTAATTAGAAGGAAAAAATAGGTACATAAGAAGTTAAAAAAAGTTATATAAGTTAGAGAAAAGACAATTTCAAACAGATTGCAATCAAATAGCGTTTATAAATATCACTAAAACCTTCTTAAAGCAACACGCGCGAGTTAACTTTTAATATATTGTATGCTTCCTTTGTTTTTTTCTGTAAATTGGAATATTTTCTTGTTGTTTTTATAATTCATACTGTGTTTGTATAATTTGTTCATTTTTTTTTTTTATTTATTAATATTATTTTTGTTTATACTAGGTGTAAGACAATGTATTTATTTTTTACATCTAAATAAAATATATTTACATACATAAATGGGATCGATCCGTTATTTCTAAAAAAACATTAATTTATTTGAGAGATTGACACTGTATTTTGTAAAGTCCCGATGTGACGTGATCCGCTATCCATTTGTACCCTGCCATCCGGAACATATAATAATGCTTTACGCAAGAGATTTCTATAAATCCTTGCCAATCTCTCTCCAAAGCCATCCCTCGTGATAAGCTACATACCATCACGTAATACTAGTTTGTTGTGAATAGGTGTAGGATGACGGTCTTCCAGTACTGTGGAGGAACAGACACTAGGTACGGATTAATGCCATATTACAGTATTAATCTGTTTAACACTCGACCCGCCATAGAGCCGTTGATTTGACTGACAGACTTTCGATTCCGGTTCAGTTCTCGTCTTAATAATCTCGTTAAAGCGATAAAATCAATTCCACGTAGATATACACTATATTATTTTGAATAGATGCAAATCTGAATCACAGAACATTCGAAAATGGTTCAATGAGTATTTAACATTTTATTTATAGGTTATAATAGTTATTATTTTCCAATATACAGACATTGAAGTATATGTGAAGTATCAATGTATAAAGATAATTTTACTCACATCAATTCCTCAATTTCTCTTGTCTCACGTATGGCATAATATGAAGAAACAAATTTCAAGTTATTTCAATGAAATATGATAAAAAAAACTAATTTGTAATATTATGCCGTTATAAAACAAGTTAGTAAAAAGTCTTGCTAGACTCTTTATCTTGCAAGGTCTGGTCATGTTCATGGCTTTGCAGCTACACAGCCTTGGGTCTTGCAAGTCTCGCATGACCAAGACTACAGGAAAATGTTTCTAGTACTTATTCTGAAAGTTGCTGAAAACAAATTTCCCAATTTTTATCAAATATTTATATATTATATTATCATGACGCTATTTATTTATGTAACATCCAGATTACAAATACATACCTACATATGTATCAATTTAGTAAAATACGGTTCCGAAAAACTGCGCTGCGGTTGAACCAAAAACTTTAAAACCTATTTGACTTTATCGTCAAAATAAAATAGAGAGAGGTGACCTTTTCGTGGACATATTTTTTGAACAAATCCTAAGCAGTTCTCCCCTCCACATATATTTATTAGGCACGATACGGTACAGTTCCAGAGTTGCGGTGCAATAACATTACACTTATAACGTGGGTGGGTGGGTAAACCTGTGATAGTCCCGGATTAAACCAAACTGTCGGGATTTTTTATGGCTGACTTGTATTTTGATCGGAGTCCCTAAACGCCTGGAACCCAGAAATTATTGTCACTCAGTACAGTCCCTACATTCATAACTACCAAGTAAAGGAAAAAAATATTTTTAGAAATCTAGTCATAATATCGTCAAAATACCTACATAAATGTATACCTACATATTATTATAGTTATTTATTTATTTAATTGGCAATAATAATTACATTATACATAGGCAATTCAGCGTTAAGTACCTATAACAACAAATTAATTTTAAGATTACAGTAATGAGATATCCTAAATTTAATGCTAGGTAACTATTAAAGGCGTTTTCTTAATTTTTATCGTTATAAAATTCTGAATTATATTTATATTGTCTCATTGGACGTCCAACAAGGTGGACCTGTTTTAGGATGTAAATACGATTAGTATCAATAACTTAACCATATTATTTGATGCTTGAAAACTTATTAGATAACAAATTTATTTACATAATAAAGCGAAAAAACTAGAATAAACTTAATTTATTGATAGATTCATCTATGCCGATGGAAATAAGACAATTGTTTATTGTTTTTTTATAATGTCTATTATCATATTTTTCCAAGCGTCAGGTAGTATATTGTAAATCTTATGGCCAAGAAATTTAAAATTACGCTGTGCGAATGTGGTATTTTTTAAGTGCTGGTTTTGTTAAGAATGATCTTATTAGATTTTAAAATGGTAGATATTTTATATATTTGTGACAACGGAGAGTGCATGGCTTATTAGATTCAATCATGAATTGTATGATCTGTACAAGGATCCCACCATCTTGAGTGAAATAAATATCGTAAGACGAATTATGAGTGGTGCACCGGGGGGACGAAGTATTGGAAGGCCGAAGCATCGATGGCTAGACGGAGTAGTGAAGGATGCAAACAACATCGACTTCCATAACTGGCGTAATGCATCACAAGACCGACAGTCATGGAGACGAGCTCTGCAGGAGTCTAAGACACGACCTGGGTTGTAAAGCCACAGATGATTATGACGATGAGATATTTCATACAATCGAGTTAAATAGTCATTTCAACAAACACGTTTTCTTCGGCCTTCGTTCCCGAGTTCGATTCCAGATGAAACCCCCCTCAGTACCTACCTATATTATTTTTGGTAATCAAGCAATAAGAAGGTTCCTCTACTATGTATCTATCAAGATATCGATTCCTGAATATGAAATTCATATTTATCCCCAAGTAGTATATAATACAACCAATTTTTGTTTTTTTTTATTAAAAAAATCGACTTATCTATGTTTTCTAAAATGATATAATTTTTTTTTCACTTTTTATGGTTGACATTTATTAAAATGGGAGATTGGCTGAGTAATTTTTATTAGTTATTACATATTATAACAAATGAGAAACAACAATAAAGCCAGAAATTTATACGCCTTTCACATAATCTTGTAATTGGTAAGATTTTACACACTCCAAATAAGCGTGTTTATACGAGTCGGGTTTTGTAGGAAGGTGTTAAACAAAATATGTACAATTATTATGGTAATATGTTTCGTAGATACATTATGTTATTTCATAACACAAGTCCTATGTGGCTGTATAATGTACATGTGTCTTTATGTGTATGTGTGTGTGTGTGTGTTTAGGTATAAGGAGAAAATTTTAAGAGGTAAGTTTTAATGTACGTCCAACAGATAAGTTCTGTACTCCAACAGCGATTCAATTTGAGTCCCCTAGAGTAGTAAACTTCACGAATGTGCCGAATAACCTTGTTAGCCAACCATTTTATCAGAGTGCTACTAAATGGTCTCATTCATTACGTACATAGCTTTCGTAAATTGAGATATTTCAAAGAATTCCGCTCTACGAAATCGTATTATATCATTTTTGATTATTCATTGATCACTCAGAGTAATGAAAAATGGGTAGTCAGACACCTAGCTCAAAATGACAAGAGATTTCTAGAAGATTTTGAGCAATTCTGATATTTCATACACTTATATCTTACCCAATACTAATAATAATAATAACATGATTTTATTTAATTTTTTATTTCATATTTTAATGATAATTTGAATTATTGTTAATTTTCTACTGACCATTCTAGATAAATTGGATGAACCAATTTATGAACAACAAATAAAAATAACGTAAAAATACCTTTATAAGTACAATTAACCAATCTAGTTTTCGCTACTCCCACCACCACCCTCCCTGCATATGGGAACTGTTAACGGCCCTTTCACTGAATGCTAAATGAGCGACAAGAAAAAAATGCAAAACACGAATAGTAGCTCATGGAGCCCTATAAATTAGCAAAATCAGCATCATAGTGCAAATATTTTTAAATGAGAAACATCAGGGGTATGACCAAGATCTCTGTAAAAAAAAACCTACTGGTAATCTAACAATAGTAAGGCACCATAACTAAGACCAAACTTCTTTAAGGCTTTAAAATTATTCTTCGAGATCAAAAAATCCGCATGACCAATGGGACCTTGAAGAGGCCCACGGAATTCCGATCTATTAGAGGATACCATTGAGTGGCAACAATCCCACAGGATATGTTCCAAAGTTTGGTCTGAGTATTGACAGAACTGACATGAGGCAAAGGAGGGAATTTTAAATCGATTTTCTTAAAATTTTCATGTCCTGTGAAAAATCGAGTCCCAAGTCCAAGAGTCGGGGACAACCCAGGAAGATGTAAGTCGATTACTTGAATCAGAAAAAAAATAATAATAGTATTATACCTACTGAGCAACGCCAGATTTTTTTGTAAATTTTCGTAAACTTACTATGATAACCGAACTGGCTACCTGCGTTTTAGCCAAACCTTTATCAGTAATAAAAGTTTATATATTTATGACTGTACTGTTTGGCTGTGTGATCAAAATATTTTGTTGCACAAAACCAAAGTCACTATAGTTCGGTTAGTTAAAAAAAAATAATACTATTAATACAAAAAAAAATCAGTACTCTTTCAAGAACCCTGCGTGCCACTCAGCCCTCTGGAGGGAAAAGAAGAACATTTCCAATTACAGAACAACGACCCCGCATGAGATTGAAAATAGCACCTCTACGCTGCATTTCCAGATCTGGGGGTGTCATGCCCATCAATGTTGGCAATTTTTCTTCTTTCGTGTCAGCAACGCATTGTTGCGTTGCTGTGGTGGAAGGATTGGCCAGAGAAATTCTGTTACCAGGGGGCACCGCGTGGAGGTTCCTTCCGTGCTCCCCAATGTTGGCAATGCTTCGGTAGGACTCATTCCAAATGCTTTGGAAAATAACAGCGAATTAATGGCCTGAGAGCAATAATCTTTGTATGTGTTAAAGCTCACAAGCGTGAGACCAACAGCCAGCTGCATAGCAAGCAATGTCAAGGTAAACTACCCCATAGAAAAGACAAGAGACTCGAAAGTGTAAAACCCCAGTTTGCCTTGGCAATGTGTGAGATCTTTTAATATTCAGACAAAGCTTTGTCGACACACAATCGTGCATGATTTTTAAAACTCGGTCCTCTTTCCAGAATCCTAAGCAAGTGACCTGATCCCGAAAACTCACATTAGTTCCGAAGAACTTAATAGATAAGCCAAATGTCTGATTAGGAGCGAAGCGTAGTTTATTTTTTATGCCCCAGTCAGAAACTAAAGATAGAGCTTGAGAAGCTGAGTTCTCAACAAATCTTCGAGAGTTTACGAGAGTGTACGCATCATCGGCATACCCTTGAATTGTACAAATACTGGAGAGAGGAAGATGCAGCAAATCGACAAAAAGAATGTTCCAGAGAAGTGGACCGACAATCTAGATAATAAACCTATAGTAATTTCATGGGTTATTAATTTTATTAGTTATTAAACATGGTGAGAATCATACCCAGGGTCCCATCACAGAAGTTTAATGACTGACCACTTCTTTCACTATTCCATATATTTAAAATCTATTGAAATAAAAGGAATACAGTTCATTAAACTAATTAATTCAATTTTGATTTAGTTATGTAAGAATACGTAAATCTTTTTTTTGTGCAAGAAATATAATTTCTTTATAAACTGCAAAGCCATTGCTCGAAATAAAAATTATTGAGGTTTTTTCTCTCAACAATAATATAAATATTTTGAAATAGGGTAAGAGCCTTATGAATTATTTTCTGGCACAGTCAACAGCCAACTGTTCCTACAAAGCAGTTAAAATTAGGTAAAATCGCGTGATGAAAAGACTTTGTAAAAATCACCGTTTTCATTACATATATATTTTTTTGTTTTAATTTCTGTATTAAATTGAACAATTCCGTTTTGATTACAGATATAAATATAAAATATGATACATTTTTGTTTGAAACGGACACGAATCCCCGAACGGGTATTTGGAAATACAAATCTACCTATTTAACGAACGTTTTGCGTGTCTCATTTTTTTACAAACGCGAAGATTTGAATTAAATATTTTGTCGAGTTAAAAAATACGTAATCATTCGTTACATAATACCTGCTTGAAATGTTTATAACCAAGATCCAGGTTTTTTTTTTAATACTAGGCCTAAGATTTTCATGGTTATATAACTGTATAGTCAAAAAATTCTATCATAGTGGCTTCGCAGCACATTATGTTTTATTATTATTGCTTCTCGAGCAATTAACAGGTGCTGTGTCAATTAATTATTTAACACGCACCAAATAACAAGTTGCCACATTCTGGACACTTCGATATTTATCGTCTCACAGATCCAGATTGAAAACACAATTAAATACTGTGTTCAATGTTGAAACTGTTGGAACAAAACCTTTCCTCACTTTACTCCTTTCCCCACCCATCCAGGCCTGACCATGTCAAGGCTGTATCGAATCAGTCTGCGTCCGAATGCGCTCCAGTCGACACGTCGTGCGTGTGACATAATCTCGTGGATTATCGCAGCGAAGCGTAGTTTTGGAGCATATTGCCGGCCGCGAAGCATCGAGTGTTTTTCCCGACGGCAATTGGAATTGGTACCTTCCGGGCTGTTCCTGGAAGGTCTGAAGACTCGTCGAACCTCAAGACAGTAGAGGAAGAGAGTGTCATCTGGAAACCGGCGACGGAAAACAGGTCAGTCCTTATTCCTTTCGTCACAATCCCGCGACCCTCATAGGGACGCGACAACTGTGTCTCCACCGAGAATCTGAGTCTTGATGACTGACGCTACTGCGTATGAAATAAAATAAAAAATTCCCCAAAAAATATATATATACACAGATTTTACCCTATCTATTTGAATATAATTCCCACATACAGGCTTAGCTTTAGTGGGATACTTACGAATATTTTAAAATATTTTCGTTATATGTGCTATGTACCTAACTACAAAAGGATTTGAAATAAATTAATAAATAAAATCGAACCCGGGACATTTGGATCAGCAGTCGGATACCTAACCAACTGAGCCACGAAGGCCAACGTGCAGATGTTATACATATAGATAAACTAAGATTTCGGAGTAGAACATTCAGTGTGTCTGTGTGTGTCCCCTTATAACTTTTGATCCGACTAATACACAGAGCCAAAAATTTCAGAAAATATAGAAAGTTATATGCCAACATTTTTTTTATACTCAAAATATTGAATTTTTGTTCCAGTCAGGGGTTATCAATATTTGAATTATTCATTAAAATTAATGTTGTTTCGTCATTTTGATCGTAACAGTGTAGTGGTTCTACATCTGGAGTCGAAGGGACGAAAACTGGATGCTCTAGAAATATTAGAGATTAACAAACATCTCAAAAATAATGATAATCTCATAAATATTCAAATACCTATGTCCTCTCCACTGTTAAAATAATGTGCACCGATTGTTTGCTTCATGTATGTGCGAACCGCTGTCCCTTTACCACACCCCCGCCCTAAGAACCCCCCCCCCCCCCCCCCCCACCTCAAACTACATAATATGTACTGGCCATTTTGTTGTATTATATTTAGTTTTAAAAAAATATACATGGGTGCAAGAGATGGAGTGAATAGCAGAGGTCGCCCCAGAAAGGGATGGCATGACCATGTGAATGATATTTTGAAAGAAGGAAACATAAAAAGTTTGAACAATCGACGAGCATGTATGAGACGATGCATGGATGTAAAGGAAGCCAGAAATGTGTGCAAAAATAGAGAAGTATGGCGCTCAATTCTCTCTGCTTACCCCGTAAGGGACATGGCGTGATGGTATGTATGTATGTATGTATGTATATTTAGTTTTGATTGTCGCCTCCGAGGATGATGGTGTAACCATCGAAAGCGCTTAGGCTAATTTTAACTCAATTTGTGGATTAAAACTATGGTTTATATTCGTAATAATTTCATTTGAATTATTATTTAATTTTTCCACGTCTTGATAACCATAAATGATAGAACATTGAAAATTAAAATTTTCATAAATATAGATAAATAAAATATCTCAAACGTGTTATGATAAAAAAGTTCCAGTACAGTACCTGATTCTCAAACATTTATTATTAGAAAAAATTTTTTTTGACATATTTATGTGTGTAACAAATTTCCAAATTTTTTAAAATATCTAAAAATTCCTATGAAAAATTTTCTAAAAAAATATAAACAATAATGTAGTACCTACATTTCAACCTTCTTTTTCAATTAATTTTTTATTTAATTTTTATAACAATTTAATTAAGTGACGAAATCGCTTCATACCTATCATTTGTTTGGCAGTATACACTACGGGGACTATCCATATTTTGATACTTAATCTCCAAACATACATAATACCGTCAAGCTATATAATATATTTGCGGTAGGAATAAAGGACTATCCTTACTTGACATACATAATATGTTTTATTGAAAACAAAATATCCAATAATTTGGATTGAAGGGTTTATAGTTTGGTATGTATTTAATATCGTCGTCGTCAGTTAAATCTCATGTGTTACATGCAACAAGTCATATATAATTAAACAGTTACAAGGATAATTATTCTCAAATATTCTATAAATGTACCCATTCTCTACAGTAAAATAGGTCCACTGAATTCCCATTTTAATAAGGTCCATATTTCAGTGGAATAACCCATTATCATAAGTTCTGTAGATGTAATCAATAACTTAAAATCGTATCCGCTGGATTGTGACCTTACCACAAGAAATGCTCTGTCATTCACCCATTTTATAAAATTATTCAAAACTCTTTGTGTCCAGGTTTTCTCCGAAAAAATGCCAATACTTTTTGCTGACCTCTTAATTTGTTTCTCTTAACGAAATCAAAATACAACATTTTCGAAGGTTTAAGTTATACCAACTATGGAAACAATGTTGATAAATGTAACTGAACAAAATGCAAGATAAGTATCCATAAATTTAATAACGTCCGACATGTTAATAAGATTAAACCGTAGCAAAACCTAAAATTTAATTGAAACAAAACCCTCACACTATAAATTTGAAATGGATTTATATTTGGATGGTGCTTTAAATGTTTTTTTGTACAACATTAATTCTTCGGTCAGGCCGCCGGACCCTTTATCTGAATTTCATAATATGGAGTCTAATGATATGTCAGCCTGGATACATTTAGGGTCATTATGCCCACAGTTATATATTAATTGCCACAACATCTAAAGAAACTTTTATTTAGAGTTGTTAAATTAAATTCAATTTGATTTATACGTGGCACAGGGGCAAAGGAAAATTAGAGTGACAATTATTACAAATACAATAAATTTCACAGTTTTAATCCACGTATGAGTTTTACACTATGCGTCTGAGCGCTTTCGACGGTTAAACCATCATCATCGCAGGGTATTATTAAAAACATCTTTATGAGTTTTTAAGATAATCAGGAGAAAGGCAAGAATGGAATATACGTGTGGATTCGACCAAGGCCTACCCACTACACAGCTTATGATGATGATGATGAAAGAGAACTTAAAGCTATACATTCCTATATTTAAATACGTATAAAATGTAAGGATCTTTATATTATATATATATTTTAATATGAATAGTTGGATTGGATCTATTTACATATTTCATTTGGATCTATTTATATATATATATATACAGGTAAAGTAATGAGGTTTATATTGGACTGCCACCCTGAGACCTCTCGAGTAATTTCAACATGTTAAAATTTCCTGGTATGTACCTACCTATTTTGGTTTAATAGAAATGGGGGATTAGGTAGAACATGAGTCATCGGCCCCTGTATTTATGGCTTTCAACAGACACGCATACTCATTCCAGCGATCACCACAATCGATATAAGAACTGGTTTTCTTATTCAACTTTAGGTGAAAATAATTATTTTCGCGTTTTATTCTCCTCTCTGTTCGACACAAATAAAGGTAAATAAATACATTATTTAACGTCCTTCTTTCGATGGATACATACCTACGCGATGTATAAAATATTTAAAAAGTTGTAACTACATACAATATTTGATTTCTATTGGCTTCTCTAAAGCTATTCATAAAACAACTTACTCGGTAATTGTGTTTTTCTTATCCTCGTGTCTTACTGAGACTTTTATAAATCACTTTTCAAGCAATAATAAGAACATTTTTTCAAATCCTTGTGATTTAATTAATAATTCCGTTGATTGTTGATATTTGAGGCTCCTAAGGACATCCATACAATTGTACTGGAAACACGTATACTTTAACAGCTCATCATGTAATATTTAGCATTAGATTTTGGTTATATGCAGTTGTTACAGTTTGTTGAAGGTGATTCTTGCCATCTCAATCCTGGTGTTAACTTCGGAATCTGGGTTCCAGTCATCATTCAACTAGCACTCCAAGTATTTGAAATGGGACACCTGTTCTATTATAAAGCTATCAATTCCTCTTTTACTTCCTTCAGCCATCTCTCCACTGCTGGATTTAGGCCTCTTCTAAGAACATTCATTTGTTTTGTTTGGCTTTTTGGACCCATCTTCTTCTAGCGACGGGGGCAATATCATAGTCCCACCTTGACAGAGGCCAGCCTTTATCCACATGTCATCTTTATCCACATGTCATCATTCTTCTTTCAGAGCATTTCTGAAAAATAATGCCGAGTACAGGTTGAACAACGTGGACCAAAGTATACATCCTTATCTGACTCCCCTTAAGATTTTTATATCTGCAGTGGTGAGGTCATTAATTCGTACATGTGCAGTTTGAAGCCAGTAGAGATTTGCAATAACTATTACATATTATCCATCCAACTCAATCATTTGTACTTATTGTGTAAGTTTTTCGTGTTCAATACTGGCAAAGGCTTTTTCGTAATCGATAAAACATATATGGATATCTTTCTGTTGATCGAGATAATTTTGGTTAAGCATTTGTAATTAACTACATCTACATATGCATTAGAGACTATGGCCCTTACAAAAAGAAATGTAGGAAAGCTTAAATGCACACAGCGATCCATGGAAAGATCCATGCTTGGTATAAGCCTAAAAGATAGAATTAGATATGAGGAAATTAGAAAGAGAACCAGAGTAGTGGATGTCATGGATCATGTAATAAGATTGAAGTGGCAATGGGTGGGTCATATTGCAAGACTAGACCCCACAAGATTGGAGACCTTGGGAAAACAAGAGAGGCCTCGGAAGACCTCAAAAAAGATGGTTTGACGACATAGTCGCTGTGGAGGGTAAAAAATGGCTGCAAGCAGCAACCGACAGAAAGAAATGGAGAGGAGTGGAAGAGGCTTATATCCAGCAGTGGGGCAGAAAAAGATTTGTAAGGAGAAAAGAACCTCTCTTGTTCCGAATCCAGTATGGAATACAAGTTTATCACTCATTTGTGTTCATTAATCTTCCTCTAAAGTCTATTGTGTAGGATTTTCCAAATTTTTTAAGCGCATAACTCATTAAGCTATTTAGTCTGTAGTCATTACAAGATTTGTATTTTATAGAAGTGTGATGAATTCCAATTTCAGCCATTGGTATATGTTCTGTAAATAATTTGTTGATATTAAATTCACAGCCTCGCCATTAATTACCCAATTGAAAATGTTTTCTTCAACTTATTATAGCATGAATACTAACTCAACTTTTATATACAAGATTTGTGTCGAATTCAGGTTCAACAATATTTTATTATGTTTACAAAGAAATAAAAATCAAATTAACGGTGAAAAGTAAAACTACACTCTTTTTCTCGAACTCGAGATTTGAACTCAGTTGAAGGACGAATGCCTACACTTCAGAGGAATTTTATCAAAAGACATATTTTTACTGTTAATTATGTATGCAATAATCATAACAGAAAACGATATGAAATGCAATTTACTACAAAGTACTATGAATTTACAAGAAAACAAGCTATTTTACTTGAATAGCACGTTACTACTCAAATAACATCATCCTTCGAATATTTTTTTACTTACAATATTATTATTGTTCCGTATATGGGTGATGGGTGGTGGCAGAGCGGTTAGCGCGCTGGTTTAGTAATCCAGTGGTAGCGAGTTCGAATCCTACCACGACCGATTTCGTTCAGCTATAGCACAAGCATTTATGCTTAGTTTAGGGAATGTATGAGGATGCATATGTATTTTAACAAACAAGGACATAATTATTCTCTTTATAAAAAACATCGGATTTTTTCCCTGTCGGTAGTCAATAATAATTTATGAAAAAAATTAACATCTCAATAGAGACGAAGTCGGAATATTTATTTATTTATTTATTATATATACGCCCTTAATAGGGCATTTACAAAAAAATACAGGATAAATAGAACAATGTAGGCATAACAAAATAACAATAAGTGTAAATACATCGATTATATAGGTACATAATAAAAAAACGTAAGTAGTTAAAGGAAGAACAATATAAAACAACATAATACAACATAATAAAAGAAAATAGAGGTAAATGATAAAAAAAAACTAGACATAAAAGAAAAAAAAAATAAGCAGTATTACATATTCAATTTAATCAACAAAAATAAACAAAGCAAAGTAAAAATCAAAAATTATAATATGCGTTAAGCATCCTTTTGAAACCATCTATAGTGTGTACATTAAATATATCAACAGCACTATATTGGTTTCCAAGGCGGTGCAATCTATGTATTGGTGAGTTAATGATAAAGTTATTTCGAAGATTCTCTATATGAAAAGGTGCATTTTGACGTGAAGCAAACCTTGTAGGTACTCTGAATTTTATCATTTCAACTAGGTCAGGGGTGTCCAATATACCGTTGATTATTTTAAATAAACAAATTAAATCACAAATCGTTCTTCTGTTTGATAATTTCGATAAATTTAAAATACTCATTAGAAAATCATAATTTAATTTTTCTAAAGGAATGGATAATTTATAATATACAAATCTTAAAAATTTATGTTGAACCCTTTCGACCCTCAATAAGTGCACATTATAAAACGGCGACCATATAGTTGAATTATATTCAAGATTACTACGAACAAGTGATGTATATAGGGTTTTAAATGTATTAATAGATCTAAAATTTTTGACGGTTCTCAAAATATATCCAAGGCATTTTAAAGCTTTATTAGTTGTTTCAGTTATGTGAGAAATAAATGTAAGCCTCTCATCAAACAATATACCAAGATCCTTTATTGATGTTACTTTAGTTAAGTTATTGTTGTCTATTGTGTATTGAAAATTGATACTAGTTTTATTTCTACAGAATCTGATGATATTATAGGAGGACCAGGAAATCAAGGCACCTACAGGGCTTACGACCTTTCATCAGCTGGTTTACGTGATCACTTTATACCCTTGAGCAACATTCACCAATTATGCCTTTTTATTGAGTTCCCAATCAATCCAATTTTTGAAATTTCTATATGTGTTAGACATGAAAATCATTTTGTTTGAAAATAAGCTTAAATACCATAGCTATCTATGAAATGACGAAGAAACTCTTCTGTAACGCCGTCTATTGAGAAATTGGTTTAAATAAGAAGGCAACTTGAAAACCCTATTCTAGGGCTAGCATTTTCCAATTTTACAGTGACAATATTCTTGATATTCTTGACAATAGTCTTTATTTGATCTGGGTGACTATAGTTTCCGCTCTGTATTAGGTAGACACCCAATCAAAATACTTACATAGCCTAGAACATTAAAACATAGCTCAGAACAGCATCAGGTCTTGCATGCGTTCCAGCTCAAATCAAAACATATAAAATATTTTATATATTACTCGAAGAGCATCGCACACATCATAATAATAGGAATAGTAGAACATTTTATTGATAATTTTCATTACGAAATATATCGAATTATATTCAAGTCGGATATCTAAGAAATGATTATATCAAGGATATTGCAATCTGCAATCCGGACTAACTGCATTAGTAGGCAATCAGATTCCTCATATGTATTATAGCTATGTACAACATACTCAATCATCTTTCCTCTATATCAACTACAATGGTTCATTTTATTGCAACATCAAAGCTGATTTATAAAATATGATTGCTCTTATTTGTTAAAATTAATTAAGAACCAAAAGAATTAAAGCAATGAGTGCTCGTTTGTAGTTGGTATAAAATATGTGTAGGTACAACATGTAATATAAAAAAAATATGTCTTGTGTGTTTATGAAAATTCTAATTGAAAACACTGTACTCGTATTATTTCACCGCTAATTATCCCTTTTTCGACTTGTATAATCTAAGATGTAAATAATTCACGCTTATTCATTAACCGCGGAAAAACGGGTTGGAATTACTAATTGGGAAAATATTTCAAAAATATATAGTGAAAACATTTTAAACACAGGTAAAATCTGTAAATATTTGATACGAAATAGTTAAAAAATCTCAACAAAAAATAATGATGTAATACGTAAATGAATCTATAATTTAAAAAAAATATGATCTTGAAACGATTATTATTTATGTATTTATTGATTTATATAAACTCCCTCAATGGGCTTTTATATACACAATTACAAATTATTAAAACATATGTTTATGAACCACGAAGCAAAATACATACATACATAATTATAAATAGGTACCTATATATAACAACAAAAAATATCAAGAAAAGAAAAAAAATATATAAAATATAAATTTACAAAATATATAAGTAGTGAAGTACCTACAATAAAAATAAAATTAAAGAAAAAAACAAGAAAAATATTAAAAGTCTCTCTTTATATTCATATATCGAACAGCAAAAGAAATCAACAGAGTCAAACTCATTACCAAGTCTATGTTATCTCAGAAAAGGCGATTGAATATAATAATTATTACTAATAATATTTACAATTTATATATTGCCAAAACAAAGTTTGATTTAAAATGAACATGTAGGAGAAAGAAATCGGTCGGGGCAGGATTCGAACTCCCGACACTAGATCCAGTCACTTATCCAGTTTGTTAGCCGCTCTGACACCGTCCAGTTTAAAATAGGCCAAGTATAATGCTAACCACAATTTGCGGTAAAGGAAAAATCAGTTATTTTTCATCTATGTACTTACATAAATTTATTTACTCAAGGCAAGCTTCAATGCCCCGCCGCGCCGCGCCGTTGGCTATTAATGTAAGTATGTGAAAAATAAGCAATCGTTTTTATAATATATCTAATAAGACAGTTTAAATTAATTGAACCACGTATTTTTAATAAACTAGACAATTACATAAAGAAAACACCACATCACAACAATTCCTTTAAAATTCTTACAAAAAAATGGTTGTTTGCTTCGGGCAGGCTCTATACTGAGGAGGTTGTCCACCCTTAACATCTGACTTATGAACTTTTATATACTATTCTTTATCTTTTATTTCATTTCTTATATTTAAACTAAAACTTTACTTCTTAATCTTTTGTAATATCTTTTTTTTAAACTACTTAAATGCATCTGTTAACCTTGTATATTAATTTTATCAAATGCGAAATTATTCTTTTGTGGCTCCATCGTTAATTACATAATAACAATAAAAAGTGGTTAATACAATGTTATTTTATTGTTATTAACTTATACATTAAGTATGCTCTATGTGTAAATAATTTGTAAACCCTATTGTATAAAAGTAACAGCCTCAGAACAGGTTTAGCCTAGTGGGGCGTTACTAACTTAACCAAAATATATACAAATGTTTGTGTATTAACAATAAATAAAATATAAACATAGGCAGTGATTTCAAATTTGATTGATTATAAGCATTGTAAAATATTAATAGTTGGCCAACCCACTTCTTCCAGCAATCCTGGCTGCGAAATATCCGCGAATGGGCCGGTATAAGAACTGTGGAGGAACTGTTTCGCACTGCACAGGACAGGGAGGCTTTCTCTATGGTGGTCGTCAACGTTGGGGAGATCTGATATGACACAACAAGAAGAAGAAGAATCCACTCCTTTGTATGTATATAGTGTTAACAAAATTTCTGCTAAATCGGACTATGGGAAGCGATTTGAAATTTGATTGAATTATATAGTTCTTTAGAGATAAGTGATGGCCACATTCAATTCGATTTTATATATTGACATCAACTGTGCATAAGTTGACTATGAGAAATGGTTTTAAATATAACTGATTATAAATGTTATAAAGAGTTTAGCGTTGGCCATTACACACATTTTTTTATAATACTTATACTTATTATTACATAATAAGTATAGTGTGTATATATATTAAATTTTATCAATATTTAACAATGAGGAATGGTCAAAAATATGAGTATACAAAAGCATTGAGAAGAGTCTAGTGTTGGCCACATCCCATTCGGTTTTTATTTTTTCATTGTGTCCAAAGAGTTTATAATATTTCTGCGTAATTAAAACTGAAAATAGTTGTAAATTTTAATAAAAACGTAGTAAAAATCTGTGATGGCCTCAGTCCCCATTTATCCCCATTCAAGGATTAACTCAGAATTCGGAGTAGAACATTTACTGTGTTCCCCCCTTATATCTTTTGATCCGCTCAATGCAGAGCCTAAAATTTTAGTATTTATAGAAAGCTATAGGCCTACAAAACTTTTATACTCAGAATTTTAAATTTTTGTTTCAGTCAGGGGTTATGAAATTTTGATTTTTTTCCATATATCTCAAAAACCATGGTATAAATATAAACAATTACTAAATCTTCAATTTATTTATGTATTAAAAATACTCAAACATATTTTGAAAAGAAAAACATTTTTTTATTAAATATGTATATATTTAACTGCCTATATTTCCAAAGTTTTCAAAAATATGAAAAAAAGCCGAAACACCCCAACTAGATAATTTAATTTTCTATAAAAAATATGAACATCTCAATTTTTTTTAAACAATTTTTATAAAAATTGAATTTAGTTACGACATCGTTTCATACAAATTGTAAGGCAGTAAACACTACACAATATCTCACTCAATAGTTTGATACCTACTTAATTACCAAACATAAATAATGCTCTTTTTATATTCTGGGCACTGCACAGACTGTAAAACAGACTGACCTCCACACTATCCTATCCCGACATTCAAACCTACATAAATGTATGTTTTATCTAGAAAACCAAATATCTTAAAATATTTATTAATTTAAGAACCACTAGTTTGAGTATACAGGTACATATATGCACACACATAAAATTTATTTTTATTTGCTTGTATTTTTGAAGGAAACGTGAGACAAACAAACACATAATATATAGCTATATTACTTTAGATGTTATTATTTTTTCATTTTTATTGTCAGTTTCTCTTATTTCATTTATACAGTTGTTGGGTTTCGTTTTCTTTCTGAATTAATTTTTATTATTTGAATTTTTGATCTTGGTTCAAACAATTTAATTGTTTTTTTTTTTAATAAATACTGAGACTAATTATACATTATTTACTAGTGTAAAAGGCATCTAGCCGTTCAGACAAATAAATATATCTGCAAATGCAAATTGTAGATGATACAACATTGACAACAAGTGAGGTATACTATTCCTATGAAATATATTATTATCTGATAAATATGCAGACATTATCAATTTTCTATGCTAGCTTTTTAGAAATAAAAATGATGAACTTACTCATAGTGGATTCGTCTATGTAAATGATAGAAATTGAGCAAGGGACTTATGTAGATACTCGTTTTAGAAAGGTGTATAATATTTATATTTTGTATGGAGTGGAAGGCGGTCCCATGGTTTCAACACAAACTTGTAGTACCTACATATATAATTAGTCACAGGCTGTAGTCACACTTTAGTGGCGTTAGTCACATAAGGCAGGTAGGTATCACATATTATGATGTATGCATGACTAATGTAGCTTTAATAAAAGCGCAGCGCCTTTACCTACTTATATACAAATTAAGCGTTATAATAGTATTTAGATATGATTGATAGCATTCAACTGAATGATATCCGATAAATCTAGTAATTTATAAGAAAAAATCTAATGAAAAATTTTAATGCCGGATAGAATCAAATATTATTGTATGATACACGTCGGTTTGAAGAAATAGTAACAATTCCTAATAAACAAAATTGTAGAAATAATAAACAAAAACTTGTTCCAAGCAAATTATTAATTGAACTATATGAATCAGTGGCACCACAGAAATGGATATTAAGACTCTGAACCGAAAAAGAAGATAGTAAGTACATAAAGCGGCAAATAATGCGGAAATGCCACGTGGTGTGTTATATAGTTTTCGGTAAATAAGTTGAGAATATTCGTCGTCGCAACTGTTAACGCCAAAATAAATAAAGAAGAATTTTTGCATTTTTACATATGTGAGAATGATATATAATTGTTGCAATCACTGCCCGCCCCGCACCCACAAATCAGTTTCCTTCAAAGCCGCGCGCGGCGTCTTGATAAGGCATACCGAATCCGCATCTCTTCCGTCATTTACCGCTCCACCACAATCATTTATCTATAAAATTGTTCTCTCACCGTGCGCTTGTGACAAGTGCTACAAGTTGTGACTTTAGAGACAACAGAGAAAACCCTGGAAATTGTAATAATGAAGTAAGTGAGTGTGTTCCATCAATGTCTTTTCCATTTGCCTTACAGTAATTGCAACATACCAGATTTGGCTAGAATAAATCACCCCTGCGAAAATACAGTTCACTTATTATTCGCATCACTACGCTCAGCTTCTAAGTTAGGGATTGCAGCCCGCTGCGCGGTGAACGAACGCCTCCGGCGATTCATAGGCGTTTGTTAGTGAATCCTTTATCTAAATGAAGCGATCTTCGTACCGACAAATCTTTGTACCGACTTACCAATGTTTCCAGTCCAGAGAAGCAATATTTGCATGAAAAATACATTGAAATTTCTCCTGTAATGATGATCGAACCAGGACATTCGCACAGAAACCAAACTGCTTACCAAGACTGTAATAAACATTTAAACATTTAAACAAAACGACGATAAACATTTTTTTTTTGAAAATTCACCGTTGGATGTCGAAAGAGCAACCATTTGTATGGATTTCTTCATATATTTTTTTATATATCCTAGGCGTTTTTAATGTGTATAATATTATTTTATATATTAAAAAAATCTGTGTTAGGATCTCTGTTAGGTTGGGATCGAACCCAGGACGCTCGCACCGGGCCAAATATCTTACTATAATAATATGTTTTAGTATTTATTTATTAATCATTCACTAAAAAAAAAAAAAAACAATTTTTCTAATTGCTTATATTGAATACTTATGGAACGCAATTTAGTGATTTGATTTCATAAAACCTTTAGAATAAAGTTTAATCTTTATACAAATGTGATTTTTATTCAGTTAAAATATTCACAATCTGTCGGATGTTAGTAGTTGGAATGATAAACGCACGTGTTTCTGAGTCTAAACAAAATAACATTTATCGTTTGTAACCACTATGTGTTGTTTCATTCCGAGTTAATTGCCTTTTGGAAATGGGGTGCGTGTTATTAAAATGGATGATTGTTACATTTCACACTTATAAGCGCCTACTTAACTACGGAATTAATTATTTAAACATTATATTGCACGTGAATAGGCTCCGCAATAAATATTATGCAACGCCGGGGTTTACCTACTCATTCTTAATTCGTTCTGCAAACCAAAAGGGGTAGTACATAAAGATAGTTACATAGATAAACGCTCAGGTGAAAATATTTAATTTTGATTTGGACAATATTAACTATAATTAGATGGGTAGTAATCCAGGGGTCACGATATCGAATTAAGGTGGGTGGATGGCAGAGCGGTTAGCGCGCTGGGTTAGTAATCCAGTGGTCGCGAGTTCGAATCCTGCCTCGACCGATCTCGTTCACCTATAGGACAAGCATTTATGCTTAGTTTAGGGAACGTAGGAAGATGTATATGTACTTGTTTAACAAGGACATATTCATTTTTTATTTAAAAAAAAAAAAAAAAATATATATATTTATTTCTTAAGGGGGGGGGGACTGCTGCCAACGTACCTATTTTTCAATTTGATGTACCATCATTATTTCTTATCAAATCGTTTTGAATAAAATAATTTAGATAGTTTGGGTATTAATAAAGAAAAATATACCTGAACTTTTTGGTAATGTTCTGTATAAATTACTGTAGAAAAATAATGGCATACCCCGATATTCAACGTTTATCTTATATTTTTAATAAAATATAAGGCGTAGTTCAACATGTTTTTTTTCAATTAAAGAAGACATAAATACCTAGAAAAATATGATTTAACGTTGTAATAATGCATCAGGTTAAGTAAATAAACCTAAAAAACAGTTATTTTCCATTCAGCGCCATTACGAAATAAAAGTTTTTTTTGGTTTATTTACTTAACCTGATGCATTAATGCAACGTCACATCATATTTTTCCAGATATAGTTGGGATATTAGGTTTTATAGTTTGCTATGTTTTCTTCAACTGCACATACACTCGTCATCGACAGTTTGATCATAGCTAACTAGTTCACTGCATTTGGTACCTACTCTTTTGGTTACGTAAAGATATGTACAAACTTTCAGCGAGTCTAATAATATGGCATTATCCTATCCTTTAATTTGTATAAGACAACAAAATTTCTTTTTTTTTCTTTATTTTATTATAAAAATAAATAGGTATATCCTTGTTAATTTAACAAGTACATATACATCTTCCTACATTCCCTAAAATAAGCATAAATGCTTGTGCTATAGGTAAACAAAATCGGTAGAGGCACGATTCGAACTCGCGACCACTGGATAACTAACCCAATGCGCTAACCGTTCTGCCATCGACCCATCTAAATATTTTAATATATTCAACAATTTGGATTTAACGTTTTATAATTTGGTACGTTTATTTGTTATTATTTATAACATACTTACAAGGATTTTTACGTATTCTTTGGCTATACATATACATATGTACATAATCTCGTCAACGACCGTTAGATGTTCTTCATGCAATTAGTTAACAATTTACAAAACAACAGACTTATTCAAAACAAATTTATAACTTTAAAAAATGATATAACTCACCTATTCCCACACCGATGTGTATCTTGAGTCTTTCTATCTGCTCGTTATCAGATGTTGAAAGTGAAAACTTACTAACTATAAAGCTCAAAGTCCGAAACTCACTTGATAATTGAAAAACTTTGACATCAATCGGGAAAGAAATCACAATGTTTAACTTTAACCATTACAACTAATTTAACATTTTTTCTTTCTCTTGTTCCATTTGAAGAGCGTTGAACGGGGAAAATACTCTTAGCGAAACTTCAACACTTTGTACGGAAATACCTACTTGATGGATTTGAAATTTTATTTGATTTGAGCTGACTTAATTACCAATACATTAATTATTGTTTAATTATTTACCTCAAAATAAATAAAAATGGTTTTTCCGTATGTTTCCTTTTTATTACTTAACATTTTTATCTAGATTCGCTAATTATAATTCCGTATTTTTTTCCTTCCATCCCTACAGTCCCTTTCGTCTCTACATATTCATTCATTCATTTATAATTTTATTTAATTATTCAAACAAATATGGGTACATGAATATCATTATACAAATATAGATTTGAGATTTTTAGATTTATATATATATATATATATATATATATATATATATATATATATATATATATATATATATATATATATATTAGGTTTGCAGCAATTTCATCAATTATATTGTTCCATTCTTCCCTGTCATGTGCGGAGTTCCCTGTCATTTTGAAATCAACATAATTTGATGAGCAGTGCACATCAACCAGCATGTCCTCCAGATACTATCGGCGTGGGCGTCCTCTAGAGCTTGTCCCCTCGGTCATACCCTCCATTATGGCGTGATAGAGGCCTTCTTGTCGTATTACATGGTCGATCCATCTTGCACAGTTTTTAATTGTGTTTTCAGTCTGGATCTGTGAGACGATTAATATCATAAGTCTGCAGAATGTGGCAACTTGTTATTGGGTGCGTGTTAAATAATTATTTGACATAGTACCTGTTAGTTGCCCGAGAAGCTACATAAAATAAATAAATAAATATTTCCAGATATTTTGTTCTTCTTTAATTAAAAAAAAATATATATACCTAATCGGGGTATTTTTATCATTTTTCTACAAGAATATATACAGAACATAATTGAATAATTAAGGTATATTTTTCTTTATTAATATCCAAACAAACTAAGATATTTTTTCAAAATGATTCGTTTTGTAGCAATTAATGATACAATATCAAATTGAAAAAAATAGGTACGTTGGCAATAATCACCCCCTTAAAAGTAAAAATGTTTATATTTTTATGAAACGAATAAACTATCATCTTACTTGATTTATGTAATTAGATAGTGAATTTCTCTAGGTTCATGATCTTAAATACTACGTCATATCAGTCAGCTTATTTGTAGTATTTGTAGTAAATTCATATTAAAAATATACGGTCATATGACATCCTCACTCACTAAGGTAAGGATCGCTCACGTGACAACCAATAACTCAGGTGAGGTTAGGTAACGTGACGTCTAATAACTGATTTGTGGTTTAGTAAGGTGACGGGAAAGCGTTGAAATTTAATTCACATTTTAAAATCTGTTATTATAAACGGTCACGTGACATCATTCAGGAGGTGAGTCTGGTCACGTGACGGGATTGCGTTTATATATTTCCATGTGTGCTTACTACTATTATAGTAATCACATGATTTCAAACTGGCTTATTACAGATTCACGATCTGCAGACATTTTTACTAAGTATGTTCGTAATCTCAACAGGACGTAATTTGGTCACATTTATATAAAATTAATTAAATTGTATTTTAAATAAGTTATAAAACAAATAAATGCAAAGAACGAATGGCTCGGGCAAGTCGACGAATATGTTTATCTGGGAAGCATGTTTCAATGCAATGGATGGATTGATAAGGAGATCGAAAAAAGAGTTATGGCAGGAAATATGTAGAGTGAATGGAGCACTTAGACCAGTTATAAATGACCGCAACGTATCAAAGGATGCTAAAGTTGCCATTCATAACGCTAGCTTAGTGTCAACGTCGAAGTATGCAAGTTAAACCTGGACAAGGCAAGAGTCGCACGAAAGCAGAATAAATGCAGTTGAAATGTGATCGCTAAGAAGAATCTGTAATAGAACGATGTATGATAGCGTCAGAAATGACGACATAAGGAAAGAATGTAAGATATAGAAAGATGTCATTAATAGAATGGAAGTGAACACATTGAGATGGTTTGGCCACATGGGGAGAGTGAATGAGGAACGCTTGACGAAGAAGATGTAGGTACATTGCGGACAGGAATGGAATGAGAGGTCAGGGCCACCCAAGGAAGAGATGGCGCGTCCCTGTGAACGGTATTTTGAAATTTTGAAAGACAGAAATGTTAGAAGTGTGAACAACAGAAGAACATGTATAAGACGATGTATGAATATCAACGAGGCGAAGAATGTGTGTCAAGATAGAAATAAGTGGCGTTCAGTTATATCTACCTACCTTGTGAGTGACATGGCGTGATGGTATGTATGTAAAAAATATATATTATAAAAATTGATTATGATTCGCCACTGGTAAATTGATTGTTTACAGGAAGCCGCCATTTTTAGCATGTGATTTATGTCTATATAAGGTCTGCGAACCCCTAAATAAATCAGTCTTACCAGGATCTCTAGTTCCTTGATTCTGATTGCACCATTAATAATGACGTAGTTGATAACCTGGGTGGACGTTGAAAAATAATCGGTTTTCTTTGAGGTGTCGATTGTTGATATTAATCAAAGCCATTCAATGTTTCGTAGACAACAAAATCAGTCGGCAGTTTTAAATCATTGTTTTTTCTGGCCAAAATACAGTCGAATAAATAATGCTCCTAGTCCTCTGAATTTGTGCGATTGTCTTTTTTCTTCCTCGAAGACAGGTACCCGACCAGACGGTGGTGGTTGACCCAAGCAGTTGAAGAATATATAATGACCAAATTGCTTTTGATTTTCAGAGAAGTCAGCACAAATTAGCCGGGAAAAAAGCAATTGATGCCTCTGTGTAGGAGTTATATCCTATAATTTACCTATGACATCAAAGTTGCAGATAACGTTCGGTATGTGTGTTAATCAGGCAGGCCATGGGGCATATATTTCATCCATTGGGGACGTTATATAGCCGGTTTTTTACCGAACCATACCGGTGGAATAGTCATGCGGAACGGCGCATGGACCCGAGCTGTGCGCGTCGCGTTCGCCACATACCCCGTCTTCTCTGTCTAAAAAAGTTGTAGAAGGGCACATTTAACACCGCGAAATATGTAGCCAAGTATGCTGCTTTGCGTCTCTTGAAAGTGGTCAGTTACTTTCTCTCTCTTTAAGCATCAGATCTAAAACTCTTTCATTAGAGACTATGGAACCATGAGATGCGCATCAACCTTCTGTACAGCCACATCTCGGACGCTTCCATTTTACATTTGTTGAGATTTTGAAAGTCCAACCTTCCACTCCATACAATAGTACTGGAAACGCAAACGCTTTAACAGCTCTCCATCTCGTAATTAACTATAATGGAATTAAATGTATTGTTTGAAATGTTTCACAAAGATTAATCAGAAAATATTTATGACTTCCATCAATATTTTGATACACATGCAATTTTTTTCTGTTCAAATACATATTATGTAAGTAAACAATGTGTATGTACCTACTACACACATTATGTTGAACGTATAAAAACTATGGCTGATAGTAAGGATGGTTCGATCGGTTTCAAGCCCATTTGTGTACAACGAGAAAATTTAAAAATAAAATTGAGATGAGTAGTAGATATTACGGAAAGAAGAATTGAAAGAGATATCTTAATTTTCCGGTATATACGCTATTGAAGAATGAAGATTAAAAATGGTTCCTTTACAGAACTCCAGAATGATTGACAAAATGTGGATTGTACGAAGAGAATAAGTTGTATATCAATAACAAAGAGATGTTTTAATATCAGGTGACCTATTTGGTTCCACAGGCACTACGTACTCATAGTATTTTTCTGTAGGTAAAAATATTTTACCTATAGCAGATATGAAAAATCAGAGAGATTCGAATACTTGTGTATTTGGAAGATATGAATTTATAAAAATAACTGCCACAGGTACGTATTAATATAAAGCAAAACTAGGTTTTTTTTTTAAATACTAGTTGCATGTAACACATGAAATCCAACTGTCGATGTCGATAGTTTGTATAATTTTAAAATACGTACCAAACTATAAACACCAATTAATAAAAATTGTAAGATATTTTGTAGGTGCATGTCAGGATAGGATAGTATGGAGGTCAGTCTTTTTTCCGACTCAAAATACGATAACCATCTCAGGATGATGACAAACGAGGAACAAGCGTGGCTTCAAAATAGATCATATCAAATAATTGTGGTTTAAACAATAATATGAATCGTTATAAATGTAGTTACATAGCTCTGAAAATATATTATTCAAATTATCAAATGAATTTCATCATCAAATAACTTATATGTACATCATTATTAACATTCAACTGTGCAACTTATAAGACAATACATACTATAGATCAAATTATCTACATTTAAATCTTTCCCTTCAATTCCATTTATTTCTTTATTCCCATTATATAACATTTTTTTGTATATTACTTTTATTTTTATAGCATAAAATACTTAAACATCAAACATTGCAGGGATTAAATATTAATTGAATCAACATTAAATAAATAAATACCTAGGTACTTGCAATATCTTCCTGGTAACATAAGATATATTAATTATATTATAATAATTATATTCAAGTTTTTATGGTTATTTTTTTAGGAATAACTACTGTTTAAATAATTTATCATGATTGTTTTGTTACTATAAGTTTTCGTATACTTTACCGTATACAAGCGAACTTTGATAATATATTGACACATAAACAGTATATTTATGAAATAAAAAATACACCATGAAAAATAACTTACCGCTCGAGACCGTAAATTTTGTTCTCATTCATTTTTAATTTATTGCGTTAACTTCAATGAGAAGGAAACAAAATAGAAAGGGTATAGGTATGTACGTGTAGTGTAAGAGAGTTCTATCGAGAGACGAAATGTTTTGATTTTATTTAAAAAGCCTCCGACAAGATTGCACAGAAACAAGAAGACGTTAAATTATAGCCGTAATAATAAAAGTCTCAATAGATTATTGTCGGAGATTGAGAAAAGGCGAAAGGGACGTTTTGTTTGTCTAATATAAACCACTTGTTGACGGAAAATGTCCACAATGAACCTGAGGGAACATTAAATACGTATCTTCATCTATATATATATACATACAGAGGCCTGCCATATTATTAGGCTCACAATTGATTTCGTTTTGAAAACAGTATTGTGAGTAAACTATAATTATTTAATTATTTAATAAAGGCACGTTTTTCTTATTTTTCAGTACAAAAATATCTTGGAATTTTTCGTAAAAATAATTCATATAAGTCAAAAATAATTTACTTCTACCAATAATCACTTAATAAAAATCACTTCTCCTACTGTCGATTTATCCAAGAGAATTTATTTCCCTTAATATATCGACAGTATAAGGTTACCTAAGAGAGAGAATTATGTGATACAGTACACTTTTTGCATGCAAAAAAACACCAACTTAGGGACATTGCAGCATATTATGTATTCTGTATATGTATATGGATGAATTCAGGATAGAAAATTTCATGTTTTTTGTGCGTCGATCCTCCCCTTACAACTTTTGATCAGCTTAATGCACAGTACCCGAAATTTCAATAGTAATAGAATATTTTAAGACAAAAAACTTTTATTCTCAGAAATTCGACTTTTAATTCCATTTAGGGGTTATCGAAATTTGAATTTTGTTTAATATTTCCACATACATATATCCAGATCCATAAAAAAAAAATCTAATATATAAAAACGCAATATCTCAATTTATTTTGAAGAATAAGTTCCAGGGTTTTTCAATTTATGTTATGAAGAAAAAAAAATAATTTACAGCAAATATATGTGTCTAAATGCCTATATTTCCAAAGTAAAAATACAAAAACGCCGAAGCCACCAGAGCTCATGGATCATTTAATTTTCTATAAAATGTTTACACAATTTTGCAGAACATATCAAGCTTTTTAAAAAAAAATATTTTTAGTGATGAAATTATTTCATACACATCGCCATCGACAATTGGATCACATATAAATAGTTTACTGCTTTGCTACTCTAAAAGTTTTTCAAACATCTGTACAATTTTAGCGATTCTAATAATCTGGCAAGTCTCTGTAGGTAGGTATATATCTATACCTATCATCTAGGTTGATATAATGGTACAAATAATATTGAAACGAAACAAAAGGTCTTCTTGTTTTGTCGGCGGAATTGATGTAGCCGTACCCTGTAATAATTTTAAATTTTAATTAATTTTCCGTTTTGACGTTAAAGGCTAATAATTTGAAATTCATGGCCCATTTCGTTCTTGTAAGCACTAAGTTTATGAAAGCTCGCGCATCACTGAAAGAACACCATTGAGGTGATGATTAAATTAACACTTTGAAAAATATTAATTTTCCTCCGAGCTTCATGAAATTAAATATTAAAAGAGAAACCTTGAAAACACGAACAGATCTTGCATTCCGATTTTTAATTAACTCGGCTGATAATTCCGATGAAATTAGAAATTAATTGCCTAGTTGTAATCTAAATGAGTAATTTCAATTTCTTCGGGGATAATAAATTTATGACCTATCCGTGTTTGTTTATTCGGAGGTTCCTATAATTCTTAAATAGAATATAAAATACAATCTATTTCCTCATCCTTTTTACTCGGAATTTTGCTTTTCAAAGAAGTAGGTTTTATTATACGGCGCGGCGTGACGTTCACCAACTTACATACGTACATACATACATATACTAGATCGGGCCACGAATGTATAAAAGAAAAAAAAATCTCTCAATTACAATGTAATAGAAAATACACCGCTTTGGGTAACGAGATTAGAAGATTTTGACATTTTCGTAAAATAATTAATAATAATAATAATAATAACATATATTTGGAACTAGCCCACACGATAACATCTGCAAACACATATATTTGGAACTAGCCCACAAACATAAACTTATCGAAACACACCCCAAGTGGTATCAATACACACCCCCAGCTGTAACAGAAAATGATAACTACAAACTATACTGGAATAGAGACATAATCACAGACAGAACAAACCTACATAACCGACCAGACATTACATTAATCGACAAAATACATAAACACACATATCTAATAGAAATATCGATACCAAATACAGCAAATCTACAAAAGAAACATTTAGAAAAAATAGATAAATACATACCTTTAGCAAAACAGATAAAATCACAGTGGAAACAAGAAAAAGTAACAATAGTCCCAATAATATTATCGTCTACAGGCATCATACCAAAAACTCTCCAAAAAAATATAGACATACTAAAGTTACCCCCATACGTAATCACCAACATACAAAAAACTACAATTATCAACACATGCACAATAGTCAGAAAATTTCTACAGGTACCACTTTAAACAACTACACACAACCACACAGACACACAACCACATAGCCTCACAACTTGAGTACGCTCCGTTGTGAAGGAAACTACCGAACCATAACCGAGATCAATCTCCAATAATAATAATAATAATAAACACTTCCTTGCACCCTGCGCAAGTGGCGATTTTATTGCCGTATGGCAATTTCTTCCAACTAACCAGTGTTTCCAGCCCAGAGAAGCAATATTAGCGTGAGAAATTAATTTAAATAAATTTCTCATCTGCTGGGAATCGAACCCAGGACGCCCGCACAGAAACCGAACGGCTTACCAACTGTGCCACGGCGGTCGGCATCATTTTAATCATTTTCGTCGGCAATAATCATTTTTTCGGCAATAATCATTTTAGTCGGCAATAATCATTTTTTCAACAAACTTCCAACGACAATACGACAGTCAAATTATGAAACGCTAGGTAACAAAATTAAGAAACACTTTAAAATAATAGAAAAGGGGTTAATAGAATCTTAAGGTTAATTTATTGTTTTGATGCTTTTTTTTTGTTTTGATGCTTTTTGTATTGATGTTTTTTTTTGTTTTGATGTTTTATTTTTGTATACCTATAGTTATAATATTGATGATTTTATATATTTTGTATGTCTTTATGTTTTTATGCAAGTAATAGAATCGTTCTATATGTACTCACTTTCTCAGCACAAGCATTTTATGCTTTTTGGGAAAGAGAAAAAAAACAGTGTACAAATTCAATTAATTGTTATATACCTATATTGTTTTACTAAATAAATAAATTTAAAAAATATATGAATATTACCGTTCATTATGTCAGCCACACTGTCATTTTTCCAAAATCGTTTTGCCGTAATTTAGGAATTTCAGATTTATCGAAAAAAATAATAATAATGCAAAAATCGGTAAAAATAAATGCATTATATAGAATTGTTACAGATTTTTAAAACGTTACTAATCAGGAATCATTAGAGTTGATTAGTAGTATAGCGACTTACTCGAGCCTAATCCTTTGATATTTATTAAGTATCTGGATGGGTGAATTATTTGTTCCTAATTGAAAGCTTGATCTGTGCGTTTGTTGCATTTTATTTTGACCTGTTAAATAATTTACAATTTACGCATTGACCTGCTAATTCTTTTGTGGAAGTGTACCTGCAGTGGTTATAATAATAATTGAGTGTTATTATTTGTTATAAATTGTTATAAAAATAAAAATAACAAATTATGTTTGATATATTTATTTAAAACTTTTTGATCACAAATGCATAAAGGGGGCTTATTGTCAATTGGCAATGTTTTCCAACCAACCATATTCATTTGGTGAAGAATATTGCATTTATGATACGTGCCAACAATTTAGGTATATGAATAAAACATATGAAACAAAAACGTCAAAATAACGGAGGGGACAGGAGGGGGGACAAGGATTCCAAGGATTGGATTAGGAGACAAATTTACTTTTCTTTTTTACTTTTCTGATTTCTTTTAAAAGCGATAAGTGTTAATAAAACTCGAAGTTGCGATGGGATGTGATTCAAAAGACGAACTGGTTGTACGAAGAAAGATGTGGTGAAAAAGGAAGTATTGTGTACTGGGATACTGAGCGTTCTTTCAGCATTTGAACGAAGAGGCAACCCGTGTTCTGAGAGGAAGTGAAATTGATTTCGTAGATAAACTGGAGCGAAGTGTGGGGGTATGTAGGTTCCTACGATGCCTAATTGGCAACCACTTTAAAAGAGTTCGGTATTCCGACATGTGGTCAATTTTTTTCAGTTTAAAAATATGTAAATCGAACGCATGTATTTTGTAATCGCTCCAATTTATCTAAGAGTTCTTGATTCACATACAAAATTTCATGACAATAAAACAACATCTTCTGTCTAGGGATTGACTTGGAAGTTTTGAAAATAATGATTTAATCCCGTACCTATTTTCATGTGCGCAACAGGCTTATTACTATTTTTTTTAATTAAATAAAATTTTACTTCTCTGACTTTTTTGAAATAAAATAATTATCGGAAACTTTGAGGTCAATCCAAATACAGAAGATGATTTTCATATTGAGAAATAATTTACATACATAATATAAACATATTTTGGCACATATCGATCTCTATTATCTTATCAATATAAAAAAAAATCAGCCCAGCTTATTAAACACTTCCACAAAATATTGATGCAAAAATAAATAGTATGTAAATAATTTAAAAGATCAAAGTAAAATGGGACAAACTTATTGATCATGCTTCAAAGACTTAATAATAATAAACACTTCCTTGCACCTTGTAAATGTACAAGTGGCTAGTTTATTGACAATATATATTTTTTCCTATTTAACAGTGTAACCATTGCTGAGAAATAAGATTTGTGTGTGAAATATGTTTTTGAATTAACTTTAACAGGAATTTACATGTTTAGTATTTGGATGGGTGAATTATCAACTTGATCTTTGTGCTGATTTTATTGCATTGACATTTTAAATAATTTACAATTGATTTATGCATGTTTTGCTCATTCTGTTGGTCAATGAATAATAATAAAAATACAAAAATAATAAACGGTTACACCATTTTACGGAATAAGAAAGGAAGAAGGATAAAGAAAAGATTATTATTGTACATTTATAAGTCAAATTATAGAAATTAATCGTTTCTGACTTACAATGGAAATCATTTATATGGAAAGAAATATGTGCTCGTTGTCATAAAAATCCTTGTTGTGACACGAATACGCTTCAAGTGGACCATAAAATTCGAAGTCGTTGTCAATGGCGAGTCCGAGAAATGCGAAAAATAAAATCGCACACATGACGGCCAATGGCGGACCACTTGTTAAATATCTAATATTATTGCTGAGATATCCCCGACATGGCCGAAAGATCTTATAATCCTGGAAATAATTGAGTTGGTTTAATTGAGAGACGGTTGCTGTTTTCCAAAACTCCACTCATAATACTTCACATAACACAGCACAATTGGACGTTAGAAAGAGATGTTATTATCGCAGAATCTGTTATTGGCATTCGGAAGGAAAGCGAGAATGAAAATAATAATATTTCGTCGAAGAATGGGGCACTTTTTATCACTTTGTGATTGTAACACACACAAAGATAATATAAAGACATATTATACAAGAGTCTCTCGTACCTATACATACATACGTTAGGAGATAAAATTGCTTCCTTAAAATCTGACAAGGCAGTAAACAATTTCATTTTAAGATTCATATGGTTCAATTGGTCCTATTACAGACATGGATATTATTCACGGGTTTTTGCCACATTTAATATTGGTCACTCAAATATTTCCAAAAAACTAGTTGCATGTATCACATGAGATCCAACTTTCGATGGCGATAATATGTATAGTTGAAGAATACGTATCAAAATAAACCATATAACCTTATTGTTGAGATTTTAAAATATTTTGTTTTCTATGCAAAACACGTACTTACCTGAATGTATCTCATGAGTTCCAACTGTCGATGACGATAATATGTATAGTTGAAGAATACGTATCAAAATAAACCACATAACCTTATTGTTGAGATTTTAAAATATTTTGTTTTCTATACAAAACATGTACCTATGCCTGGATAGGATGGTGTGGAGGTCAGTGCTTTTTTCCTATTATAAATATGTTAACAGTTTGATGGTATGTGTGATTAAGTCCCCGTAAATATTAAACATGTATTCTCCTATACAAATTGTATGAAACGATATCGTCACTTAAATTACTTTTAAAAAAATGATAAAAAAAATTACGACGTGATACTATTGTGTGTACTATTTAATAGGGATTTCGGCATTTTTCGATATTTTTTATTAAAATATAAAAATAGGCAGTTAAACATATAATTTTTTTGTTAGTAAGAAAAGTTTGAGAAACTAAAGAAACCATGGAGATTTTTCATATTAAATCATTTGAGATATTGTATTTGTCTTTATTAACCCATTAGTGCATAAAGTTTATTCGTAGTTTTTTTCTGGTAATTTTGCAAAGTGATGTCAAAAATGATCTAAATTATTAAAAAAACTTAAAAAAATTTTTTTCGGAAAAATAGTTTTTTTTATACAGAGCGTCCTTTTTTCTGGACACCATGCACAAATGGTATATCTGAGTATTGAATACATGTATTCAAACGAGTCAAGGAACATGGAATAAAATATTTTTTTTTGTTTCACATTAGTATGTATTGACATAAATATATACATTTATATACCTTTATGTTAAAAATAATAAAATATATATACATAATATACACTAAAAAAAATAAAAGTAACAGTACAAGAAATTTATTTTTCTGTGTGATATTTTTTTGAAGTCCAATGTTGCATTTTTCACAAGTAAAAAATGCTTTTTCTGAACAAGATTCTAATGCACAGCTTCGTTGCTTTGGAATTTCAACTATCGAGTGATTTGTTTCATCATAACGCACTGCAGATAATGCGGTTGAAGGCATACACCCCCTGAAAGAGGCAACTCCATATTTTTTCAGGAGTGCGGTGGTTATGTAGCGTCGGAATATAAGAAAAGCTTCTGTAGAATTGGTGTTATTCAACTTTTTCGCCAACAACCACCCATTGACGACTGCTTCGTCCAAAAAATACACTTATATTGGCCACCACCACTTTCTTTGTCTTATCCTTGTTCGGCATGCAGCAACCAACTGGTCCATTTTATCCACTCCTCCACCATGTATCTATTATAATTGGATATAACGGTTGGTTGGTTTAGTGAAATGAATCGTGGGGGGCGTCGTCTTCTTCGGACAATTCTTTTGATTGGATACTTGCTGTAACCAGACAACCGTAATCCACCGATTACAACATATAACTCTTCTCTGTTCATCTGCAGATTCATATTCTTTTGATTTATACTATATAGGTTTGCCTGATTTATAATCAAATCTATCATTTCATCATTAAAAAATAGAGAAAAAAAATCAATTGTAGTTTCAAAAAGATTTGCTTGATCGGAAGTTGATATAGGATTACATTCAGTAACCTAATTATAATCCAAATCTGAATTCATCCATGATTGTTGCTCCAATCGGCGATGTTAGGGGGTGGTGGTATTGATGCAGCTTCGGACCGAACATCTTCATTGTCTTCAATTCCCTTTGACTGCACGTTGCAAGAGCTGGTAAGGAACTTTCTTCCTAAGTGATTCAAATGACCTTCATGTTCATCATCTGACTTGTCAGAATCTTCTTCTGTTTCATTGCCATCTTCCTCCGGTGGTGTCACAAATACCTAAGTAACATATTGCGAGCAATGATCATCATCACTACAGTCTTTCCCTAATTTCGAAACAATTTACTCAAGAGTCAACCTAAAATTATAGAAATATTTTTAAATACAATGTATCTTATGATTTCGTTAGGAGAAGTAAGGAGAAAGGGGAAAAGCAAGGGTGAAAAGTACTGATTCTTAAAATAAATTACCTTGCTGAAATAAAAATATGTCATAATGTATGTAGGTAGTACATCTAACATCAGTTTGGAAATGTTGTATACACTTTATGTCACGTAGTATGAAACATGCAGATATGCATAGTGTCCTTTTTAAAGGACAGGAAAATAAAATGTCTCCAAACAAACACATTTTAACTTATTTGAGTAAAAAAACACATTTGATTACATGTCATGAAGTTTATAGATAATTTTTATATAGTTTAAACCGCATTATTATGAAATAATATTAATAAAATCAAATAAATACTCACACAGGTCGTACAGCACTAACACACTTCGCCGCCATTTTGACTTTAACTATTTATACATATCTAATTACGCATTTTTTCCAAACTTATTATATCATAATTGTTTTGGAAATTAATAAGGAATACATTGCAATAATTTATTTTTTGTAAACAATATGTATCATAGTAGCAATTTTCAAAATAGGTGCGTCCTTTATTCAGGACACTATGCACTAATGGGTTAATACATATTATCAATTCAAGCTTTTTAGGGTTTTTATGGTAGATATATGGAAAAATAAAATAAAAATTCGAGTTGATAACATCTGACTGGAACAAAAATCCTGAGAAAAAATTTCTGAGCATAAAAGTTTTATGGGCCTTAAATATAGGTATTATAATGTTCTGAAATTTTGGGCTCTATGCATCAAACAGATCAAATTCATACACAGACACAAAAAAATATATGTTTAAAATATATGCTGTGGAGCCACTAAGTTGGTCTTTTTTGACATCAAAGTTAGAAAAACCATGTAAATAGTCCACTAGTGCATACAATAATTCACGTATCGTATCGTCTGAATCACTCTGCTCTGCCACCGAGTGATTCATTTTTATAATAATTTTAAATAAATATAAATCCTCTTAGAAAAGATCGGAGCTCCTCGTTGGTGTCAGTGGGCCTCTTTGTGGTCCCATTGGTCACGTGGATTTTGTGACCTCGAAGAACAATCTTAAAGCCTTCAAGAAGTTTTGTCATTGTTATGACGCCTTACTATCGTTAGATTCCCAGTAGGTTAATATTTTACAGAGATCTTGGTCATACCCCTGATGTTTCTTATTAAAAAAGATCTGAAGTCCACGAGTGTGAATCTTCCATTCACATTCGTCGGTTGTTCTTTTGCACTATGGTGCCGAGATTGCTAATCTAGAGGGCTTCGTGTGCTACTTATCGTTCTATGCATTTTTTTCTTGTCGTTCACTTAGCGTTCTGTGAAGGGGCCGTTTACAGTCCGGGTATACAGAACGGGTGATGGTGGAAGTAGCGAAAAATCATTTGGTTTTGAAAGTTGACGTGCTTGATGAATGTACATAAGGTTATAGTTAACACGTAGCTCCGAGATAGTTAGAAGATATTGTAGGTAGATTATTTTATCTCAGGTATGTGTAATACAACTTTCAACATAGGGTTGTTTAATGGATTATAAACAAGATATGTTACTTTATCAAAAAGCATTAACGCACCGAAGATCCCGTGTTAAATGGTTTTAGCTCTTTACATTCTTAATGTATCTAACAACTCACGTAATATAATATAGTAATGTATGAATGTGTTATAACATAATTAAATTCCCGTTATACTTGCAAATAAATTGTAGGTACACACACACCACAAACCTGAGTACGTTATGAGAAAGTAAAAAAAAGCAATAGCAAAGTCTGTTTTATTCATATTAGTATACGTTTCAATATATATATATATATATATATATATATATATATATATATATATATATATATATATATATATATATATATATATATATATATATATATATATATATATATATATATATATATATATATATATATATATATATATATATATATATATATATATATATATATATATATATATATATATATATATATATATATATATATATATATATATATATATATATATATATATATATATATATATATATATATATATATATATATATATATATATATATATATATATATATATATATATATATATATATATATAATGTACCAATACTCGTCGATTACTTACTTACTTTCCGTGTCCGGAACACCATCATATTGGTTGTGGCTCCGGTGGTGGAAGGATTGGCCGGCATTCTGCCGTTTCCAGGGATTACTTAATTATTAGTACTTGATTTTTACTCGTCGATTGAGGATCTTTAATATCGTTTCAATCGAAATATAATTGTGTACCTACACATTCAGTACGTATAAGAAAAAAATATTTATAAAAAGTGTATATATGTAAATAAATAGAGCCTCAATTTGTCAGATTTTCAAGGATTATTAAAATTTAGTATCCAACATGTATCCAAACACCAACATTAGCCGTCATCCAAGAAAGATGGGTGATATAAAACTTATTGAGGACAACTACCGCCCAACTACACTACACTTACCAAGTTGTAAAATGGTATAATGAGCTGAATGAGAGATATAAGTTCGATACTTCATCTGGTTTTAGACAATTTTAGACACACAATCAAATCTCTCATTACTTAATATTGGTATTGCGACATCGATAATAGTAACATAGTATGATTGATCGATTTACTTATTTACAACCTATACCTGACGTTAGAATTGTTTAATAGGTACTGTTGTTGTTTATGCACATAATATGTTTTTGTATTGTATTTCTAATTTTATTTATCATAAGTGACATATTTTATTTTGTTATCATAAGTATCATGTTTTATTTTTAGTTATCCTTTACATTGGGTGCGTCTATTTTTTTTGTTTTTTTTTTCTCAAACTATATAAGATTGATCTCAAACTATATGTATGATTTCTTAGGGTTTGAGTACTTTTTCTATTTTATAAGTTATGTATAAATATTTATTGATATGGTTTTTTATGTGATGATATGGTACTTGATTTGTGAAATTCCCTCCAAAACTCCAGTGTAAAATCTTATTGGGGGGGTAATGTTAATAAATATTGTAACTGTATTATATTTTGTATGTGTTGCATTATGTATCATATTTTTTCTTTATCAAATAAATAAATAAAAAAAATATTCCCGTGACAATATGAATAAAAAAATGCTACATCACAAAATGCAGGAATATTTATTCTTTATTAGCCCATTGGTCAAATATTTAATATAATCATAAATAGGTATTCAAAGAAAATTATCACAATATATTATTTTTTGTACCCAATTAGCTTTCGATTAATATTCATATACAAATAATGTATCGCTTGTCAACTACCTACCTTAAGCGAATCATTGGGACACATTACCAGAAGGGCCTCGGATAACCTCGAGAAGATCGTCATGGAGGGTTGTAGTACCAGAGGTCACTCACCAATCCGATGCAGTCACCTTGTCGAGTCCGCTACAGAATCTTCTATCAATGAAGCCCTAAATGGAAGTGGACTATTCGGCGGGTGATTGAGCATAGCCGCCATCCTGAGACATGAGGCCAAAGAGGAAGAAGAATATTGTATTCCCATGAAAAAGTTTTTAACTGAAATATTCTATGATTTTCTGACTGATTAGATGTTTATCCAAGCCCCTATAACCTTGATTCTTAAAAGTTTGATTTCACAGACTTAATTGAGACGTCTCGAGGTTTCTTTGTTAATCTTTAGTATGGAAAACTACAAAAGTGTGTATATCGTAGATATATTTTTCCCCTTTATACCAGACTCGTAAAACGTTGAAGATAGCCATGGTTTTCCAAAGGGAAAAATTGAGGTGAAATGAAAAGCAGACGCTTAATTGGACAAAGTTTTGCATAGCACGAAATAAGAAATTTTATCGGAAGCAAAAATAATATGCAAATAGTTTTAAATATACAAATACGACTCTTTCGACTCTTATTTATGCTAGTGAGGCATGGACATGGCAGAAGACGCAAGAAAGTAGAATTAACGCGGCTGAAATATGTTCAGTTCACTAAGATGAATGTGTGGCTAAGATAGAATAATAAATTAGGACATTAGACCAGAATGTATGATTGATAAAGATATCAGATGGGTCGATGGCAGAGCGGTTTGCGCGCTTGGCTAGTAATCCAGTGGCCGTGAGTTCGAATCCTGCCTCGACCGATTTCGTTCACCTATAGCACAAGCATATCTGAAGATGTATGTTTACTTGTATAACAAGGACATATTCATTTTTTTTAAATATCGTATGCAATAAATATGTTAATGCCTTAAGGTGGATCGGCCACATATGAAGAATGACTGATGATCGTACAAAAAATGCATAAGGTTGAAACAAATGTTAAGTGTATGAAGGATTGATGAAGCTCTGCATCACAGGAGGGTCAGCTAAAAAAACACACTTCCTGAGAAAAACATATTATTCTTAACCTAAAACAAGAAGAAGATGACAAAAACTATATATAAAAATAGTAATGAAGAGTAGAAGTCGGCCAAGAAAAAGCTGACAGGATAACATAAGAGAAATTATGAACGATAGAGATATTAGAATAATAGAAGAGCGTTGTAGATACGATGCATGGACGTGAGAAAAGGAAGAAATATATATCAATTAAGAGTAGTCTGTCGTTCGTTTCTCCGTGCCTTCCCAAGAATGTTGTAATAGTATGGTATGGCAAATACTAACCTACATAGGTTCTGTTTCTATGCGTGGATACATAATACTATATTGAACAATAATTATCTTGTGCTCTATGTAAGGACTGTGTTTACTTGAAACACGTATATTTGTATTCTTGATAGGATCAATGTGAATTATGTCGCACTAATTATGTGAAATCGCCAACCTCGTAACAGGCATAATCCTAGTGAGGTTGGGGATTATGTGATAGTAGTTAATGTATATTAAATGTCAAGATTAATTAAATAAAGAAATAAAAATTAAATGGGTTATTTATGAAAATTCTTTTAATCGTGGTTGAGTCGCGGTTCAATTGAACCCGGTTTATAATCTTTTTGCAAATTAAACTGAAACCGTACTTATATAAATATTTGAAACCTAGTTCAGCTGATCTCGATTTTGAGATTTATTTCAATTTAGTTTTATTAAGTTGGTTGTCATGACCACATAATAGAGTGCGTCGCACGTAACACGTTATTTCTGTCAAACTATGGCAATTTATAACATTCGACATTTTTGTTTGAATTCAACGTCAATCGAAAATTCTAATGGACTAAATCGCTTTTTATATATTTTCTCATATCTTATGGTCATATTATGTACCTACTTCAAAATTGTAAACTGTCAAGTTGAACCAGTGTTAAACTACTCCTGTCGCCGGTTCAATTAAACATTTGAGTTGAATCACGGTTTAACCGAAGTTTAATATTCGAACCACTTGTAAAAATTACACTATTTATATACATCCATGAATTTTATGTGTGTACACAGTTCAAAGGTGACATATATGTGGAAGCATTGTTACTTAATGTATAATAACTGTGGCTTTCAAAGTTTAGGAACCATTTTGCGTTATTAAAAACATTCTTCGTTATTTCATAGATGGCAATGGCAAAAAGAACTACAATATCCATGAATAAAATATACCGATCTTTAAAAAAATGGTTTGATAGGGCGCCCAATATGGTGCTTTACTAAAGGATGATTCCCATTAAGTTTATTTTTTTAATAAGATCTTAGTCACACATTTAATGCTTTACTATTGAAAAGATCTGAACTTGATG
Organism: Molanna angustata; assembly: GCA_963576475.1. Classification (NCBI taxonomy): domain Eukaryota; kingdom Metazoa; phylum Arthropoda; class Insecta; order Trichoptera; family Molannidae; genus Molanna; species Molanna angustata. The sequence continues at coordinate 35,486,663 of OY754966.1, forward strand.
ACAGTCCACGAAGGTGAATCTTTTATTCACATTCGTCGATTGTTCTTTTTGAACAAGAAAAAAAGGGGTATAATAATATATGTTTCCTATATAAATTACTCAACAACCAAATAGATAGTTCGTATCTCTTAGAACAAATCCCGTTCAACTGCCCCGCCACACAAAACCGCCGGAACCTCCTCTTTTACACTAAATACTCAAGAAAAACTATGCAAACAACACTTTTATTAACCGTTGCTGGAATATGAACAATAACCTTAATTATATGGCAGATATTTTTAACAATAGCCTACAATCAATAAAAAAATAACTATCATCAATATTATAGTAGGTACTAGTAAATACGTTCTGTACCAAATTGCATAATTTTTGTTATGTCCAATACTATATTAATATAACAACTCACCCTTTCCTCCTCTCATACCCTTCTCCATGCCCCACCCTTGCTTCATAAAATACACACACACATCACAATTGTTCACATACACCACACATTTAACTAATCACAAATATTTTTCTTTTCATTTTTCGCTTGAATTGTCTTTGTTATAATAATCTGTGGAAAAATGTAATTGGCTTACTTTCTTTATTACTACTTTTTTATATTAATTAAAAATATGAAATTACTTTTTTGTTTCCTAAAGTAAAATAAATAAATAGCAATATAACCACCATAACCCTCTAGATTATCTTCATTGCGAATCTAGAGGGCTTTTCGTGCTATGCATATTTTTTTGTCGAAAATATTATAAGAAAAAGTTAAGGTTTTGGAAGCAGTATTCTCGCAGTACGGGACCTTACCCTTTTCTTACATTTTTCTTAAATAACTCCCGTAATACGACCCTTGGCGTTCTATGAAGGGGCCTATTACAGTCCCCATATGCAGAGCGGGTGGTGGTAGAAGTAGCGAACCAAATAAAAAAGGCATAATTGGTGAACTTCGATCAAGCGCATTAAGTGTTCACGAAAACCAGCCGATGACAGGACGTAAGCCCTGTAGTTGACTTGATTTTCCGGTTCTCCGTTGATATTCCAACTTCGCCTCTATTGAGATTTAAAAAAAATTACAACAAAAACATCATTTACTCCCGACAGGGAAACAATCTAGTGTTTACGTATATGTTACTATAAAAATACCTACCATTTAATTAAAAAAAATAAGTGATTTTACGAAGAAATGTCTGCAATAATTAATAATTTATTGATTTGTCTTTAAATTTGCTTTTTATTCTCTGCAGATTTCAACTAGAGACATCTCTTCTTTTCGTGTTATTAAGTTTATCTTCAGTTAGACATCTCGCGAAGAAGTAAAGTAACCTTTTAAATATTGAAGGAACTTTTTCTGGAAAATTTTCTCAGGGGACGATAAAAGAAGTCACTTTTCAAAATGAAAATCCTCAACGCTAGGTGATCTTTTTAAAGTATGTACCATAATATAACACTGGTTTCCCTAAACATTTAGACTAATAATTTGTTGCTTCCTACGGTGAACTCGGCATTAAAGTTTTTCTTTCGTTGGTTTATTTATTTTTTGTATATAGTATAATCAAATATGTTGCACACAGGCGAGCTTTTTTATAAGACAATTTCTTCCTTCCAACAAGATTACAATGAATGAAATAAAATACAAGAGCAAAAAGATTGATAGCGTAAAACAAAAAAAAGAAAATTATTTCTAATTTTTTGACTGCTAGTTCGTGATGGAATTCCATTATCAATTATATAAAATTACTAAAAAATAAGTAAAAACTGACGCGTTTCGCTCAAAGAGCATCTACTGAATGGCCTTCAAATACATTACAGAAATCCAACTGTCGGTTCGTTCAAGAGAATGAAATTCTTTTGAAGGAAGAGGCAGTTTAAATCCAAGACGCGTGTATGAAGGAACATTTTGTATAGCGTAGTGCACTTTTTGAATGCTAAAAACACCAACTTAGAGGCTTCGCAGCATATATGTTCCACACATGGATTTACTCAAAATTCGGAGTAGAACATTTTGTGTGAGTTTTGTGTGTCTGTGTCCCCCCCCCCCCATTATAACTTTTGATCCGCTCAATTTACAGAGCCCAAAATTTCATGATATATAAAAATTTAAAGGCCTACAAAATTTTTATACTCAGAATTGTGAATTTTTATTTCAGTCAGGGGTTATCAACTTTTGAATTTTTGGTTAATTTTTCCATATATCTCAGAAACCATAACAGATACAACGCTGAAAATTGGTTAGAAAAAAACAAAATCTCAAATGGATTGTGTGTGTGTGTGTGTGTGTGTGTGTGTGTGTGTGTGTGTGTGTGTGTGTGTGTGTGTGTTTGTCTCACGCGTCCTTGAAAAATAAGAAATAAAAATCTAATTTATGCCCGAGCATGTACCAGTATACCCGATGCAGTGTCATGCTAAAAAAATGTGATAAAAATCTTGAATTGTTAAATGTATTTCAACAGTCATATTTTTCATACAAATTTTTTTTAACTCTTTTAAATACTTTTGTGATTTGCTTTCGATGACAAAATATGAAAATGGGGGTGTATACTATACATAGATGGTCTTCATCACTATTTTTCACCATTCTGACGATGCTCAGCATAGAGCGATACCGGTGAATGAGAGTCGCGTATGCGAAAAATTTAAATAGGAATTAATATTAAAAATTTTTTTTTCAAAATTCTACTTTATTATTTTATTGATTATTTTTCCGACTAACAGAATAATAGTTATTCAACTTTTATGAAGAAAATGCCGACATATTCTTTGATTCACATATGGCATTCAAAAACAAAATTATACCTATCTAACAACGTGACTTTATAACAATAAACAACTAGGTACTTATTAATTTTATTTTTCCCAACCACCCTCAGCAATATTTCTTTTCCATCTCAACTTATGAATCTGTTAATATATGTTCGTCTTTATTGTACACACACACACACACATACACACACAACCACACCCACCCATCCACACACTCACACGATTTCTAGATATCTCTTTCACACACACACATACATATTGTTAATCTCTGTCATGCGCGCACCCACACTTTTTTTATTGTCTTTTGATATTAGGTAGGCATAGTACGTAAGAGGTACAACATGTCTTATTTATATTTTTGCTTATTTCCTTTTAATAATTGTATGCATGTACAGTGTGCTGTCCTTTGTGAAATAAAATAAAATAAATATTTATCCTCAGCATAATTTCTCGGCTTCTTAATAATATGAAAAAAGTAGGCACTTATGAAAAAAGACTTATTAGGGCCTTGTTTACCTTGGGCATACGGATGTACACAAATATGCACACTAGATTATCTTCTAATACTTACTTACTTACATACTACATATATTAGTAATACTTTTTTACTTACTATATGAGTAAGTATCTACTTATATTATTATGTAACACTAAAAAACATTATATAGCACCAAATCTGTGATATATAATATTTTTTCGTAAAGAACAGGTAAAATTTAAGTTTTGAGTTTTTTTTAAATAGCAAGAATAGTAGTAAAAATATAGATTTTATATTCTCTTTCGATCAAATTTATAATATACTTAATAAGTATTTTAATTTTTAAGTTACGTAATATAAATAATTACGAACTATAATTATAAATAAAATTAATTTAAAAAGGAATATTTTAATATATCAATTTTAAAAAAATATGGTTAGTTTAAAAATTTAAAATTTATTGTTCTTTATTTTAATGACGTATCATTTGAAGGTTCGTGAGAAATGTTATTCATCTATTTAACCTAAAATAGCCTCATTATTCAAATTATATAAATCGACATGTTTTCGAATTATTCACCTTTGAATATATTGCTATTACCTTAAATTATTTTAAAATTTGCCAACATCGAAAACGCATTTATTTTCCGAAATGACTATTGTTATCTGAAAAAATAAATAAAACATGCTTGTATGATATGAAATTAAAACAAATATCATTGTTAATTTTGTCGACGGATAATTCGTGGTGAAACTCCATTATACTAGGTATAAATGAAAACACTAATTAGTTTTAGTTTCACTATTTAATTTTAACACTGGCACTGACCGGTATCGATCTGAAGATCATCGTCAGAGTGCGCGAAAATGAAAGTGAACAGAGTTTAAATAGGTATGACTGAAATATTGGTACACAACCTTTTTTTTGTAAAGTTCTATCAGTTCGTCATTTAGCAAAATACAGAATATTGTCATTTAGCAAAATACAGAAGTATATTCTATTGTCATTTAGCAAAATACAGAAGCTACCTGATGAATAAAAACATTGAATTTTTTGGTTTGATTGTATGTATTTACGACGAATCTGTGATGTCGAAGATGTTGTGCGATGGGGAAGAACACGAAGACGCTTCTGGAGAGATCATGTGGGGAGAGCGGGTTCGGATCGAGTGGTGAGGATGGCAGCGGATGGGGAGATAACAAATGGCAGACCCCCTGGAAGACCACCCAAACGATGGAAGGATAGCTGGACGTCCACTTCACAAGAGCAGGCCTCCGAGAATAACAGGACACAGTCCTAACTAAAGCAGAAGAAGAAGAAGAAGTATTTACGACCAAAATTTTATTAATACCTGCGAGTTCAATTTATTTTTGATATTGGCAATTATACCTACCCGTGCAATTTAATTTTTTATATTGGCAATTATTTTATATTTTTTTTTTGGCGATGTTCACTTTTGAATATTTTGGAAACTTGCCGGTAGATGTCGGTATACTTACAATCATTTTTCGTTGATTACTTCATAAGTTTATCATATTTATTTACTTTATTTTGACTTAATAAAGCTATTATATTATTCCATAACAAAGATCCACATATACCTACCTATATAATCTATATTTCAGATAACTTCTGATACAGATTTCCTCTCCTTTCCCTAAGTTATGTAAGTAGGTTTATTTCTTTTTTAACAAAAAAAAATCTTTTTTCTTTTTTAGTAAATAAAGTAAGTTTTTACCAAATTTTATTTATTTTTATTTAAAATTATTATCATAGGTTAAATGAACCTCCACGCGGTGCCCCCTGGTAACAGAAATTCTCTGGCCAATCCTTCCACCACAGCAACGCAACAATGCGTTGCTGACACGAAAGAAGAAGAAGAATAGGTTAAAATTGTTAAAAATATAAATTAAAAAAAACATCGATAGCGCAAGTTAAATATTATTTATTCCATCAAAATAAATAAACATTCAAAATTGTATTAGTTGCACGGTACAATTGTCATTTAAAATGTTTCTGTAGAAGATTAAACCGATATTTCCTATTCAGATTCAGCATCTTTTTTCGATTTTATCTTTTTTAAAAATTCAATTTGATTCAGACACGTTGAGAATATCAACATGGAGAATGCGGTTACTCTTACATTATACAACATCCACAGGTTTTCCATAAAGAAAATCATGGCTTCTGAAAAAGAAGAAAAAAAAATCGAATCAGTAAACTCTTTAAAAAACAAAATTAAAATTGCATTGCTCAGTTAGTTTGATATCTGTCTCCTCTTCCTGGTAAGATTCATGGTGGAGACACAATTTTTCGCTTTGTTGCTAGAAATGAACAAAAACATAGTTTTTTTTTGTTTCTAGAAATGAATAAAAACATCCAACGAAGTAGGTATTCGAACTTGGGTCCATTGGATTACTAGTCCAACACAATAAACCCTTTGCCCTTTCACTATACATCAAAAACTCTTTATTTTTCCCTGAACAACAAACGTTTAAAAAATATTTAATCAGTACATAATGTAATATATTAATAAAAAATAATAATTTAATATGCCATGGCCTACTCACTAGGAATTCACGTTTTAAGATTGCCAGAATTTATACACCTATTTTTTTATTTAATTAAATCAACAAAAAAACAATAAAAAATATAGGAAAAGATGCACAGCAAGCACTCGTGTGTAAAGGAGACATATAAAAACAAAAGACACAAAATATTATGTATAATACATAATTATTAGGTATCTATATAATAATAAGTTAATATAATTTACAAATCCGTCAAATTGAATAAGTTTGTTGTATTTTTCTTATGAATTCATTATATTCAGTTGCCAGTCTCAAATATGTTTCAAGTTGATTGAACCACACCACCCCATTTTACGTGTAGTATTGCTGTGCAAAACTTGCATGTGTTAACGGGGTACACAATTGACCCACTATATCTTGTCTATCACTCCTTATAAGAACCTTTCAGTAGTATTTGTTTTCAACAATAAAAATATATTGAAAAGAAAAAAAATTGACACTCGGCATATAGGATAAACAACACAAAAAGAAAGAAAAAGAATATTAACATACATTTATACACTTTTAATAAATTTTAGCAGTTCACATATTCCCTAAACTTAGGAAAAATGCTTGTATCCTAGTATCTAAGACAGGTAATTACCTTCATTATCATTTTCATCGCGGTCGAAAAACTTTTCGCATCCGTCACCAATGTCATCTTCAAAGGGCTGAAATAAATAAATGAATAACATTAAAATTACCAGGCACCTACGTCCTACAAGGCACCTACAGGTCGTAAGCCCTGTAGGTGCCTTGAGTTCCTGATTCTTCTACAATATAACACCTACGTCTCTATTGAGATGTTGAAAAGTTTGTCAAAAATATATCATTCATTATCAAAAATCCAAAGTTTGCCTATATGTAATTAAAAAAATATTCGATATTTTTACACATAGGTAGAAGTAGGTAAACAAACCAAAAATGAAATAATACTTCTGGTGCAGTTCAAGGATGACATCTGAAAACACATTTATGATTTTCTTCCACTTGGTTTAATTTGACTTACTAGTTTCGCTCTAGACGAGCATATTCAGAGTAGCAACTTCATCTCTGAAGATGCTCTTGAGCGAAACTATTAAACCAAGTGGAAGAAAATTATAAATGTGTTTTATTTTAATACATTATAATGGAATGCCATCAAGTATTGTCGATGGAAAAAGTAAGCAAAATTAAATTACCTATTATTACTGTAATTATGGTCAATTTATTGCCAAAATGACAATATCTTCCAAATAACCCTTATTTCCAGCCCAACCCAAACAACGACTACATGGTAAATAAATTGAAAAAAATTACTCTTAAGTAGTGAAATTGAACCCAAGTTAAATGACTTTGCGACTTAACCAAAAAAATGTTGAAATGCACTTGATATGAAAAAATAAATAATACTCACAAACATTTCGATGTAATGCGAGGAGACTTTTCGTACGTAGACAGTCAACAATCGAAACACACTGATGTAAATTTTTGAAAGGGCCCGTGTACGAATAAAAAATATTTGCTGAATATGATTGAATCTAAAACAATACACACATGTTTTACAACAATCGCAATGCGCTTAACATGCATAATTATTTATTTGTGTTGATATTAAACTATGTTATTATATTGATGCTAATACTGTGTTATAAAAAAAGTATAGCTGATTCAACAAAAACCACATGAATCATACTAATTCATCAAGTAAAATATTTTCGAAAAAAGTAAGAAAAAAGTATTAAAGTAATTTTATTTCAGCCATTTTTATCAAAATACGTGAAATGGGTTGAGATTATGGCATTGTCAGAATTAGTTGGATGAATTAGCGTTCTGAATTCGATTCCTATCAAAGGATAAATTTATTACAAATCTACTCTCATTCGATTCATTTATCAAGGTATGAAAACGGTAGATGAGAAAATTAAGTTTAGAAATACGATCTACGATTCGCTATGATTATTTGTCAATACATGTATATTATTCAAAATACATGCAGTATCTATCAATTAATGTTTTTTGATCAAACCTTAATACTTATTTATTTATTTATTTATTTATTTACTGTTGATTCGTTCAAGAGAATTTAATTCTCTGTCTTAAGCCAAGACGCGTGAATAAATACATTTTGTATGGTGTAGTGGACTTTGTACATGACAAAAACACCAACTTAGAGGCAACTAGATACTTTAATTTTCTAAAAAAATATAAACATTGTTATAGTTCGTCTTAAACTTTTTGAAACAATTTATATAAAATTTGAATTTAGCGACGACATCGTTTCATACAATTTGTAAGGCAGTATACACTACACCATGGGTGGCCAACCAGCGGCCCGCTGGGTGTCTACTTGTGGCCCGCAGAGCATATGCACACCTTTTTTTTCTTTTATTGTAGGTACATAATATTGGTATATTTGTGTTAATTAACAATCACAACGTTAAGCTGATTTTAAATAGCACGCACGCTGATCTTGGGTGGATAGCCATGAGCTGTGAGCGTGAATGCGGGGCGAGAAGCGTCGTACGACTGCGACCGCCAGATTGGATGAAAATTCCAAATGATTCTCAAATCTTTGGATTCGGAATATAATGACGTTACATTTTATGCAGAAGTAGGATGGCTGACCCGTGCCAAAATGTTGAAAAGAGTGTTTGATTTGAAGCAAGAAATACAATTATTTTTTACAAGCAAGTCAAAAAGTATCCCAGAATTTGAAGACACGGAGTGGGTTAGCGACTTTGCATTTCTGGTCGATATAGTAAGCCACCTAAATGTTGTTAATACTCGTCTACAAGGGAAATATCAACTAATTAATAACATGTATCTTATTTCCGCATTCCAAATGATACTTGATATTTGGGAACAAAAGTTAAGAACAAAAGACTTCACTCACTTTCCTACATTGTTATTGCAGCCAGACTTAGTTCTGACAAACAAAATAGGTCTCACTAAAATTTACTATATTTTGTTTATTTATTATTATTATTTGTTTTGTAAAACTCTTATTTAATAATTATATTTGATTCTCATTTAAGTTATATCTTTTTAATAAAACCTTTTTGTTTCCTTTTGCTATGAACATACATAGAATTATAAGGAACAGAAGCTGCGCGCAATACAAAATTCGTCATAAAAAGAGATACATGTTAAATTTACATATAATCTAAGGCTATGAATACTAAAAAAAATGTTGTACGGCCCGGTAGGAAATCTCATTTCTAAAATCTGGCCCGGCTGCTGAAAAGGTTGGCCACCCATGCACTACACCATATCTCAAGGATCTCGGGGACTCAATAGTTTAATACTAATACTTAATCTCCAAACATACACATACCATCATACTGTATTCATATTCTGGGTAGGAAAAAAGTTATTTTATTATTTTTTTTATTTATTTGTTTATTTATATATTTATTTATTTATTAATTTATTATATTTTATTTATTTTTTTATTTTATTTATTTATTATTTATTTATTTATTTTCTTATTTGTTTATTTATTTATTGATTTATTTATTTACTTATTTATTAATTAAATAATTAATTATTTTATTTATTTATTTATTTATTTAATTATTTATTTATTTATTTATTTTTATTTTTTTTTTTTTTTTTTATTTATTTATTTAGGTAGAATAAACAAGAGTGAAATAAAACAGTATAAAATATTATCAAAACAGTATAAAATAACAATAAGAAAATATTGATGCAAACCAATTTGATCAATGTGATCGAAATATATAAATGAATGATCTAAATGATCGAAATTTATCAAAATAATCAATGTGTACCAATTTGATCGATATGTATCAATGTAATCCCAATTTATTTGTGATTATTGTTTATAATAATTATAATCCTACTTCCACCACCACCCTATCCGCATGTGGGGACTGTCAACGGCCCCTTCGCAGAACGCTAGAATGAACGACAAAAAAAACAATGCATGGCACGAAGAGTAGCTCATGGAGCCCTCTATATTAGCAATCTCGGCACCATGTTGCAAAAATAACAATCAACAAGTGCGAATTGAATAATAATAATAATAATAATGAACACTTCCTTGCACCAGTTTATTGCCGTATGGCAATATCTTCCAACTAACCAGTATTTCCAGCCCAGAGAAGCAATATTAGCTTGAGAAATTAATAAAAATAAATTTCTCCCCTGCTAGGGATCGAACACAGGACGCCTGCACAGAAACCAAACGGCTTACCAACTGTGCCACGGCGGTCGAAAATATAAAAATGATACAGAATTTCATAATGTTGAAAATAAGAAAACACTTAAGGGGGGGACTGCTGCCAACGCCAACGTACCTATTTTTTCAATTTGATGTACCATCATTATTCCTTATCAAATCGTTTTGAAAAAATAATTTAGATATTTTGGGTATTTATAAAGAAAAATATATATTTACTCTTTGATAATGTTCTGCATAAATTCTTGTAGAAAAATAATGGCATACCCCGATTTTCAACGATTATCTTATATTTTTAATAAAATATAAGGCGTAGTTCAACATATTTTTTTTTAAATTAAGGAAGACAATGCTTCGAATACCGTGGACAGATTTAATATCCAACGTACAAGTTTTGCGTCAAGCACATACGAGCAGAGAACTCCTGACAAATCTAAAAATTCGTAAGATATCATATTTGGGCCACATTCTGCGAGGAGAAAAGTATAAATTGTTGCAACTGATAATACAAGGCAAGATTGAGGGTCGTCGTGAAGTAGGGAGAAGGCAGATGTCTTGGCTGCGCAATATCCGACAGTGGACTGGAATGACGCAGGTAGGAGAGCTAGTCCGAATGGCGCAGGACAGAGAGGCATTCTCCAGAGTGATCGCCAACGTCGGGGGGACCTGATACGGTACACAGAGAAGAAGAAGAAGGAAGACAAAAATATCTAGAAAAATATGATGTGACATTGCCTTAACGCTTCAGGTTTAGTAAATAAACCTAAAAAACATTTATAATCCATTCAGCGCCATTGCGAAATAAAAGTTTTTTTGATTTATTAACTTAAATTGATGCATTTAATGCAACGTTACATCCTATTTTTTCAGATATTTTGATTTACTTTAATTTATAAAAAATATAATGATCTATACCTTATAGTTTTTTAGAAATTTAAGATAAATGTCAAAAATCGGGGTATGCTTATTATTTACCTACAAGAATATATAAAGAATATAATTTAAAAGTTAAGGTAGATTTTTGTTTATTAATATCCAAACTAACTAGGTTTTTTTTTCAAAATGATTCATATTGTAGTAAAGATGCAAATTCAAATTGAAAAAATAGGTACGTTGGCAGCAGTCACCCTCTTAAGAAATAAGAAGCAATATTTATCAATATTAATAGTTTATTAATCTGTTCGAAATATTTCAACGTGATCGAAAAGTAACTACATGTAAAATTCTGTATCTTTATTGCATTCAATTATTGCTCTTGTATGTACAAGAAACTTGCATCGTGTAAATCAGCCTTTACTCTTGAAACTCGAATCCGATCCCGATTTCAAATTTACATTTACAACTTACTTATCTGTCGCCTGCGTACATTTAAATGAACGAATATTACTATGAAAACATACCTAACTACCGCATTCATTCTCCGTTACAAAGGTAGGTTCTTAGCGAGTCGGATCGTATTGGGATCGTATTTGCAGTCTAGAGTAAGGCCGACACTGGACATTCTTTTCCATCCTTTGACACCATTAAGGGGCTTTCTCACTACGGAATATATATTACATTCAAAGTCATAAAATGATATCGCTCACCGTACTTTTAAATGGGACTGTTCACACTGAGACAGAATAAATATTACATTACAACAATATAGGTATTTTGTCGGTCGATCGAGCGAATATATTTTCACTATTTTACTAGAAAACTCCGCCGGCGTTGTCCAGCCTGTTTTTTTATTTTTATTGATTTTTTAGAACCAACAGTTTTCAATGTGAAATTATAATAGGTATAATTATATTGACAGGTTATAAACCTTTTAAAAGTTCTTTTAAATAGTTTAAACTAAGTATGTAAATTATTTAACAATTGCAAAAATATATTTTTTCAGCACAGTTATATTAAAATACGAAAAAGAAAAGAGTTAGGAAGAGTAGGTATAAGGAGTAGGTAAGTAGGAAGAGTATTAAATATTAAGCCATCTGCATCCGCAACAAAAACGAGCCAATACTGACCGACCAGTCAGCAGGCCAAGTCAGTAAAAAAGTCGAGATCCGACAACGTATCGCTGCTCTTCTCGCCATGTTTACGCCCGTGACGACAATTCGTAGTCACTAAGCGCTGTCGAGTTCGTAAATGCACTTATTAGTATTTGTCGCCGTTAGGCTGGCTTGCGGTACATTTTTGAATTATCATTTATGGCAATACACAATATTTTCCCCATGATTTGAATAAATGTCAAATTTGTTTACATAAATTTGTTAAATAAATATAATATGGTCATATTTTAAAGCACGAAAGCAAGTTATAATACGATTAAATTAAGTTTCTTTTGTGTTTATTGAATGTTTTGAGAGTAATTTTAAAAATTATTTTTAATTATATTTCGATCAATTTATCAAGTGTGATGACATCAGCGGTTATTTTTTTACTAAAAACTACGCCGAATTTTCTTTTGTTAAATGTTAAAATACATATGTGATAAAATAGCTTACAAGAATACTTTCTCAAAATGAAAAATTATTTCAAATCTATGCTTACGGAAAACATTTACGGACACAGAATTATAATGTTATAATCTAAGTACGGACGCATATTTCCAATAAATATATAACCATGTAAAACTTTTGTTACGCGGTAATTAGCTATAAATGAATTACGCGGAATATTTAAAGGGTTTGAAGAATCTCTTAAACGGCGTCGTTTAACCCGTTTATATAATTATTCTCAAAATAAATATGAAATTCGGCATTGTTCGCGTAAAAAATGACATTTAATTCAACATGGCGGCGTTAGATCTTGTCTCTCTCCTCGATGTCGACCCAATCTCGCCGTCAAATAAGTGGGCGAGAACGATTCGACACGTTATCTGCTTAGTGACTACCAAAACAGTTAATCTCGACATTTATCGGTCGAGATCTACTTACAGACTTAGCCTGCAGTATTGTGTTCACTAGTCAGTATATACAGTAGGTATACAGAGTACAATGCCTATGTAGGTTATTTATAATATTATTGTTACAAGTAGTATGCACCGAAGTTTAGCACCACAAACCATTGTAGAATACACAACAAAATCATGTAGCTGTGTTAGAGGTCTACGTATATTTTTATTAATTTTATATGTTTCATTAAAATAAAAATAAAATTTATATTAGGTATTGTATATTATGAATGTAAAGTAATAATCAAAACATAATTTTATTTCGTAGGATATTAGTGAAAATTTTGTGCGAGATATTAAATATGTCAACGTCATTAAGTTTAGTATTAAAAATATAGCATGATCTATCAATGAACTTATTTTTTCTTATATTAGTGTTACACTTAGTGATTTCGAACGTATTATTGGTTTTGGTATTTCGGGGTGGAACATGAATATTTGTAATTTCTAGTAGATAAGAGCAGTATATCATATCTATTGTTTAAGATTTTATATAAAAAAATTGCGTCGTTGATTGTTCTTCTTATCTCCAGTGGTGGAATTTTAGATGATTTTTAGACGATTTATATATTATTATATTTACAAAATTCATTTTGAATTCTATCAATTCTCTGTTCAGAACTCTGTTTATATATAAAAATGGTAGATTTGTATGTTTTATTTTTTTTTAATATTGTTATCTAGAATCTCTAATTAATCTGTCCCTTCATTCCATTATTTCCCTTCAGTCCCTACAGTCCTTTCCGTCCCTTCAGTCCCTACAGTCTCATCAGTCACCTCCAAGTGATGAACAAATGCAAGACCAAGACCGAGGTGGTCTTGATCTTGAATTTACAGATGTGGTTTTGTTCTTGATCTTCGTCTTGCATACTCAATCGAGTTTTGGTCTTGGATACCCAGTCCTGGTCTTGCATATACAATCGAGTCTTAGTCTTGCAACCTTTTCAAAGAAACATTTTTTATTTTGCTGTTAAAATTCAGTAATTTTAATGAAATATGACAAAAAACACCAATTTATAGTATTATGTATGTCGATAGTATGTAGTAAATAACATTTTAATTAAAAATAATTCAAACATACATAAATACTTATGTAACTACATATATACCAACATCAATTTTTATATATATATAGATGTTTTGATGTAAAGTCCGTACTGAATTGAACTGTTTACTTAAATATCCACAACAGTAATTTTTCGGTCGATCGAGCGTTTTTAAAATGTATATTTTGCTAGCGTCTTCGCACGCCGTTTTTCCCGCGTCACATCGCCCTCAGTTCATTTCTGTGAGTGACCACGAGCGTATATACGTATTTTGTTTCTTATAATAACATTAGCAATGGAACACTTCATTGAAAGTATAAGAAAATATCCTTGCTTATGGGCAATCAACAGCCCCGATTACAAAATAAATGAATTTAAGGATGCTGCATGGAGAAGAGTTATAAAAGAATGTGATTTACCGGACAGTAAGTTATTTATTTATCTTTTTGTACATAATACACACATACAAACCATCACGCCATGTCCCACACGGGGTTGGCAGAGAGAACCGAACGCCTTGTCAACATTCATGCATCGTCTCATACACGTTCGTCTGTTGTCCATGCTTCTAACATTTCCATCTTTCAGAATATCGTTCACATGGTCATGCCATCCCTTTCTTGGGCGTCCCCGACCTCTCAATCCATTCCTGTCCGCATTGTATATTTTCTTCGTCAATGATAGGAAAACCAAACGTTATTATGTATTTATTTCTATTTTAATTATTATTGTTACACAGCAATCTGTTTAGTACTCTTGTACTTTGCCATGATACGCTTCCGCCAGTGTTGAAAAATCGACAAAATTCTTCCCTTATTAAAAAACTTTCATTTGAATATCTGAAACCTGATTGGGTCAGCGGCGTCAGCTGTTTGTTAGTTATTGAAGTGAGTTTCTCAAAAGGCGTATTGATATTGTTATTGATTAGATAGTTATGCAGTACACATGTAGCATTGACAATTTTATCAACAAGCTCAACACGACATTCAAATGGTTTTCGATACACTCTCCATCTTGCTGCTAGAATTCCAAAAGCATTTTCAACTACCTGGCGTGCTCTTGATAATCGGTAATTATAAATTCTTCGACTGTCTGATAATTTGGATTTCGGGTAAGCACGCATAAGATTTTTCATTAAGGGGAATGCTTCGTCACCTATAAATACGTAGGGTAGATCCGGTCCTCTTGGACACAGTGGTTGATCGGGCGGTAAATTCAATTTATTTGTTTTTAATTTATGACCAAATACACTGTCGTTTAAAATACCACCGTCACTGTAGCGTCCCATAGACCCAACATCAATGTAAATGAATCTTTTATTTGCATCAACTACAGCCAGTAAAACAATTGAAAATGTTTTCTTATAATTAAAGAAATTTGTGCCAGAACTTGGTGGCGCTTTTATTATGACGTGCTTGCCGTCTATAGCACCAACGCAATGATGAAATTGACAAGTCTCTTCAAAAACTTTTGCGATTTCTTTCCATTCACTTTCGATAGGTTCCTTCAATACTAAAGGTTGAAGATGGGTCCATAATGCTCCACAAACACTTTCAATAATTGTTGATACTGTATTCATACCCATTCTGTAACTGTAAGCCATTGATGTAAATGAATCACCTGTTGCCAAGTACCTGTAATAAATATAATAATACAAGCGTTAATGTTGTAAATTTGATTTTGTTACAGTAAAAGAGGCAAAAAACTTATGGAAGAAGCTAAGAGATGGGCATAGGCAGTCATTAAGTAGGAAGAAAACTACTACTGGACAGGCTGCTGATAACGATAAAAGCTGGAAATATGATAAATTTATGGAATTTCTGCTTCCATACATGGGAAATAGACAGAGAACCACAAATGCGGAACCTATACCAGAACAGGCAGACTCGCAGCAATCTCAAAATACTACAAATAATGAAACAAATATTGATGTGGAAAATAATTTGAACCGTATTGAAACCATAACAAGAAAAAGAAAACATAATGATAGCTTGGTTAAGTATTTAGAAGAGGAAAAAAAAACAAGGGATAAAAGAGCCGCTGAAAGAGATTTATTAAGGAAACAATTACTGACACAGACACAGCAAGAACAGACAGATGTAATGAAGTCTTTTTTTAATACAATGTATGAAATGAGCAAGAGTTTACCTGAACACGTCCAAATTAAGATACAGCGTGAAGTTTTTAATATAGTGATACAGTCTCGAGAAGCAAATTCAATTCATAACTTCACTGGAGGCACACCCTTTAGACTTCCCATTCCCACCTCTCGACTTGTATCATCATATTCAATTCATATTCCCCATCAATCATCACATTTGATACATAGCCCTCAGCCACCACATTCCTATCGTGTGACTTCACCCCCACCTCCGACCTTATCAAATACAAATGTAAACACATACAGTCACCAATCCTCACATTCAATACATAGCCCTCAGCCACCACATTCCTATCGTGTGACTTCACCCCCACCTCCGACCTTATCAAATACAAATGTAAACACATACAGTCACCAATCCTCACATTCAATACATAGCCCTCAGCCACCACATTCCTATCGTATGACTTCACCTTCACCTCCAACTTTATCAAATATAAACATAAATAGTAGCAAATCATCATCACCAAGAACAAGTTTTTAAACCTTATTAGGACAGTGAAAAAAACTGTAATTATTAAAATTTTTGTACTATGTGTCTTTTTATATTATGTATATTAAATAAAAAAAAATCATATTCAAAATTCAATATATAGCCCTCAGTCACCTCATTCCTACCGTATGACTTCACCTTCACCTACAACATTATCAAATGTAAACATCACCAATGTAAGGACTCCGATGTGAAGATTCTATCTACTAGAAATTGTCCAATTTTAAATACTGAGTTCATTAATTGATTTTTTTTATATTTAAATAACAATACACATTGAAAATACACAAACATTGAATACAAAAAAGATAGACAGTTAAAATATGTCATACATGTCAGTTGTCTGTGTGATGGTTGCATAGATATTATTGTCACAGTTATCTTCCTTGTGCCCAACTGCAGACAATTGTGACATAGTATTTGTTTGATTTTTTCTTTGACTTAGTTTTTGTTATATATTTTAAGTTGATTTGTTGTTCTGAATATTCTCAAATTTCAATATTGTTCACATTTCACTGTAATTGTAAAGTCGCTCATCTCGATACAGGTCCAACCCTAGTGAGATGATGAATGTTTTTTTATGTACCTATGTAATTTTGACAAATAAAAAAAATACAAAAAAATATTGAAAACATTGGCACATTTTTTAGGGTTGTCAGATACTTATTATTAATTTGTAGTTTTGAGATAATTTTTTGTATTATCAATAAGGTATTTGTAAGTAAGTACTAAATAAAAACTATAACAATTGAATAAATAATTATGTTTTATTTTGAAACAAACCTTAAAGTCATCGCTAGTCTCTCCGTGGAAGGAATACTTTTTCGTAAATGCGTGTTTTGCTTCATAATGTCATCGTCAATCATAGAATGAAGTTCGATGAATTTGCTTTTAGTCATCCGGTAATAATTAAAAAACTTTTCTTCATCCAATTCATTAAAAAGTCTGAATTCACCAAATTCCTCTCTAGACTTTATATGATTTGATATCCAGTATCTACGCTTATATTTTTTACTTAACAGTAACACACGTAAATCGAATTCTGCATCATCTTCGTCTGATGAACTATCGAGGCTTTTTAGCAAAACAATATCCATTTTTAACTTGACGGACGAGGTGACGTTATGATGCAATGGCGATCGCAACTGAACTGGTTTGGTTAAGGCCCTGTTCAGTTTTGCGAAAATCTCGCGGATGCAAATCTATTGACCGCGCGGATCTTATATACATTAACGCCTTACTATTCGTTGGTTACTTCGCGGATACCGCAAACGCGCCATGTCTGAACAGGCCCTACAATATGTAGCAAACGCGCCATGTCTGAACAGGCCCTAAATATTATATCTCACAGTGTGAACACCAATTGTGGGACATAAGATATATTAAGGAATATAATATACGTTATATTCGACAGTGAGAAATGAGCTTTCAGCAACATGATGGTATATATCATTATGAATATAATATGCAAATATATACATGTAAACAGCTATAGATCACAAAACCTTCGTTAAATGTACTTTAAAGTGTCAACTATGGGGTACCTACATTTAAAACAACGATTATTATTATGAGAAAATGCTCTTTAGAATATCAGTTGATTATCCACCTACAATGGCTACCGCAATTATTTTTAATGCTTCTATCCGATAATGTCCCATGTAAGGCACTTCCACGAGACGAATAAAACTAAAAGTTATACCCGAGTAAAGAGTGTTGGCCAAAATGCAAAGATAAAAACGTTTCAACATGTTTGTCAACACATAAAACCAAAAAGTTTGTACACTTATTACGAACCAAGAAAATAATTTTACTATTGAAAAAAAAAATTAAACGCTTCATTCAATCGTACTTCGTACTACCATGGCTCGACTAAGTATGCATTCTTTTTAATACGGCATTCGTGGCTCAGTTGGTTAGGTATCTGACTGCTGATCCAAGGGACCCGGGTTCGATTCCCGGTGGATACACAGTTTTTAATTGTATTTTCAGTCTGGATCTGATAAATATCATAAGTCTCCAGAATGTGGTAACTTGTTATTGGGTGCGTGTTAAATAATTATTTAACACAGCACCTGTTAGTTAGTTAGAGATGGCGAGATAGTTGGCAGTCCACATCACAGGAGGCTGAAAATGCAGCATAAAACAGACCCTGAGCCTAATAAAAGAAGAAAAAGAAGAAGGCACAACTATTTACAGAATTCACAAAAATCATAAACACACAGACTTTTTCCATGACTCCTTTGAAACTTACCGTAGACATATAAAAATATTTTTCAACCCAGTTCCCTAACTCCTTCAAACAAATGAACATGAGTGTTAAATAAATATTTGACATAGTACCTGTTAGTTGCCCGAGAAGCAACATTAAATAAATAAATAAATAAACAAGCTCCTTCCTTAACACCAATAATCCCTCCTTTTCCTCATTTTACGCTGATTAGGTATTTTTTTTATCAATCGTTTTTTTTCTCTTTTTATTGTTATTCATTTACTGCTCAGCATACTGTTTAAATATTTTATTTTCAATCTTTTTAATTAGAAGAAAACATTATTGGCTTGTACTAATTTTAATAGCACCATAACTAATTTTAATAGTTTTCTGAAATAAAATAAATAAATATCCACCACAATACATACTTATAAATAACTGTGGAAGTGCGTGCGTACCTATGTACATATATTAAAATTACATTAAAACTTAAAATAATTTTTACACATTTGAATGAAGAATGCGGTGTTTTTATGATGTTTTTATTTCGTATTTTTTAAAAATAAACATTTTATTTTATACATGTTAACGTTAGAAATTTAAAAATGATTAATAATTAATACAGTTGGTGAATGCCATAAAAATTACACTTGTTTAATGTTTTCCTCGAAAAAAATCATTAAGAAGACACAGGGAACAAACAAAAAAAAATCGAGCTTCGAATCAATTAAAACTTTTTGTTTTCTTGATGGAGTAAACATGACGAATATTTAATTAAGTACCTACTTTCCTTCAAAATAATAAACAAGGGGTAAAAAAATACCACGACAAAAGTATTATGTTATGTACCTATATAAATTATTTTATTAAAATTAACTTATTTAATAGTATATTATTCTAACATAACAATAAAAATGTATCCAGATATTTTTCTTTATTTATATGCCATACAGATGAAACGGGAAAAATGATAGACAAATCGAATTTTATATTTTTTTACGCAAACAATATAATATATATTCTACTAACAAGATATCTGAAATGTTGATGTAAACTATTGAAACAGCTTTTATTTTGATTTAACTCCATTATTTATTAGCTAAAACCAATCTAGATCCGTAATGTTACATTTTTAACATTATAATATTATTTTTTCATAATATATTAATTTTGTACTATCCATGCCTGTCGCGGGTTTCTCCACATTATGGGATATGCAGTGAATAAATACATATATTTGAAGATCTTATATCTATGTATATATTTTTTTATTAGTTCACTTAGGAAGAAAGAATGAAGAACGCCTGACGATGAAAATATACAAAGCTGACAGAAACGGAATAAAATGTCGAGGGCGCCCAAGCAAAGGATGGCACGACCATGTGAACGATATTCAATAAAACGGAAATATAAGAAGCGTGAACAACAGACGAAGCATGAATGTTGACGAGGTGATGAATGTGTTAAGATGAAAAATGTGGCATTCTATTCACTCTGCCTACCCCATGAGAGACATGGCGTGATGTATTTATGTATTTGTTGAACAGACCCTTAAAAGCAAAATGATCGTCATAGTGATTTTATACCGTTGTTTACGTTGTAACGTTGTTTTTTTGTTGCTATCGATGTTTTGTATTTTATTTTTATTTTGAAATTGTATTATACCTATGTACTTTGTTTTCTTCCGTTTAATACCTATATAATTGTACTTAAATCTATTTTAAAAGCATATTAGGTTTTGTTTTTGTACATCTTTCTGCTCTAATTTATTTATTTATTTATAATATTTATTTATTTAACATTTTTTTTAATTTAACAACATTACAATTAATGTTATATAATAATTTATTATATTTTCTATAGTTAAATTGTTGGATTACCTCATCGAAAAGATTAAAACCTTGTGCTTGATGAGGGAATCATAAGATATTAGATAATACAATAAAATATAGAGTTATACAATGATGAAAAAAGCTATAAAACAAAAAACAAATATACATATAAAAAATCAATAGAAAACGGACTATTCGAATCAATTTTAGTCATATCAATACATTACATCATTATATACGTACATCAAGTTTAGATTGTGAAATGTTTTTTCAGTCTTTGTTTGAACCTTTTAAAATACATATTTATGAATTTTAAAATCGCTTCGGAATCATATTGACATATTTTTTCATTTTTTTGCAAAACATTACCTTAAATAATTAATTAGCGCAGAAACATCAACAAATAAATAAGAATAATAACATATTAAAGTATTTGTCTGAAAAAGTATTTTTGCTCTTGCTTCAATGAAGGTAGTTCCAATATAATATAGTCTAGCCCTAGTAATTCTTTTTAAATTACTTAAATAGAAAACAATCATTTCAGAGTCATACGGTGACAGGTTTTTATCCTTTCCATCACAAAAATCATAGATCCTAATATTGTTTATCAAAAACACTTTCGAGATGATTTTCTAAAAATCTCTACACGCACAAAATTATAATTCTCAGTAATTCCTTTATAATACAAATTAATAACATAAAAGATAAGGGGGAAAATCCATTCAATGTACTGCTTGAGGTTATCTAAATATTCTAACAATTCTATTTTGAATTCTTTTTAATGGTTTTCAATTTACCCGATTATCCTGTTTCTGAGCCAAGAGACTATTTTTACTCAACCTAATGGTTTTAATGGGTTCCAAAAATCTTTGAGTATTTTAGCATAACACAACATGACTGAGTTAATTTTAAATGTTTTTGATTTTAATGATTTAGAAATAAAAATACTTGATTCGCTTTATATAGCTTCAGTGGTTTCAATATACCACACAGGTATTTTATATTTATTTATTATTATTTGTTACTAGTTTTTTTTATACCCGACGGTTGTGTAAGTTTAGTCGTTGGATCCTTTCGTCCTTCTTGAATGTATTCTAAGTAAGTATATCGTTTAAAAAAGAAAACCTTTGAGCGAGGAATAAATTATTAAATTTATTAATTAAAAACATGTAATCTTTCTTGGTTCTCGCCTGCGATACAAACACTAACGCTACGTCCTACGTAGGCGATTCAAAGCGAACGCGATTGCGAAGCGATGCGGTGCGGATACAAGCGAATTCAATGCGATGCGGTGCGACGCGGCGGCTCTGTCCTACGTGTGCGCGAATCGTTCCCTCTGCCGCCAGCTACTGTCATGGATGTACGTATATAAAATACTCAAGAAGTATGTACGGCAGAGAAGTGAAACTAATATTGTGTAATAAATAATAATAAATAATAATTTTAGGAACGCGAATTTTAGGATTTGGCAAAAATAAATGGGACTACAAGTAAACACATTTATTTATTATTGCTATTTTACATTAGGATGTTGTTCAAAACACACAAAGTTTCCTCTCGCTTGCACGAATGTCAAATTTTGATATGTTTCCCGGAAAGATGTAAATTCAGTCTCATTTATTAATTCAAGATCACGTAATTCTTCATACAAATTGTGATATCCCCCATAAATATGCCTCTCTAAGTACACAATATTAGTTTCACTTCTCTGCCGTACATACTTCTTGAGTATTTTATATACGTACATCCATGACAGTAGCTGGCGGCAGAGGGAACGATTCGCGCACACGTAGGACAGAGCCGCCGTGTCGCACCGCATCGCATTGAATTCGCTTGTATCCGCACCCCATCGCTTCGCAATCGCGTTCGCTTTGAATCGCCTACGTAGGACGTAGCCTCAGAAACAATACATATCCATATCCATACATTGAAAACTACATACATACATATTTACACTACACCATCCATGGCAACGAAAATCAACAAAATGTATGAAACATTTTTGAATGAATAATGGCGACATTTACACAGAGAATACTTACTTTGAAAATACATAGGAGAAAAACATAAAAGAAATTAAATAATCACCATGTTATTCACTCAAATTCTAAATTATAATTGAAATATTTTGTATTCGTGTTAAAAGGTATTTCTTACCTTTACGTAAACAAATATTTGCTTATGAAAAAGTAATTTTTGCAGTAGACAAAAAATAGGTAGTACCTATGAATTACATAGTAGGTATACGAAATTCCCGATAGATGACGTTAGATACGATGCAAGTTCTAACGGAAAGCGGCAAATTTCCGTGGATAATTTTTAACTTGTATTAATATTAGAAAAACATTCTTATTAAATGAAATAATAGCCATGTCACCTTTATCATCACCTTGGCATTATAGACCATATCGCTAATGTCAAATGGTAGTGGGCAGGTCACGTGGCAAAACAGGAAGCTGACGGATGGAAGGAAGGACGTCCACCCAAGAAAATATGGGCTGACGATATCGCGGTCGTCAAGCCAGAATGTTGTACAAACGAAATGACTACTTTACAGGAGAGACAAAAATACATTTATTTCTGTAACGGTTCACTTTATCCATGTATGTAGTTTTTTTAGAAAATTTAACAAAATTGAAGCCTCGTCGAGGATTATTACCTAAATTTCAATAACTAGTGAATTTCTTATATATTTTGCACATATGCCCCTCTGGCTCGCTAATGTTTCTAGATGTGGACTCGATTTTTACATAGAAAATTTATAATTATTGTAGGCATAAAAAAAAACTTAAGTGACAGACGAAATGCGAGCGAAATGAAATAGCGCGCAATCTTCATGGCTATACATGTTCCATATTCAATAATTAATTGCCTTGAATTGAACACGTATTAGCAGGAACAGTTTGCGTTGCTACACCTTGTGCATTTGGAGGACACATGCCTTGAATTCAACACATGATGGTTCTGTATTTATGTTTGGAGATTAAGTATCAAACTATTAAGTCTTCTTAGATATTATTGTGTATAGGCGACTGCCATTCAAATTGTATGAAGCGATGTCGTCACTAAATTCAATTTTTATAAATACTGTTAAAAAAATTCGAGATGTACTTCTACAATATTAATATTTTTTATAGAAAATTAAATAATCTAGTTGGGGTATTAAGGCTTTTTTCGATATTTTTAAAAACTTTGGAAATATCGGCAGTAAAACACATAAATTTGTCATAAAAAAATATTTTTCATAATAAAAAATGTTTGAGAAATTCTGGATTTTTTTTGAAGAATTAAATTTGAGATTTTGTATTTGTCTATATTTCAGCGTTTAGCTTTTATGGTTTTTGAGATATATGGAAAAATAAAGTATAAATTCAAAAGTTGATTACGCCTGACTGAAACAAAAATTCAATATTCTGAGTAAAAAAGTTTTGTAGGCCTACTAATCTTTATATATTTTGATATTTTAGGCTCTGTAAATTGAGCGGATCAAAAGTTATAAGGGACGGACAGACATACACACACACACCCTCACACACACACCCTCACACACACACCCTCACACACACACACACACCCTCACACACACACACAAACACACACACACACACACATACACACACACACACACACACACATACACACACACACACACACACACACACACACACACACAAACACACACACACACACGAAATATTCTACTCGGAATTCTGAGTAAATCCGTTTAGGGAAAATATATGCTGCGAAGCCTCTAAATTGGTGTTTTTCGACTTCAAAGTTGGAAAAGCCGTGAAAAAAGTAGACCCTGCATACAATTCCTTCATACCCGCGTTTAGTATTTAAACTGTCCCTTCCTTCAAAAGAATTTCATTCTCTTGAACGAATCGACAATTGGAAAATAATTCATTTTGCTATCACACCATCGGGTGGAGGTGATACGGAAAAAAATAACCTCGAATGCTTCAAATAAAATTTATAAACGTATTTCTCTGATATTCGATTTATTACGACCGAACGTTTTTACTATAATTAAATTATTTAAAACCTTTTTTTATATTTATTTAAATATACAAGTAACATTCAATACATATTACGTGTTATAAAAAAAACTAACTAATGTTTCCTTTCCTAATTTAGGCTAGAAGCTTATAATTAGGAAAGCAGCAGTTCTTTGCTTACACAATAAAAATATTTTACACACAATCTATATAACAAATCACATAACAAAAATAAAAAAATAATGTACAATTAACCTAAATTGAAAACCCTAGAGGCATACATGTCTCAACTGGAAATCGAATCGATTACTTCGTAGTCGTAGTTCGTATCAAAATGAGCCAATATTATAAAATCCATTAAATATTTTTCGTTGAAAATATCTACGTGTGTGGAATTCAGAGTTGGCAACTACTCACACGCTTTATACAGCGCGTTAAGTAGCCACCTTTTTTATTTTCAATTTAAAAATAAATATTTTCTGCTTGACGATGGTTGAGTGTCCAACTTTTTTATTTCTCTCAAAAATGTGTCAGTTTTTATGTGAACTTATCATAATTACACAACACACGCGCCCCCACTTGGACCAAATGTGACTATTTAATATTATAAAACCCTAATTCTGTTATTCTCAACCCTAGAGCTACCTCTAAGGGCCTTTTTAACTCTGCGGACGGAATATAATATCCACACGGGTCTAGTAAAGTCTAATTATAAAATAATGCTCAAACATAAACTGAATTAAGGACGTTTCAAAAACACTACGATAAAAATATTTTTCCTGAGGTCGTCCCTTAGTCATAACATCTTATTACTTGGTTGGGTATCTATACTATATGTATGTTCACTTCCTCATAATATAGTATAATGCTTCCTTGTCGTATGTAAATTTCGTACGTTGCCCACTCGTTTGGTATTATATTTCCTGAAACAAAACTATAAAACTGGACAAGACTTGGCTGTTGGTGTTATATCTGATTCTACATATAGCCAAATCTGTATTAATAACTGCGGCACTGATTGTTGAGGACATTCGGAGACACTTTATATTCATAAAGTGACACATCGAAGAGATTAATAATTACACTATGTTTATACATTTAAATTGAACGAAAAATAAGCTATCAATCATTCAAATCAATATTTTGAAATGTGCATACACCATATTGCTTAAATTATTAAAAAAAGATACTTTAATTTGATACCAACATAGGTTTGATCTGTGCAAACTGAATGTAGTGAAGATTCGAACTCTTATTTACCTTTTCAAAATGCCTAAAACTGTTTTTAATGCGTTTAATACAAATGCGCAAGGTAAAGATGATATTTGGAATTATTGTGGCTGTCGTGCAGTTACAGATGGCTTGATTATGAACTTGTATTTTTTTATAATGTTTTTCTTTTAACAATTTGCAACTCAAGCCTATGTAGGAATTGATCTGTAAAAATAAATTTTCTAAGTTCATCTTCCAAAATTAAATTTATTAGGCCATATCTACCGCTATTGGAAGTAACATGCTATGGAAAGATGGTCGAAAAAAGACTGATAAAATTGACAAAGAATAACTCCTGTAACGTAACATATTTTTTTTAATTTAATCTAGGTCTACCTAATTCTATTCATTATTTTATGCAATAGCCAACTACATATCTCAGTATCGTAGTTTTATTAAATGTCTAGATAAATTACTATCTGCCGACTTATACGATCCTCCTACGCCATATTTACTATCGTTTGTACAACATCCGTTGGAAGTTTAAAGACTGTGTTTATGGCGTAGGAAAAATATGGCGAGAACTTGCCTCGTGCCGTAAAAATGACAAAACCTATTTGAGTGGGTTTTTTTTTATTAAAATTACATTTTATTATTATTGACAATTTTCTCGGATATTCCATTAACATATTATATGAGCTTTTGCGAAAAGAAAATAGTTTGTATATTTTTGATCAAGATGGGTAAATTTATTTACATTTTGAATACAAAAATGATGCATATTTAATATGAAACGAATTGAAGGTGATATTTTTTTCGAGAAACGTACGAAGGCAGCAGTAAAGGTTCTAAATAAATTGCAATTGACATTCAATAAATAAAATCTATATATTTTGTCATGTGTTTACAATCCGATATAATCAAATTTTCAAATTTATAAATGAATAATGCAGAGATTGCACACAGAGAGTTTTTAGCGGTTGCTTTCTGTGTATAAGATGAACTGTAATAATTTTAATATCATTTAATGATTCGGCGGATATTTTGTGGTAGTTAATACTAACCATATTTGAATTATAAATTAGCTATAAACATCTTGTTGACTATAAACAAGTGGTTTATAGCTAATTTATAATTCAAATATGTAATAATTTTGTTCATCCTCTGTTACTTTATATTGACATCATATTAAAATATTTATTTGTGTTTCACTAATATTTATCAATACTGACACTCAATAGTGCACAATGCTCAGAGAAGGTAAAAATCTATTCATTTCGTTTCAATATTTCTTTCTAATACGGCTATTCTTCCTCCACCACCACCCGTTCTGTTTATGGGGACAAATAACGGCCCCTTGCAAGAAAGAACACTAAGAACATACAAAGAGTCCATAGAACTCAAAAACCTTGCAGATACTGCTCACCGTTAACTGAAAGTGAAGAAAAGAGTGAATAACCGTATCTTTGACAAAAAGTCGTGGCTACAAGATCCGCATGTCTAATGGGTCCGAAGAAATTCCGTTGGACATCGTTGTAGAGTTCTTATCGGAAAGTTGACGCGGAGAAGTTAGTGTATTCCCATAGAATATGCTCAAAAATCTATTCGGGGTTGTCACAAAGCTAATATGAGGACGAATAGGATAAGTGGGAGAGAAATGCCATATATAATTGAGCTTTGACTTCTAACAAGGTTGTGAATTGAAGCTCGTCGCTGTAAATAGGAAGGAAGTCTGTCAGTAGCGCAGGTTCTGTAAGCCTTTGCCAAAGATAATAGAGCGAAGCACAGGCCAGAAAGCAGCAGACGTCGGATGTATTGGGTTTCACACGTTTGAGTTATATAATTTTTGGTCAAAAATTAATATGAACAAAATACATGAAAAAATGTAGTTAATAATTCAGTTTTATAGGCATGATGATTAATTTTGAGGAACTATCTCACGATGTATTTACGTAGGTATACACTGTTTTCCAAATGTATATACATTTCTACATAAAATAAAGGTTTAGTAGTGAAAATCGGTATTTCAAAATCAAACTTGACATTTACGCCAAGAAACGCTTACAGTGTCATGTCGTCTGCCGGTAACGTGACGGTATGATATTTCAACGATATGTTAGCCAATGTTTTTCTAAGACGATTTGTGTATTTAAAATTAATTCAAAAGGGCATATGTGTTGTGCGGTCCCTCAATGTACAAACACGTCGATAAAACACCTACTAAGGTATTTGTTTAGTTCCAAGAGAAAAAAAATCGAGAAATAAATGGTTAAATCTCGCACGGCGTATCCATAATTCTCGAATGAGAAATGCGATATTTTACTAAGTACGCGTTTACAAAATATTTACCATTAATTAGGAAATAAGCATATAGAATACTTCATGAATGTCCAAACGTCAAAAAAGGCCATCATAATTTTCCCGAGTATGCTTTTTAACTTATGAGCACATAATGTGGAAAGAAAAAGGAGCATAATTTATCGATTTTTGAAATGTAAGTTGTATTTAAATTAAAGATAAATAAAGTACTTAGATTGAAGTTTTTACGTTTCGAAATTCTGACGAGCATAAGTCTTTATTCGACGCAGAGAAATTTCCGACCATCAAAAGATCCATTCTAGGTAAATTGGAATTATTCGCTTAGATGAATCCTTGTTCTATTGCTATTTTTATTGTTTTGTTTTAGTTTTAACTACCTACACTACATAGTTAAAAAATCACAATAAAAAATTAAATGTATGGAGAACACCAAAATAAAGACAGGCCAGACCGACAGTGAATCATGCGATATTGTATTGAAGACAATCAGAAGACGTGACGCGAGCATACCGTGACCTCATGCTCTCTGATTCGCTCTGAATGGTATTATTTCTCAAAAATTGTTGGACTAACATACCTACTAACCAATATTCCCATAACTAACATAACCCATATTCCTATGTTGTATAATAAATTTTAGTAGTGTTGCAGTATTGCTTTATTGCTCTGTAGTGTTTATGTAAATTAAGAATAAATAAATAAACATATTTTGTATTTTCATTTTAATAATATTAATATTATGCACTCCTTTAAAATGAAAAAAAAATACATTTTTCAAATCTTTGTAACCTATTTTATTTATTAAAATTATAATTTCAATGTTTTTTTTTCTTACTGTCATCTCGCCTATTCACTCATTTTTAATAATAAATGTTGTTTTATATATACTTATGTCTGGAATAAAGCTTTCTTACTTTCTTATTTTGATTAGTTTGTTGTCATTTGACATTATATGTTTGTTGAGGTAATGATTGTGAGTGCAGAAAGTTGAAATTGTGTACCTATTTAGTGTGGAACGGGAATAATCACCTGGTTCATAATTGCATTTAATTGTCAATAAAAAAAGTAAACTGATAGTCCTAGAACAGGATTTCCTAGTTGGGCAATAGTTATCTACTTATTGTTGTCATTATAAATATGGTGGTCGAAACACCTCCTCAAAATATCTAAATAGTTGATCGATGAGTCGATTGTAACTTATTGTTTGTTAGAAAGAAGTTAGCAATAGAGTCATGATACTTCTCTTGGATGTTTGAATATCCCTATTTTTTAACAAATCAAAAATTAATAAAATATATATGATGGATTTTTTTACGATTTCTAAATAATAGCTCAACGATTTTGAAACGATGACAATAACTAAGAAATCCAATGATTTATATTTGGCAAGTGACAAATTTCCCTCATTTAATTTTAATATGGGTATATAGGTACCTACCTATATTTTATAATATTTATAGGTAGTTAAGGTAAGAAATTATGAATATTTGTCTCGTATTATAAATATATGTATGAGTTTCAAAGGCTTACAATTTTCGCAATAACTAATTGGACTTTATTGATTGGCAAATTTGTAATAGCTCTGGATGATCAGCTGTAATTATTATGTAACTATAAATAGAGATTTGGGAATTCGTGCAACTAATCGTTCCTAAATCCCCAACTAATTATCTTAAGTCCTGAACGACGCAACTTTAATCGCCGAACTATAGTTACGTCACATTTTTTCCTATTTATATTGAAATTAATGTCAGCGTTTTGGTATCTATAGGATTCTGGTAGATCGTTCACATCCTATGTGTTTCATTGTTCCGAACTCGCCGCTTTTGAACAGAGTATGGCTGAATTCGCTTTTTTCTATTATTCTCTGAGTTTTCACGGCTTTTTGTATTCTAGATAAGTGGTGGTGGTGTAATTATTGACGTTACTGAAGGGGAAAATAGGTTTTATCATTATTAAAGATCTATCAAAGCTATCAATCGTGGTTTCTTATTGTCTAATTGAGTAACTGCGGTGCAATGTATAGATAGTGTATAGAAAGTCATGATATATTATTGTAATATTAGTTTATACGACTGAATGTTTGTTTGGTTTTAAATAAAAAATATATATAAAAATTTTATTTTGTAAAAAGATCCGTAGGTACGTACTAACTTTAATATTCATTTGCAATGGTATCTGATACTACGGTAAGTACAGTCAAGATTAATATAAATTTTATAGCCATGCATGTGAGGGTATACCTATCGTAGGAACAAAAATGTATTTAATGCAATAAAAAAATAATTAATACATTTTTTATTTAAACCATTCACTTGTCACTCTTATTTGTATATAACAGTTACAAACAAGTAAATGGTATAACTGTAACTAAATAAATTTAGATAGCTCTAAAAACAATATTCAAATGAATAAGGTAAATGAAATAGGTAGTTACTTACACTGATTTCATGATTATTCCTTGCCAAAATACAACGTTAACACGGAAACTATTATACGCATAAGAAGAAAACAAATATTTATTCAATTCAATTTGTAAAGAATATTATACTAATAAAATTTAACCCATAGCATTAGTACAAGACTTCGCACAAGTGGAATGATACAAATCCAAAAAAATACATCATTTGGCCAACATTATTATTCATGCAATGGTGCAAAGTGGTATAATTTGACAGTGCAAATTAAAAAATATGCTATACTTACTTTATAGGTCCAAGCACTTCACCACTAGGCTACCCCACTCCAAAATACAGCAGCCGCAACGACATTGTCATTAACCATCAAAAGGTCTTCTATATTGTCTTCTAGGTCTTCTACGTCACTGGCATATCTCGACAGATGAGGAGGTGTTCGTCAATCTGTATCTCACCGCAATTGCAGGATACATCCTCTTCCACCCTTATACCCCACCCCAAAATAAGCTGTAATTATTTTTAAAATATGAATTTGTAGCTGCGCTCCGGGCTACGAACTGCAATATGTATATCCTCAACAATTCCCCATGATTCCCGACAATTTCCGAAGATTAACGAACCACAGACCATCGCTGACCATGCAGGTCAATGCGCAGATACTCATGGGTTAACCGTTTAAGTGAATTGAGTCCCGTTAATCTAAATTTACTTGTTACGACCATTTATTTATTTGGAACCCTTCATCACCACTAATTATATATTATCAAATATTTATTTAATTTAAATTTTGTAATATCATATTTAGAGGTAAATATTTTACATAGTAAATCTTTTTTAACTCGCACATAATATAATTCTTCTGATAAAATAACCGATAAATATATACCCTCATTTTTTTAATTTAATTTTTATTTTGTTCGTTAGAAGTAGGTACCTAGTATAAACTTTTGAGATTTTTTTATATTTTTGCTTATGCTGTCAAGTTTTTTCAAAAATCTTGTTTCTGTATCAATAGAGATATTTATGTATGTTCATTAATGTTATGATGCTTAAATTATGATGTATATACTTTTTTAGTTAGTTTGTATGTGTTGTGAAATGTGACACTTTCTAAATACAAGAAATTCTTATTTTGAAGTTGGGTTATTCATAAATATGCATTTATCCTTATTTAACCTGTAAATATTAAAATATTTTGTATTGTTTTTTTAAATTATGATGTATATACTTTTTTTGTTAGTTTGTATGTGTTGTGAAATGTGACACTTTCTAAATATGTACAAGAAAATATTATTTTATTATTTTGAAGTTGGGTTATTCATAAATATTATGCATTTATCCTTATTTAACCCGTAATATTAAAATATTTTGTATTGTTTTTTAAATAAATAAAAAAACTGAAATTGATTATAAATTTGCAACATTAGGATGTGGAATGATATAAACTATTGGTAGGTAGGCATACCTACGATTTGTAAATACGCATACACAAATAGGTAAGTACATTCATTTCACCACAGAGAATAAGAGCCATATCTTCTTTAGAGAACACCCCAAGACAAATAGAACACAATTCAAGAAAATAGCCTGGGGACTGTGGCAGTTGTCACTGAGCTGTAGTACCAAACAGTTTGCAAGGTAGAATAAATAGATGAACTGAATGCATTTAGAATTGGACTTTGTAGGTACTGCCAAGTGTAGGTATACTCGTATTTCATCAGACAACAAGATATCAAATCGACGTTCACAGAGGTAAAGACTTTGGGTTTGACTTTGCAGTCTTTACAGTCGAACCCAAAGTACAGGAATATAGTAAAATTTATCTTCGATTTACAGCTCAGTAATTTAGAATGTTGTACAATTCATTTAAGGGGGCGACTGCTGCCAACGTACCTATTTTTTTAATTTGATATTGCATTATTACATACTACAAAACGAATCATTTTGAGAAAAAATCTTAGTTAGTTTGGATATTAATAAAAAATATACCTTAACTTTTAAATTATATTCTGTATAAATTCTTGCAGAAAAATAATAAGCATAGCCCGATTTTTGGCATTTATCTTATTTTTCTAAAAAAACTATAAGGTAGATATCAATATTTTTTTAAAATAAAGAACAAAATATCTGGAAAAATATGTTGTGACGTTGCATAAATGCATCAGGGTTAAGTAAATAAACCAAAAATTTCTCAATGTCTTATAGTTTATTAAAAATATATGATAAACGTTGAAAATCGGGGTATGCCATTATTTCTCTACAAGAATTTATACAGAACATTATCAAAAAGTTAAGGTATATTTTTCTTTATTAATACCCAAACTATCTTAATTTTTTTTTAAACGATTTGATTATAATTGATGATATATCAAATTGAAAAATAGGTACGTTGGCAGCAGTCGCCCCCTTAAGAAAATAATAAATTCTCTAAAATCTCTGAAAACTTTGCAAAAAACACTCGCATCCATTGTATCAAATCAATCGTTAGTGGTTTAAGCAAAATGGGTATTGTAATTGAATTTCGCTACAAGGTTTAAAGCGAAAAAAAATGTATAACACAAATACCTAATAATTCATATACCTAACTCACGTAGTATAAACTGTTAATTCACAGAATTAAGTC
Source organism: Molanna angustata (assembly GCA_963576475.1). Classification (NCBI taxonomy): domain Eukaryota; kingdom Metazoa; phylum Arthropoda; class Insecta; order Trichoptera; family Molannidae; genus Molanna; species Molanna angustata. Next base: position 35,519,897 of record OY754966.1, read on the forward strand.
ATTTAATTAATGTTTTTTTATGAACAGGTTTCACGTAACACATGATATCCAGGTGTCGATGGCTATATTATTATGAACCTATAATTTATATGATTGATGGGGGTAACTGTAGAGGCCGCCCCAGAAACAACGATATAGACCAGATAATCGGTGACGTGTGCTGTTGCAGTTACAAAGAGATGAAGAGACTGGCGGACGATAGAGTTAAGTGGAAAGATCGAATGTTTGGTGCAGACTAATCCTAGGATTGTAACCCAGAAGAGAAAACCAAGCTATGAATTGTATATTTTAACATATTTGGTTTTCTATACCTTTCCTACTCCTAATAGATAAACGACTTGATGAGATGTACTCTTGTATGTATGAATCTTTAGTATCACGTAACACATGAGATCCGACTGTCAATAGCAAATGTATTTATAGTAGAAGAATACGTACTATACATTGAATATTTTAAAATTATATGTATCAAACTATTGAGACCCCGTAGATATTGTGTATTCTCACATACAAATTGTATAAATTCAATTTACAAGTAAATACATGAATTTGTCATTAAAAAAAGAAGATTTGTCTTAATAAAAGAAGTTTGAAAAACCATGGAACTTTTTCATTAGAACAAATTTGATATATTTTATTTGTCTATTAATGCAAATTTGAGATATTGAGTTCTATATTTAATGGTATTTGAGATATATGGATATATAAACAAAATTTATATATTTATAACCCCTAAATGGAAAAAAAAAATGTAAAAAAAATAAAATACAAATGTTTTTAAGGCTTCAAATTTTCTGTAATTTATGAAATTTCGGGCTCTTTGCATCAAGCGGATCAAAAATTATAAGGGGAGGACACTTACACAGACACACACATATTTTTTTCGAATTATGAGTTCATCAATATATTATACTTGCTTTTATACCCGGCGTTACTCGAGCAGGAAAATGTGATGCAATATGCCAACTAATCAAGAAAATCGTTTTCCAGTCCCCTCCGACCCTTCAGTCCCTCCATCCGTCCCTTCCCTTCATTCCTAACTGTCCCTTCAGTCTCAAATAATGTAAAGGGAAGTGGTTTGAAATTTCAGTAGGATTGGACTGGGAAAGAAATTTCAGCAAGATTGGAGTTGAAAAGTGGTTTTATAATTTGAATGAATTTTAACATTATGAAGAGTTTAGTGTTGGCCATAACCCCCATGTTCTTATATAGTGTTATTAGGTTCGAAAAGAGTAAGTATCCGCTTGTCTTATCCGCTAGGATCGTTGAATGAATTCCAAGTACATACTTTTTTATTAATTCGTTTATAAGATGAATATATAAACAAACAAAAATTTAGATAATTATTAAATAAATAATTAAAAATCTAACACCTATATTACATAATAATTACCTTCCATTGAATTATATGTACCGACTACATTATCTTAAAAAAATATTACACTCTAAAATATTAGTATGAGTATTTAATTTTAACTATAGAAACGAAAAAAAATGAAAAATCAACAGTTAGATATTTGTAATAAGTATGGAATAAATATGGAACATTTTAGTAAGTGCCAGGTAGGTACGTACCTACCTTTACCAAAGTTCTAAATATTGAACTTGATTCATAAAAATTCCCAGTATGTTGGTTTCAGTAGGTTGGTTTATTTGAAAATTGTATTCTGTTAACCAAGGAAACGAAATAATAGGTAAAGTCTGATTTTTACTCTCCACACTATGGAATAGGGGAGAGTCATGATTTCGCAAAATTTAAGCGTATTTTTTTACATCAATTTCTCAATGGGTATCATGTAGAGAATGCACACTATGAGTTTCGTCGTGATGTGTTTGTGTGTATGGCGTATACGCTGTACGCCGTACGCCGTACGCCGTAGCATTTATCTTTTTTGTGTCCTCTCTACAGCCCAAACTATAAGTCTGATCGACTTCATATTAACATCATATGTGTAAAGTGCAAAGACCTAGAGCTGATTAGTTTTCCATAGACAACTTTTGATTTCTTCTCTATGAATTCATCATTTACGTTGTTTTTTTTTTGTGTCCTCTCTGCAGCCCAAACTATAAGTCCGATTGACTTCATATTGATATCACATGTGTTAAGTCCATAAACTTAGAGCTGATTAGTTTTCCATAGACAACGGTTCATTTTTTCCCAATGTTTCTTTATGATTTCATCTATTAAAACTGAAAAAATGCTCTCACGACCTGGAAATTAGAGATATTTTAATTTGGTTTCAACTATTTATACAACACCAAGAATCTTCATAAAATTGTATTCAAAGTTGGTCAATGTTAAAAGAAAAATATTCAACGGTTTCAAAAATTATATTTTATTTAATGGATATTTGTATGAAACTTATATGTAACAAGAGAATTTTTTTATATTTGGCAATGTTCAGTTCATTGATTTCATATTGATATAAGAATATTAATAGCTTGAACTTAGAACTGATTAGCTTTTCATAGATATCATAAAATTTCTTCATATGATATCACGTGTCAACATTGTCAAAATGCTCTAACGCTCTTTGAAACAAAATTTATCTGCTTTTTTTAAAATATTTCATACAACATAAGCAGTCTTCACTATACTGCATTAATAGTTTGTCTATCTTAACATAAAAATATACTATCGGAAGAAAATTTATATTCCTGTTAGTAACATTTAGTATGAATAAAAATGTAATTAGATAAATTTCTATTTATGGAAACGTTCAGTAATTTGATTTCATGTTTTAATGTAAAGAGCATGAACATAGAACTGATTAGCTTTCCATAAATAACAAAAAAAATCTTCATATGATATCACCTGTCAAAATTTGGAAAATGCTCTCGTGTTCTTTAGAACAAAATTTATCTGCTTTTTTTAAAATATTTCATACAACATAAGCATTCTTCCCTATACTCCATTAATAGTTTGTCTATCTTAACATAAAAATATACTATCGGAAGAAAATTTATATTCCTGATAGTAACATTTAGTATGAATAAAAATGTAATTAGATAAATTTCTATGTATGGAAAAGTTCAGTAATTTGATTTCATGTTATAATGTAAAGAGCTTGAACATAGAACTGATTAGCTTTCCATAAATAACAAAAAAAATCTTCATATGATATCACCTGTCAAAATTTGGAAAATGCTCTCGCGTTCTTTAGAACAAAATTTATCTGCTTTTTTTAAAATATTTCATACAACATAAGCATTCTTCACTATACTGCATTAATAGTTTGTTTATCTTAACATAAAAATATACTATCGGAAGAAAATTTATATTCCTGATAGTAACATTTAGTATGAATAAAAATGTAATTAGATAAATTTCTATGTATGGAAACGTTCAGTAATTTGATTTCATGTTATAATGTAAAGAACTTGAACATAGAACTGATTAGCTTTCCATAAATCAAAAAAAAATCTTCATATAATATCACGTGTCAAAATTTTGAAAATGCCTTCGCGTTCTTTAAAACAAAATTTATCTGCTTTTTTTAAAATATTTCATACAACATAAGCATTCTTCACTATACTGCATTAATAGTTTGTTTATCTTAACATAAAAATATACTATCGGAAGAAAATTTATATTCCTGATAGTAACATTTAGTATGAATAAAAATGTAATAAGATAAATTTCTATGTATGGAAAAGTTCAGTAATTTGATTTCATGTTATAATGTAAAGAGCTTGAACATAGAACTGATTAGCTTTCCATAAATAACAAAAAAAATCTTCATATGATATCACCTGTCAAAATTTGGAAAATGCTCTCGCGTTCTTTAGAACAAAATTTATCTGCTTTTTTTTAAATATTTCATACAACATAAGCATTCTTCACTATACTGCATTAATAGTTTGTTTATCTTAACATAAAAATATACTATCGGAAGAAAATTTATATTCCTGATAGTAACGTTTAGTATGAATAAAAATGTAATTAGATAAATTTCTATGTATGGAAAAGTTCAGTAATTTGATTTCATGTTATAATGTAAAAAGCTTGAACATAGAACTGATTAGCTTTCCATAAACAACAAAAAAAATCTTCATATGATATCACCTGTCAAAATTTGGAAAATGCTCTCGCGTTCTTTAGAACAAAATTTATCTGCTTTTTTTAAAATATTTCATACAACATAAGCATTCTTCACTATACTGCATTAATAGTTTGTTTATCTTAACATAAAAATATACTATCGGAAGAAAATTTACATTCCTGATAGTAACATTTAGTATGAATAAAAATGTAATTAGATAAATTTCTATGTATGGAAAAGTTCAGTAATTTGATTTCATGTTATAATGTAAAGAGCTTGAACATAGAACTGAATAGCTTTCCATAAATAACAAAAAAAATCTTCATATGATATCACCTGTCAAAATTTGGAAAATGCTCTCGCGTTATTTAGAACAAAATTTATCTGCTTTTTTTAAAATATTTCATACAACATAAGCATTCTTCCCTATACTGCATTAATAGTTTGTCTATCTTAACATAAAAATATACTATCGGAAGAAAATTTATATTCCTGATAGTAACATTTAGTATGAATAAAAATGTAATTAGATAAATTTCTATGTATGGAAACGTTCAGTAATTTGATTTCATGTTATTATGTAAAGAGCTTGAACATAGAACTGATTAGCTTTCCATAAATAACAAAAAAATTCTTCATATAATATCACGTGTCAAAATTTGGAAAATGCTCTCGCGTTCTTTAAAACAAAATTTATCTGCTTTTTTTTAAATATTTCATACAACATAAGCATTCTTCACTATACTGCATTAATAGTTTGTTTATCTTAACATAAAAATATACTTTCGGAAAAAAATTTATATTCCTGATAGTAACATTTAGTATGAATAAAAATGTAATTAGATAAATTTCTATGTATGGAAAAGTTCAGTAATTTGATTTCATGTTATAATGTAAAGAGCTTGAACATAGAACTGATTAGCTTTCCATAAATAACAAAAAAAATCTTCATATGATATCACCTGTCAAAATTTGGAAAATGCTCTCGCGTTCTTTAGAACAAAATTTATCTGCTTTTTTTAAAATATTTCATACAACATAAGCATTCTTCACTATACTGCATTAATAGTTTGTTTATCTTAACATAAAAATATACTATCGGAAGAAAATTTATATTCCTGATAGTAACATTTAGTATGAATAAAAATGTAATTAGATAAATTTCTATGTATGGAAACGTTCAGTAATTTGATTTCATGTTATAATGTAAAGAACTTGAACATAGAACTGATTAGCTTTCCATAAATCAAAAAAAAATCTTCATATAATATCACGTGTCAAAATTTTGAAAATGCCTTCGCGTTCTTTAAAACAAAATTTATCTGCTTTTTTAAAATATTTCATACAACATAAGCATTCTTCACTATACTGCATTAATAGTTTGTTTATCTTAACATAAAAATATACTATCGGAAGAAAATTTATATTCCTGATAGTAACATTTAGTATGAATAAAAATGTAATAAGATAAATTTCTATGTATGGAAAAGTTCAGTAATTTGATTTCATGTTATAATGTAAAGAGCTTGAACATAGAACTGATTAGCTTTCCATAAATAACAAAAAAAATCTTCATATGATATCACCTGTCAAAATTTGGAAAATGCTCTCGCGTTCTTTAGAACAAAATTTATCTGCTTTTTTTTAAATATTTCATACAACATAAGCATTCTTCACTATACTGCATTAATAGTTTGTTTATCTTAACATAAAAATATACTATCGGAAGAAAATTTATATTCCTGATAGTAACGTTTAGTATGAATAAAAATGTAATTAGATAAATTTCTATGTATGGAAAAGTTCAGTAATTTGATTTCATGTTATAATGTAAAAAGCTTGAACATAGAACTGATTAGCTTTCCATAAACAACAAAAAAAATCTTCATATGATATCACCTGTCAAAATTTGGAAAATGCTCTCGCGTTCTTTAGAACAAAATTTATCTGCTTTTTTTAAAATATTTCATACAACATAAGCATTCTTCACTATACTGCATTAATAGTTTGTTTATCTTAACATAAAAATATACTATCGGAAGAAAATTTACATTCCTGATAGTAACATTTAGTATGAATAAAAATGTAATTAGATAAATTTCTATGTATGGAAAAGTTCCGTAATTTGATTTCATGTTATAATGTAAAGAGCTTGAACATAGAACTGAATAGCTTTCCATAAATAACAAAAAAAATCTTCATATGATATCACCTGTCAAAATTTTGAAAATGCTCTCGCGTTCTTTAAAACAAAATTTATCTGCTTTTTTTAAAATATTTCATACAACATAAGTATTCTTCCCTATACTGCATTAATAGTTTGTCTATCTTAACATAAAAATATACTATCGGAAGAAAATTTATATTCCTGATAGTAACATTTAGTATGAATAAAAATGTAATAAGATAAATTTCTATGTATGGAAAAGTTCAGTAATTTGATTTCATGTTATAATGTAAAGAGCTTGAACATAGAACTGATTAGCTTTCCATAAATAACAAAAAAAATCTTCATATGATATCACCTGTCAAAATTTGGAAAATGCTCTCGCGTTCTTTAGAACAAAATTTATCTGCTTTTTTTTAAATATTTCATACAACATAAGCATTCTTCACTATACTGCATTAATAGTTTGTTTATCTTAACATAAAAATATACTATCGGAAGAAAATTTATATTCCTGATAGTAACGTTTAGTATGAATAAAAATGTAATTAGATAAATTTCTATGTATGGAAAAGTTCAGTAATTTGATTTCATGTTATAATGTAAAAAGCTTGAACATAGAACTGATTAGCTTTCCATAAACAACAAAAAAAATCTTCATATGATATCACCTGTCAAAATTTGGAAAATGCTCTCGCGTTCTTTAGAACAAAATTTATCTGCTTTTTTTAAAATATTTCATACAACATAAGCATTCTTCACTATACTGCATTAATAGTTTGTTTATCTTAACATAAAAATATACTATCGGAAGAAAATTTACATTCCTGATAGTAACATTTAGTATGAATAAAAATGTAATTAGATAAATTTCTATGTATGGAAAAGTTCCGTAATTTGATTTCATGTTATAATGTAAAGAGCTTGAACATAGAACTGAATAGCTTTCCATAAATAACAAAAAAAATCTTCATATGATATCACCTGTCAAAATTTGGAAAATGCTCTCGCGTTATTTAGAACAAAATTTATCTGCTTTTTTTAAAATATTTCATACAACATAAGTATTCTTCCCTATACTGCATTAAAAGTTTGTCTATCTTAACATAAAAATATACTATCGGAAGAAAATTTATATTCCTGATAGTAACATTTAGTATGAATAAAAATGTAATAAGATAAATTTCTATGTATGGAAAAGTTCAGTAATTTGATTTCATGTTATAATGTAAAGAGCTTGAACATAGGACTGATTAGCTTTCCATAAATAACAAAAAAAATCTTCATATGATATCACCTGTCAAAATTTGGAAAATGCTCTCGCGTTCTTTAGAACAAAATTTATCTGCTTTTTTTAAAATATTTCATACAACATAAGCATTCTTCACTATACTGCATTAATAGTTTGTTTATCTTAACATAAAAATATACTATCGGAAGAAAATTTACATTCCTGATAGTAACATTTAGTATGAATAAAAATGTAATTAGATAAATTTCTATGTATGGAAAAGTTCCGTAATTTGATTTCATGTTATAATGTAAAGAGCTTGAACATAGAACTGAATAGCTTTCCATAAATAACAAAAAAAATCTTCATATGATATCACCTGTCAAAATTTGGAAAATGCTCTCGCGTTATTTAGAACAAAATTTATCTGCTTTTTTTAAAATATTTCATACAACATAAGTATTCTTCCCTATACTGCATTAAAAGTTTGTCTATCTTAACATAAAAATATACTATCGGAAGAAAATTTATATTCCTGATAGTAACATTTAGTATGAATAAAAATGTAATAAGATAAATTTCTATGTATGGAAAAGTTCAGTAATTTGATTTCATGTTATAATGTAAAGAGCTTGAACATAGAACTGATTAGCTTTCCATAAATAACAAAAAAAATCTTCATATGATATCACCTGTCAAAATTTGGAAAATGCTCTCGCGTTCTTTAGAACAAAATTTATCTGCTTTTTTTTAAATATTTCATACAACATAAGCATTCTTCACTATACTGCATTAATAGTTTGTTTATCTTAACATAAAAATATACTATCGGAAGAAAATTTATATTCCTGATAGTAACGTTTAGTATGAATAAAAATGTAATTAGATAAATTTCTATGTATGGAAAAGTTCAGTAATTTGATTTCATGTTATAATGTAAAAAGCTTGAACATAGAACTGATTAGCTTTCCATAAACAACAAAAAAAATCTTCATATGATATCACCTGTCAAAATTTGGAAAATGCTCTCGCGTTCTTTAGAACAAAATTTATCTGCTTTTTTTAAAATATTTCATACAACATAAGCATTCTTCACTATACTGCATTAATAGTTTGTTTATCTTAACATAAAAATATACTATCGGAAGAAAATTTACATTCCTGATAGTAACATTTAGTATGAATAAAAATGTAATTAGATAAATTTCTATGTATGGAAAAGTTCCGTAATTTGATTTCATGTTATAATGTAAAGAGCTTGAACATAGAACTGAATAGCTTTCCATAAATAACAAAAAAAATCTTCATATGATATCACCTGTCAAAATTTTGAAAATGCTCTCGCGTTCTTTAAAACAAAATTTATCTGCTTTTTTTAAAATATTTCATACAACATAAGTATTCTTCCCTATACTGCATTAATAGTTTGTCTATCTTAACATAAAAATATACTATCGGAAGAAAATTTATATTCCTGATAGTAACATTTAGTATGAATAAAAATGTAATAAGATAAATTTCTATGTATGGAAAAGTTCAGTAATTTGATTTCATGTTATAATGTAAAGAGCTTGAACATAGAACTGATTAGCTTTCCATAAATAACAAAAAAAATCTTCATATGATATCACCTGTCAAAATTTGGAAAATGCTCTCGCGTTCTTTAGAACAAAATTTATCTGCTTTTTTTTAAATATTTCATACAACATAAGCATTCTTCACTATACTGCATTAATAGTTTGTTTATCTTAACATAAAAATATACTATCGGAAGAAAATTTATATTCCTGATAGTAACGTTTAGTATGAATAAAAATGTAATTAGATAAATTTCTATGTATGGAAAAGTTCAGTAATTTGATTTCATGTTATAATGTAAAAAGCTTGAACATAGAACTGATTAGCTTTCCATAAACAACAAAAAAAATCTTCATATGATATCACCTGTCAAAATTTGGAAAATGCTCTCGCGTTCTTTAGAACAAAATTTATCTGCTTTTTTTAAAATATTTCATACAACATAAGCATTCTTCACTATACTGCATTAATAGTTTGTTTATCTTAACATAAAAATATACTATCGGAAGAAAATTTACATTCCTGATAGTAACATTTAGTATGAATAAAAATGTAATTAGATAAATTTCTATGTATGGAAAAGTTCCGTAATTTGATTTCATGTTATAATGTAAAGAGCTTGAACATAGAACTGAATAGCTTTCCATAAATAACAAAAAAAATCTTCATATGATATCACCTGTCAAAATTTTGAAAATGCTCTCGCCTTCTTTAAAACAAAATTTATCTGCTTTTTTTAAAATATTTCATACAACATAAGCATTCTTCACTATACTGCATTAATAGTTTGTTTATCTTAACATAAAAATATACTATCGGAAGAAAATTTATATTCCTGATAGTAACATTTAGTATGAATAAAAATGTAATTAGATAAATTTCTATGTATGGAAACGTTCAGTAATTTGATTTCATGTTATAATGTAAAGAGCTTGAACATAGAACTGATTAGCTTTCCATAAATAACAAAAAAATCTTCATATGATATCACGTGTCAAAATTTTGAAAATGCTCTCGCGTTCTTTAAATCAAAATTTATCTGCTTTTTTAAAAATATTTCATACAACATAAGCATTCTTCACTATACTGCATTAATAGTTTGTCTATCTTAACATAAAAATATACTATCGGAAGAAAATTTATATTCCTGATAGTAACATTTAGTATGAATAAAAATGTAATTAGATAAATTTCTATGTATGGAAACGTTCAGTAATTTGATTTCATGTTATAATGTAAAGAGCTTGAACATAGAACTGATTAGCTTTCCATAAATAACAAAAAAATCTTCATATGATATCACGTGTCAAAATTTTGAAAATGCTCTCGCGTTCTTTAAATCAAAATTTATCTGCTTTTTTTAAAATATTTCATACAACATAAGCATTCTTCACTATACTGCATTAATAGTTTGTTTATCTTAACATAAAAATATACTATCGGAAGAAAATTTATATTCCTGGTAGTAACATTTAGTATGAATAAAAATGTAATTAGATAAATTTCTATGTATGGAAAAGTTCAGTAATTTGATTTCGTGTTATAATGTAAAGAGCTTGAACATAGAACTGATTAGCTTTCCATAAATAACAAAAAAATTCTTCATATGATATCACCTGTCCAAATTTGGAAAATGCTCTCGCGTTCTTTAGAACAAAATTTATCTGCTTTTTTTAAAATATTTCATACAACATAAGCATTCTTCCCTATACTGCATTAATAGTTTGTCTATCTTAACATAAAAATATACTATCGGAAGAAAATTTATATTCCTGATAGTAACATTTAGTATGAATAAAAATGTAATTAGATAAATTTCTATGTATGGAAACGTTCAGTAATTTGATTTCATGTTATAATGTAAAGAGCTTGAACATAGAACTGATTAGCTTTCCATAAATAACAAAAAAATTCTTCATATGATATCACCTGTCAAAATTTGGAAAATACTCTTGCGTTCTTTAAAACAAAATTTATCTGCTTTTTTAAAAATATTTCATACAACATAAGCATTCTTCCCTATACTGCATTAATAGTTTGTCTATCTTAACATAAAAATATACTATCGGAAGAAAATTTATATTCCTGATAGTAACATTTAGTATGAATAAAAATGTAATTAGATAAATTTCTATGTATGGAAACGTTCAGTAATTTGATTTCATGTTATAATGTAAAGAGCTTGAACATAGAACTGATTAGCTTTCCATAAATAACAAAAAAATCTTCATATGATATCACGTGTCAAAATTTTGAAAATGCTCTCGCGTTCTTTAAATCAAAATTTATCTGCTTTTTTTAAAATATTTCATACAACATAAGCATTCTTCACTATACTGCATTAATAGTTTGTTTATCTTAACATAAAAATATACTTTCGGAAGAAAATTTATATTCCTGGTAGTAACATTTAGTATGAATAAAAATGTAATTAGATAAATTTCTATGTATGGAAAAGTTCAGTAATTTGATTTCATGTTATAATGTAAAGAGCTTGAACATAGAACTGATTAGCTTTCCATAAATAACAAAAAAATTCTTCATATGATATCACCTGTCAAAATTTGGAAAATACTCTTGCGTTCTTTAAAACAAAATTTATGTGCTTTTTTAAAAATATTTCATACAACATAAGCATTCTTCACTATACTGCATTAATAGTTTGTCTATCTTAACATAAAAATATACTATCGGAAGAAAATTTATATTCCTGATAGTAACATTTAGTATGAATAAAAATGAAATTAGATAAATTTCTATGTATGGAAACGTTCAGTAATTTGATTTCATGTTATAATGTAAAGAGCTTGAACATAGAACTGATTAGCTTTCCATAAATAACAAAAAAATCTTCATATGATATCACGTGTCAAAATTTTGAAAATGCTCTCGCGTTCTTTAAATCAAAATTTATCTGCTTTTTTTAAAATATTTCATACAACATAAGCATTCTTCACTATACGGCATTAATAGTTTGTCTATCTTAACATGAAAATATACTATCGTTAGAAAATTTATATTCCTGGTAGTAAAATTTAGAATGAATAAAATATTTCATTGTCAATATTTGTGGTGTGGAGAGTTTAGTGTTGGCCACAACCCACTCGTTTTTAAAGTGCCAATTCTATACATAAACAAAAAAAATGCATAGTATTTACACATGTAAATGTATTAGTTGACTCGTGGTTGCTGATTGGTTTACACCATTTGGTGTCCTTAACAACAAACATCAACAAACCCGACAGTACGTATCTATCTCTCGAAGTGAGCGCATGTTTGATTTTTTATGGTGACCATGTGTTCTAAATTAAGAATTTCATTTTTTATTTTTAACTTATGTATTTTCTTTTTTGTTTAATATCGATATATAATTATTATTATAAACATGTGTTATCACCGTCTTAGTATAGAATAAGTGGCCATTATTTATTTGTATTAGTTACATAGATATATTATTTATGTATGTGTGTTTGCCTCAATGAACTATTATGTAAATATTTTGTATAATATAATTTATTATTTTGTTTAATATAAATAATATGTAACTGTTTATTATTATAAGGATTAATTACTTCATAATGTATTCTTTTATTTTCCTTATAAAAAGTATCAAATAAATATTTTGTTTAAATATTACTTTCCCAGGAGATGCCCATTAACATTTGCAGAAAATAACTAATAATATAAACCCATTAAAGCCGCATGGTACTGGGAGTAAGAATAGGTATGAAAAGATTTTAAGGTTTTGAAGATATATACATGTGAAAGTTACAACCGTTTTATATCATGAAATGATAAAAAAAATCCCATAATATTTTTTTCTTTTACACCATGGTCACCCTATGAGCTTTGGCACTCTTAAATAAATCAGACTTTACGTCGAATATTTTAGTATTTTTTGCTGCCAATCGATTCTGCTAGTTGATCTGCTAGTTCGATGTTTTTGTTCATACATAAAATGAAAAATTTCCCTATAAAATTTTTACATTTTATAAATACGAAAAACATGAAAATGAAACAAAATAATCTCAATGTTTTTCACTCAAACGCTAAGTTATACTTGCAAATATATGTTATTCGTGTAAAAACGCACTTCTAAAATTGAAATAAATAAATATTTGCTTACGAAAAACTACACATTTTGACGTTTCATTCGTGGCAAATTTTGTAGGAAAATTTACGAAAAAATGAAAAATAATATAATAAAACATTAAAAAGTTGATTTTTTATTAGCCTACAACCATCACTGATTGTGAACAAAGCTGTGTGCTTAGTTTTTATCGTTTAAAACATTATAGTTTATGATTGATACTTGGTTTAAAAAAATTCCACATACATATAAATATATATTACATACTAAAATATTATGGTGGGGATTACATATATGCTGCGAAACCTCTAAGTTTTTTTTTCATTCAAAGATGAATAAATGGCGGTACAAAATCTCGCGGATCTTGGGTTGTAACTATGTCGATATGTTAAAATAAATTCATTGTTTTGAACACATCGAAATTTTGCGGAGGGCCAAATATTAAATTTAGGATGTGTAGGCGGGAGAGATCCAAATAAAAAAAGAACTAAATTATTAGATCATTTTATTTATTTAATAAAATAGTCTACAATAAACGGTTGTAAAAAATTATATCAAAGTTACAAAAGAGGGTAATTATTTTGAGCTCGTGGATCCAGATACCTGACTTGTCTTGTTTTTGACAAGCTCATTGATGTCAGGTATCATAATCGTTTTAATTATTTTAAGAATTGATTGGAGTCTTATCTGAATCATTTGTAAGTCTTGTGCGATGTTTTTTGTTATTTATTTTCATAACGGAAAACATCAGCTCACATAAATAGGTGCTACCAAACATGCACACAATGCGTGCTGCATGCTTTTTTAATTCCGGGTAGTTATCCAAACTCTTAAAATATTGTGTATTAAATGTAAGAGCGTAGGCTCTTTAAATTTTTCTTTCAAAATACTGTCCGATTGAAGGTCTATCAACTCCATTTGCAAATGAACTGGTGCCTGTGAAGCTTCAAAATTGAATGGATTGTTGAAAATTGGGAAATCTCAAGTCTTAAGGCGTCCAAGAGCTGGGTAATAAAAAAATAATATTTCACATACTTCAGTAATTAGGTTCACCACCTACTGCTGCCATTTTAGGTAATGCAAGACTGGTGTGTGGGTATAAACACATGTGTGGTGCTTCATTTTATCAAATAATGTACACCCGCACACCTGTCGCTAGTTATCCCAAATTGTGGGATATGGCGTGATGGTATGAATGTTTTCCGAAAATGTATTACAATGAACATCGTTGATTCACAAATAAACATTAATTTTATCTATTGACCAACATGTCCATTTGAAAAAAGTAAAAAAATGCTCGAGAAATATATATATATATATATATATATATATATATATATATATATATATATATATATATATATATATATATATATATATATATATATATATATATATATATATATATATATATATATATATATATATATATATATATATATATATATATATATATATATATATATATATATATATATATATATATATATATATATATATATATATATATATATATATATATATATATATATATATATATATATATATATATATATATATATATATATATATATATATATATATATATATATATATATATATATATATATATATATATATATATATATATATATATATATATATATATATATATATATATATATATATATATATATATATATATATATATATATATATATATATATATATATATATATATATATATATATATATATATATATATATATATATATATATATATATATATATATATATATATATATATATATATATATATATATATATATATATATATATATATATATATATATATATATATATATATATATATATATATATATATATATATATATATATATATATATATATATATATATATATATATATATATATATATATATATATATATATATATATATATATATATATATATATATTAATTAGATTTATCTTCTTCGAATTTGTAATGAGAAATTGAAATGTAAAAAATCAAAATGGAAACTCTTCCCCGGGGTGGTATGGATAAAATAAAACACGTGCAATTCCATAACAAATTCCTGGATCAATTTCCAAATTAAAAATTTGCTTATTTTCCCCTAACGAAAATATTATATCATAATAGCCGCACGGCCAAAGGGTAAAATTATTAAATTTTTCTTATACACAATATAAATAACCCGGGGGTGAAAAACCCAAAAATTTATTAAGGAAGACTCGTCGTTGATAAGTACCTACCATGAATATGGTAATTAGGTTCCTCTTTTCAGTTTGTTTATCAAATATTATACAAAAACGAGTAGGTCGTGGTCAGCACAAAACTCTCCAACACGCAATTTTGTATATTTTTACTCTCCACACTATGGAATAGTGGAGAGTCGTGATTTCACATTATTTAAGCGTATAAATTTTACATCAATTTCTCAACGGGTATCATGTAGAGAGTGCACACTGTGAGTTTCGTCGTGATGTGTTTGTATGTATGGGGTACGGCGTACGGATTTTACTTTTAGTGTCCTCTCTACAGCCCTAACTATGTATAAGTCCGATCGACTTCATATTAACATCATATGTGGTAAGTGCATAAACCTAGAGCTAATTAGTTTTCAATAGATATCCGTTAATTTCTTTTCTATGATTTCATCTGTCCAAATTTTCCAAATGCTCTCGCGGTCTGGAAAATTGCGGTATTTTTATACTATTTGAAATTGTGATACAACAAAAATACACTCATCAAAAATGCCTTCAAGAATTGTCAAAATTTGTAGAAAAAATCTATGGTCTGCCATATCAATGTGAAATAAATTTCATATTTGTATGAAAAACAGAAGTAAAATAGATTATGTAAGGGAAAATTAAGTGATCATCTTCATATTGATATTGTATGTGTCTCTATTGACAAGTGTATTTTTTACTCTCCACTATCTTCCTCAAGGGGTAGGTAGTGAGAACCGAACACCACATTCTTCTATCTTGACACATATGTACATACATCGCCTCATCAACATTGATACACTGTCTCATACATGCTCATCATGCTAGTGATGCAATTTTACTTAAAATTTCTCAACAGGCATCATGTAGAAAATGCATACTATCAATGTTTTTGTGTGTATGGTGTATTGTGAAAACTTTTGTCCCCTGGGAATATTATATTTGTTTAAGAATCTTATAGAAATGTACTTCATAAAAATGCATTTAGAGATTGTCAACCTTTCAAGAAGAATAAAATGAACGCATACTATGGTGTGGAGAGTTTAGTGTTGGCTACAATCCACTCGTTTTCTCTATTTCCAAAGAGTTGACAATCCCTAAATGCATCTTATGGAGTCCACTATATGGTGTTTGGGTCTCGGAAACTATGCAAAGTAAGTTTTATAGAATTTAAAAAAAAGAAAACTTTAACTCAATGCGATAGCATTTTATTTATTTACTAGTTTTTCTGAAAGCTAGAGAATTTTATTTATTTACTAGTTTTTCTGAATGCGAGAGCATTTGTTTATTTACTATTTTCTTCTGAATGCAAGAGCATTATATTTATTAAGTAGTTTTATCTGAATGCGAGGGCATTTTATTTGTATACTAGTTTTTCTGAATGCCAGAGAATTTTATTTATGTACTAGTTGCATATACGCAAACATTGCATTTTTTCCCTGTCGGGAGTCAAATGATTGACAAACTTTTTAACATCTCAATAGAGACGTACTTGAGATATTAGTTATAGAAGAACCAGTAACTCAAGGCACCTAGAACTTACACTGATAAGGGAACTCAATAAGAAGGCATATATTTGTATAAATATTGCAAAAATAAGCTGTAGGAATATACATAGTTATACATAGGTACAGACACTATGACGTTATATGTAATAGAACATTCTCTTTTGCTTCTTACAAGCTCATAAGCCTTACCCTCGCAACACATACAGGATATTACATTGGGCAATTATACAGACTTATACAGAATAAAAGATTCGACAGTTACACAAAATAATACAGTTGCACAAAAGTTGTTGTTTATTTAAGAACGTCTTTACTTTTTGTTTAAATGTTGAATGGGGTTCTGTAATTTTACATTTATGCATAAGACTAAATTGACTGTACAATTTGTTCCCCTTGTATGAGTACATATTGGTGTTGGCCAGCCGTTGTTGTTGGAATTATGATACAATCTTTTACATATAATACATTTTATTTATGAAGTATTCACTAATGTTTCTTTGTTGTTTTGTAATCAATAAAAATATCTTCTTTTTCTTCCTTCGACTTCACCCTGACACCCTGAGATTCCGCTGAATTATCAGTCATTCGTGATGTGGATTCATGAATTTCATGTTATCGTTTCAAACGTTTTCCTGTTGTTTTTATTTTCCGCCTGAGTTTGAGGTGTACCTATCAATAAATTATTAATTAAAAAATACTACTTATCTATACAAACATATGTAATAAGTGTATTTGTTTAATGCTTCTATACAGAACATCAACGTGGTATTAAATTCCATGTATGATGTTGAACATTAAAAGAGAAATCACAACGAAACAGTAAAGAGGGTATTTTTGTTGTTCCTGTGGTTATGTTATAAAGAAATGTTTAAGATAAGAGGAAAAAATTGGTCCATTTTCAGCCTAAACCATCTCGTTTGGCTTTTGTTACTCTCCGCCTACTCCGAACTGCAAATACAATGCGTAAACCCAAACGTGCTGCCCCACTTTTTATGATTATATTTGAAATAATAAGCGTCCTTTTCGGGAGCGTAATACCAAGTGTATAAATACAGGATGGCAAAATATGTACGTATTAAGGCAGGCAAGCCTATAAATGTGAACCCCGCATAGTGCGTTGTTCATCCACAGTCACACTTACATACCTACTTGACAGGGTCGGATGGATTGAACATTCGAAATTTGCAAAAGTCATTTAGAAGTGCCAACCATTTTGACAGGCGAGGAAAAAAGCAGCACAGTTCGATTGAAAATATCAGATTCAACCAAAAAAAAATGTAGTAAGAACATAATAAATATTAACCATAAAAAATAATCATTGAAAAAAGCATGCCCTTTTACAAATAGGTTCCTTGCATAAAAATATTGCCATTTTACACTTTCTTCTTTTTTTCTCTATAGAACACTTAGGTAAGATTCAATCGACAATCTAAAATGTAATTCAATCGCGTTCTTATTTTGAGCTTTATCATATGTTATTTTTTAGTAAAATATACGGTTGCTTTATGAGGACACAAAATTTCAATAGACTGTACGGTGTTTTATGACGATACAATTTTTTACTAAAATATAGTGTTTTATGGGAACATAAAATTTTATCAAAATATGCCTACGGTGTTTTATAAGGACACAAAATTTTATTCAAATATACGATGTTTAATGAAGACACAAAAGTTCATGCTTCTCTATGCGTCATATTCAAAAAAGTATCACGACAAAACTCATTACTTAAATGCATTTTTTTAATGACACTCGTTGAGAAATTGATTTGAAAAATACTTTATAAAATAAACTCTCTCATATCAACTCGTTTTTCCATAATGCTTATAGAAAAACACGCTCAAAAAGAACATTTGATATATAATTTTTGGTTAACTATCAATCACACCACTAAAACTATCCAATTACTATGCAATAGATTTTTTTTAAATGAATATGTCCCTGTTAAAACAAGTACATATACATCTTCCTACATACGTTCAGGATTCGAACTACGAGGCAGGATTCGAACTTTATTTATTTATCGATAAACTATGGCCCAATATTACAGTTGGCCCTCAACTCATTGAGTTTGTTAAACTCAAGATTTATGTTAAAGGGAGATTGAATCCATTTCCGTATTACAGTGTAATATGACATATTGTTACTAAATCTTCAATCATAGACATATTTTACTTTTTTTGTGGTTATTATCTGTCAAATTTTAAATAACCTCAAATAATACGAGCTACAAAACGGGACGCTACGACTTGAAATACTATTGTTTTATTATCCAACATGGTAAATTTTTTTTTATCACCAAAATAATGCATTGGAATGCCCATGTTCGTTTCAATATGGCTGTCAGTTTGTTTTGTTATGTAGCGCCACCGTCGATACAACTAACGCCTCTAGTGATAGAAAACTGAAACTACACGCGTTGCCAAGCAACGAGTCGAGAGATGATAGTTGACTCACGATTAAGTACTTAATCCGCTAGAAACGTTGAGTTAAATATTTGTCATTTTAGTGACGTAATTGAAGGAAGATTAGACCTAAACGGACACTGTAGTACGCTATATTTTTTGTAAAACTTGAGTTTAGCCCTTAAACTGAGACTGTAATACCGGCCCTATTTCATTCAGTAATATTTTAAAGTGATTCGGGCGCAAAACATCGTGAATTCAGCCCTGCGCGAAGGTATAATTAATTTATTCCCTTGTAATATGAAACATCTGTCACAAATTTACCAAACTATAGAACCACACCCGTACACAAATTGATATCATAATTATCAAAACCCATCTCAATGAAATGCTGCAATTAGTATGAAAGTATGTAGATATGTATGTATGTATGTAGACATTACGCCAAAGTTTTTTTTTCACATCTGAACGATCTAAGTTTTAAAATGTCGTGCCAGCCGAAACGTACGGTAATATCAGTAAAAAAAAGTGAAAAAAAAGTTACCGAATTCGGGATGTACCGACACAGGTCGGTTTCAACTCAATCCTTTTAAGGACCGGTGGAAATCCCAGATCGCTGTTCGGGTAAAAAGTTCGTGTGTGCCTTTTTGGTACATTTTTTTTTATTTTTTAATCATTTCCCTCAATTTACCCCAAAACTTTAACCTTCAACCGCTTTACTTTTTACTTATCATTTAAGTACGTACGAGAGCTTCGAATCGCAAGAGAGTACATACCATCACGCTTTGTCCCATACTGGATAGAAAGAAGCGAGTACCATATTTATCTATTTTTTATTAGCCAAGCAATTTATGCAACGTAGAATGATTGTAGGTACTCGTATTAAACACTTTGAAGGGGATTTGGCGTGCAATATGAACAAAAATAAACGAAAAAAACACATATGTATCAAATAAAACTTGACAGAAGATTTAAAAACACTTTTTCTATCTTGGTAGGCTCTCATCACCACATCTACATTCATGCATCGTCTCATATGTGTACATTTATTTTCAAATTGGACGACCCGAACTCTCGTTCTATTCCCTTTTGCTCTTTACGTGTTCTTTATCGATTAGACGAATATACATACATATTTATATCATCTACGAATTTTAAAATAAAAGAAATTTTTAATTGAATTTGGTTTCAATTGTTGTGAATCTTCATCATTTTTAAATAATCTTTTTTTAAAATTAATTCCAAATATATTTTTAATATATAAAGTTTTGTATAATACCTAGTGCAAAAGAGCCAATACTGCCAGACCTACATTAGTCATTTTATATAGAAGCCTGTACAAAATTTATACTTATACTTATGTCATAGTAAAAATGGATGATTTTTTCTGTAAATGGATACCACGGCAGGTAACAACGATTGGATAAAAATATTTCGCTATTTTAACACAGTTTATAAAGCGTGATAATTTTATTCTCAAATGTAGAGTAAGATTAATATCGGATTATGATCGAGTACTAATTCATACACTTTTATGTAAAATTAAGGCAAGATGAAAAAGTATTCAGAGCGTGTCATGAGTAGCCCCCTATTCTATGGGAACTAGTCCTATTTGGAGTCAAGACATAATTTTAATTCGAGATCACTAAATTACTTGTCCAGCATTCATAGCGCTCTGCCTCCAACCAATCATTTTGGTTTTAATAAGACGTGTTTTCGAAATTTGATTTTTTTTTATTTCCTTGATTTAAAAGACTGTATTGAAAATTGTCTACAGTTATGTACGCAATCCTTTCAAAATTCGTATTTAATAGGAATCCGCAAAATCTTTTCCCGGTTTCCTAAACCTGATTGAAAGTATTTTCATTGTTCAAATAAAAAGTTGACTGTTTGTTACATGTTTTCACTTTGATTAGTATGAAACAAAACAGAAATCAACTGTTACATCAAACCAAATTTTCTTACAAACGACGTCATAAATTACATAAATTACAGTCGGCCTTCGTGGCTCAGTCGGTCGGGTATTCTACTGCTGATCCAAAGGTCCCGGGTTCGATTCACGATGGAGACACAGTTTTTAATTGTGTTTTCAGTCTGGATTTGTGAGACGATTAATATCGTAAGTCTCCGCACTTCAGTGCCAATCTCTCCTCTTTCGTGTTAATTTTTGTATATTTATTAGGTATTTGGTGAATTTATATAGCATGTTTGAAAGTTGGAACTTAAATATAGCAATTAATATCGTAAGAAATATTTTTTTCTATGTATTCGATTATTTAACGAACCTGGTAACTTTCAAACAAAGAAACTGAAAGTAGTTAATGAATTTATTTTCAAATAGCTTAACGTTTGTGAGTGTCAATATAATATATTATGAAGATTCAATTAGGTTGCGAGCTTACCAAAACCCCAGTAAACCATAACAATATTAAAACAATCGAATATTTTTATTATTACATATGCGCAAACATTGGATTTTTTTCCCTGTCGGGAGTCAAAGATATTTTTTAACAGATTTTTAATTATCTCAATAGAGACGAAGTTGGAATATTTATTGTAGGAGAACCAGGAAATCAAGGCACCTACAGGGCTTACGACCTGTCATCGGCTGGTTTACGTGATCACTTCATGCGGTTGCGCAACGCTCACCAACTATGCCTCCTTAATGAGATCCCTATCAATTCAATTTTGAAAGTTCTATATATTGTAATACTGAAATTCTTTTTTTTGATTGAAAATAAGGAATTTTTACTACAGCCATCTATGGGTGAAATTATGAACAACAATCTTATTATTTTTATTTATTTTGTTGGAACGCCATCTATTGAGAGAATTGGTTTTTTTGTAAATAATGAAAGCTAGATATAAGAATTGTATTTTGGTTTTTTTGTAAATAATGAAAGCTAGATATAAGAATTGTAGCTTTCATTATTTACAAAAAAAAAACAATTCTCTCAATAGATGGCGTTCCAACAAAATAAATAAAAATAATAAGATTGTTGTTCATAATTTCACCCATAGATGGTTGTAGTAAAAATTCCTTATTTTCAATCGAAAAGAATTTCAGTATTACAATATATAGAACTTTCAAAATTGAATTGATAGGGATCTCATTAAGGAGGCATAGTTGGTGAGCGTTGCGCAAGCGCATGAAGTGATCACGTAAACCAGCCGATGACAGGTCGTAAGCCCTGTAGGTGCCTTGATTTCCCGGTTCTCCTACAATAAATATTCCAACTTCGTCTCTATTGAGATAATTAAAAATCTGTTAAAAAATATTAAAACACTCAATTATTTTACACCTCTGCCGATTTCAGAACATTTTTGCTTAGGCCTCATTCAAAGATCGTCGCCATATCCGTTTATCTTGGCACGTGCTTCTTCAGACCGTGATGCTAATAGTGTCTACTTCCCGCTGCACATCCATCCATCGGAGTTTGGGTGTACATTGTACATTATATACCTCATGGCTTTGTATGAAAAATTCTTTTTAGTTTTATGTTCTAGATCTAGATCATTCTCGTAACAAGGCATAACGGCCGTTTTTGTAATAGGAAACAATCCTTAGAACTTTATTTTTTTATCTATAAATTTATGGAGCTATACCTACTGTTTAAACGTTGTCTGATAATACAACTTTTCATGAACATAAATATATGTTTGTCTCTCATAGCATAAAGTTGCACTGATTCTCATACTACCAGGCACTCTATAATATTCAAATGAGTTAAACTAGGTTCAGAGTTATCACAAAAGACTCATTCAATGATCGCGGAAGTGTTTTACTTTGAGCAAACATTAACCAGGCTTCCATTTTGCTTGAACATCTTTAATAATAAATAACATACTCTTTTGTCGTTCGCTTCGTTCCTCCATGGCTTTGTTTTGCGGAATCTCCTAATACTGGAATCTGTTAATAAAACTCAATTTTTCTTATTAAAATTCTGTTAATGTGCCGTTGTTAAAACGTAGGTCTGTTTTCTGACATTATACACAATAATTTAGTATTTCTTTAATGGGAATATAAATGATCAAAATTATACTCTACTGCAAGAATTTTATGAAGCAACTATGAATTATAATGTTTGAATTAAAAAAAAACAGGGAATATTACTTTAATAAGTAGGTATGTACAAAGTAGAAAGATAAAAAAGTGCATGTTAAATGACGGTTCGTAAGCCTCTCATCTAGGTATTTTAAAATTAATAATAATAATAATAAAAATAATAATTGTTTATTTACTTTTTAAAAACAAATTACATTGGAACAATATTGAATGTATACAAAGAAAAAATAATAATATATACAATATATATATGAATAAGTATATAATACATGAATTAAACCATTTTTGTGGTAGGTATATAGGGTGTGTTCCACTTTTTAAAAGTGGAACACACCCTATATACCCGTTTATTTTTCCCGTTTTAAGGCAGCCAAAAATAAATTGGCTGCCTTAAAACGGGAACAAGTACAAATAATACATGAATTAAACCATTTTTGTGGTAGGTATATAGGGTGTGTTCCACTTTTTACCTTTGTCTGTCTAACTAGGAATAATTCCCGTTTTAAGGCAGCCAATTTATTTTTTGTTTATTTTATAGTTTTCTTCCGAAACAAATATATGTTCTGAATGATGAAAACATTATTAAACAATATATCTACATAAATGCTGCACCCTTAAATAAAAAACAAAAAAATATTTTACTTAAGAAACAAATTGACCATAAGTATCTAGTAGATTAAGTCAGATAGTATAGATTTGAAACATAATAATAGTAATAATAATAAAAATAAAAAAAATATTAAATGATTTTTTTTTTTTCATGAAACAAACTACAAATCACATCAACTGGAAAAGCACTTATTTACACAAAAAAATATATCAAGATATACAAAGTAAAGTGTATGAAACATTTAAACATATATATACGTTAAGTTTAGTTCTGATTGTTTTCTTCCAATGCTTATAAGCCAGTTTTTTATATATTTTTTTAGGAGAGGTATACTCATACTTTTACAATCACTAGGTAGGGAGTTATATATTCTTGGACCCAGGAAAGTATAATGGTTTTGTCCAAAAGTCTTGTAGGTTTTTTTTATATATAGTAGACCTCTGTTACTAGACCTTGTTTCGTATACATTATTTTGTGTTGTAAATATAGTATTATAATAGATATGCACATAAAGAATTATTTTTTGAATGTATACTTGTCTCACATCTAATACACCAAATTCCTTAAATAGGTCATTACTTGGATATCTGTAAGGTTTATTTAAAATGATTCTCAAAATTGATTTTTGTGCTTTTTCTAAGGGATCCAGAATAGATTTGTAAGTTCCTCCCCAACCAATTATACCATATCCTAAGACTGAATTGCAAAGTGCATAATATAATTGTTTAACCTGAGTGACGTTAAGAATGGATCGAACCGATAAAAATATTACTAATTATTGGATTACATATATTATTGGATTGTTGATGTTATTTTTTATAATTTTGCTAAAATATGTATTTAAATAAAATGGGTGGTGTCAGAATGGTTAGCGCGCTGGGTTAGTAATCCCGTGGTCGCGAGTTCGAATCCAGCTCCGACGGATTTCATTCAACATTTACACAAGCATTATGTTTAGTTCGGGGATTGTATGAAGATATATTATATTATTGTGATGTTACAAAGACATATTCATTCTTTAAAAAAAGTTATAAAAACTTGAAAATATTCATAAAATATAATGACAACCGAACTGGCTACCTGCGTTTTAGCCTTACCTTTTTTATCAGTAGGTAATTCAAGTTTATTTATTTATAACTGTACCGTTTGGTAAAGTGCACAAAACATTTTGTTGCACAAAATCAAATGTCTTGTAGTCACTGAAGTTCAGTTAACTTTAACACGAAATTTTGTTACTATTAATTTTTTTAAATTGCCTCTCGGGCAACTAACAGGTGCTATGTCAAATATTAATTTAACACGCACCCAATAACAAGTTGCCACATTCTGAAGACTTCTGATATTAATCGTCTCACAGATCCAGACTGAAAACACAATTAAATAAATGTGTCTCCGGAAATCGAACCCGGGACCTTTGGATCAGCAGTCAGATACCTAACCAACTGAGCCACGAAGGCCAACAATGTTATTCAGTGTAATTTCTTCATCGAACGTAATCAATGAGATCATAATGTGCTCATTTCTTACCCTGTCATAAACCGACCTGTTACATATTTAGTGATCGCATTTTATCTGCATTTAAGCTGCTTTCATGCGGCCTCTGTCATATCCAAACCTCACTCGAATTCGTCAAGTATTCAATACATTCATTATTAAAATAAAGTGAATAATGAACTAGTGAGTCCGGGCAGACGTTGGTCTGCCACAGACCGCCTTCTATGTAGACCGCATTTCATATAGACCTCATTTTATGTATTTTAGTAAATTTTTTAGTACATATCTCACGATGCGTGGTAAAAATGTCAATAGATGTGTTCACACCTCCATCTATTGGAAGTTTATAAAAATCAAAAATTGATTGCGGCCCTTTTTTCTTGTGAAAATAACTTGAGGGGTGAAGGGAAATCAAAATTTGTTTGGATATGTTTTTTTGGAATAGAAACCTTAAAAAAATTAAAAAATAAAATATTGGAAATATACAAATATTTTTTTATATATCGATAACAACTCCACCTATCGGATGAAAACTTTTCTATCCATCAATCCGGAACCAACTATACAAGTTAAGAAAATTACATTGAAATCAGTTGATAGGTTTCGGAGTTTAGCGTATACAAACAAGGGGCTTCCCATCCAAGACAACGTGTCATTTAGCTCAAGAAAAAAACAAGAAAAGATAAATCAATGTATGGAAGTGACAATTGTCACGTGACTGGAAAATGTCACTTACATACATATCTTTACTTGTTTATTTTCTTGAACTAAATGACGAGTATCTAGGGGGGCTGAGACAAGTTGAAAACGCTTAACGATATCGCCAAACGCTATTTTTTTTTGTATGGGATTTGACGTTAGTTGTATAAGTTTTTTCTACAATAACAAAAAACAAACGTAATAATCCCATACAAAAAAAATTGCGTTTGGCGATATTGTTAAGCGTTTTCGACTTGACTCAGGGGCAAGGCGACACGAGATTTTTATATATTGAGAATATAATATCACATTTTTGACGGTTGAATTTAACTATATATTGAAATAAACACCGAACCAATTTGTGACAATTTTGTGCAGCAATGTATTCGTCGTTTCGAATATATAAACTATATTGGGTAGATACCTACATATTTCATGTTGTAGAGCAATATTGAATTTAGCAGCCGATATATTACATAGGTACACACTGTATCAATTTATACAGTACCAAAAATTACCATTTAGCGTAACAAATAATTTAATTCCACCTGTGAAACGCACGAAACAAAATGGCCATGAGGATATTTGTTCATTTCTATATTGTGAATTCGTCAAATATTTACGTCACGTTTCATTTTACTTAATCTATTACCCTATTCCTCTAATAGCATTAAATGCTTTTTTAGCAAATAATTTTCATGTTTTGTCCCTGGCATTATTTTAAAATCTTTTCTTTTAAATGAATATGTCCTTGTTAAACGAGTGCATATACATCTTCCTACGTTCCCTAAAATAAGCATAAATGCTTGTACTATAATAGGTGAACGAAATCGGTTCAGGCAGGATTCGAACTCGCGACCACTGGATTACTAGGCCAGCGCGCTAACCGCTCTGCCATCGAAAGCAATCAAGATACATCCATACTACCATCACGTCGTTACCCTATTAGGGGTAGACAGAGAGAACCGAACGTCATATTCTTCTATCTTGACATACATGTTTAGCCTCATTTTCATCCATGCTTCGCGTCAAACATGCTCTCCTATTATTATGACTATAGATCGGATTTTTGGATGCCCTTTACCTGGGTGAAGGGACTTAATCCTTTAAATCCATAGACGGTTCGTGAACAAAAATATTCATTTTTTTTCATATTTTATTTACAAAAGAAATCTCTTTTACGCATTAAAAGGTAAACATTACATGAAAAGCATTACATGGAAAACGGGAATTAATCTGCCGGCTTCTCAATAATAAAACTTATAAATTAAAAAATATATGAGATGAAATAAAGTAAAATGAAATAAAACGTTTTTGATGAAATATTTATGTACAAATATTTATATCTGATCGTAATATCCTATTATAATCTTTTCCAAGTTTTCTGGTTTCAATCGATTTCTCTTGTTACTAAAAATCCATTTAAGGGTCGAAAAACTTATCTCCACATCAACAGATGTCGGTGTGCGGTTTCGATATGCGTTATAATGTGCGTCACAATACATCTGCTAAGGCCAAGCGTTTACGGGTTACTAAATATTATACTAAATTAACTACATTGTTTTCATATAAAAGGGGGGAGGACAAGAAGTAGCCCCCCTGGCTACACAATAAACATTGTATTATGTCAATACAAATTTTTAAAATATATTAGAAAAATTAAAAGAATAGAAGTTTGTTATTTTGTTATAATATTCATAATACATAGCAATATTTCGGTCACAATAACTTATAGGTATAAATTATAATTTTCTCAGAAATATTTAGATTTCATAGTAGGTATGTATGTTATTTACATTATTGTTAATATTTTATGTTCATACCGATATAATGTTTCAACAACCCTTTATAATAGCAATAAATCATTTGTGTACAAAAGACAAATTCTATGTAACTTGTTTCAGTGTGCATTATGCATGTAGGTATTAACAAAATTTATTTTATTAACTGCAAAGAAAATAAAGCGTAAGTATAATATTTTTGTTTCACCCGACGCCAATGGTCAAGATTTTAAAATACCTACACGAGCATCCAAAAATCCTATCTATAATTATGACTTCTTTTATTACCATCTCAAAATCTCATTTATATGATCATGCCGGCGGCGTGTTTATTTTACTTTATCGATTATAGACTAAAGTACTCATTCGATTCTTTTCAAATTTGTATGTCTGATATTCACTTAGATCTCATTAGATTTTGAAGGATATCTGAATAGTGCTTCTCATTTTTTTAACTGTCAAATATTTCAAAGTGACCCCAAGCTCAGGAAACTTAAAATATGAAATTTTTATTTTCAAATTGGTAAAAAGGCACACCACTTACATAAAATGGTATTGAAGTTTTCGTTATAAAATATTTATTAAAAAAATAATTTAACAAACTCATTTCATGAAAATGCTGAATATTTTCCATACAAAATTTGAATACTTTATAGAATGACTCGTTAGTGAAGAGTAAAGCGTTGGCCACAACCCACTCGTTTTTAAATATGTACTGTCTGTTACCTATTTAAATATGTAAAAATAGATTTTAAAAAAAATAACGAACAAATCACCAAGTTTCATTGTATGTAATTGTATGGATGGTAGAAGAGCTCAAAATGGACTTACAAAGATACGAATGTTACTAAATTCTGCAATATTCATCAATAGAAAGGGGATGCGCAATAGTTTATAGATACGCAGCCACTCCCAGGGGCCTTATTCCCATTCACGTGTTATATTTTGCGATAAGTTCCGCTAATATTTACGTATCACAAAATATAATGAGAAAGTTACGTATCAGGATCTGTCATTCATAACTATTATCTGTGAAACGAACGAATGTGTGTACGAATGACTTTACACAAAACTTAACACCACCTCGATATGCCGCATTCATTCATACCATCACGGCATATCCCACAGAGTGGGGTAACCAGCGAAAGGTGTGCGGGTGTGATTGCCTTATAAAGGGAGCACAACACATCTGTGTATACCCACACACCAGCCTCGTCTCACCTAAAAGGCACTAGGCATCGCGCCGCACTGCATCGGAACCAACTCGCGGTCGGTAACGTAGGACACTTCCATAGTTACCGACTGTTTGTTATTTTCGCTTCGCATTCGCTTTGAATCGCCTACGTAGGACGTCGCGTTATAGAAAAAAGTTTTTGACACTTGCGTACATACTCCCTGCGCTCACTTGCGGTTCGAAACATCCACATTGACTAAGAGAATGATGGAAAAGCTAAGGGTGACAAAAAGAGCGATGGAAAGAAGAATGTTAAATATCTCACAAAGGGACCACAAAACTAAGGAATGTATAAGGAAGAACACATAAGTAGGGGATGTGGCCAAAAGAATAGAGTTAGAGTGGAGTTGGTCGGGTCATATATCTCGGATGTCGGACGGACGATGGACTGGAGGCCAAGAACAGGAAGCAGAAGCGTGGAAAGGCCCCAGACCAGATGGGCCGATGACATCAAAAAAGTGGCAGGTCCAGAATGGCAAAGAATAGCACCGGATAGGGACCGGTGGAAGTCCAAGCGAGAGGCCTTCGTACAATACTGGACTCAAGAAGACGCTGAGTAAGTATGTATGTAAGTAAGTAACTGCTAAAAATGAACTAATATTAATTAGGTAATGAATATTTAGATAAGTTGGAAAATGATTCTTAATTTTCCACGTAAATTATATGCATGCACTCTTAGTAAGAATTTGGATAAAACATGATAAATGTTTCACCTTCATATTAATATTCACAAATTAACTACTTCCATTTCACAAACTTATACCTTTGTATTCTCCGTAAAGTAGCAAACATTGTACCTACATAAGTTAAAAGCAAATCAAGGTTTATGTGAAATTTTCCGTATAATTTTATAGCTGAACTGCTACTAAAGAAACTTCGGTTCTGAAGTTTATATCAGCTATACCTACGTATGTAGGTTCCTTTTTAAGAAAAGAAGACAGACATGTTTGTTAGTAATAAAATTTATATAAACACCTAAAAATTCTACATTTGGCTGAAAATATTTTCTTAGCTAATTTATTGTTTAAATTTTATTAAATATTATTATGGATGATTTATGATGAATATTATCATGTATGGATATAATTAAATATAATCAGGGATGGGGAGGTACTTATTCGACGAATCCTTCGCCAGTTGAAGACACACAAAGACTGATTATAAAGATTATACTGGGTTATCCTATAGATCACCCGACGGAATAGATCTATGTAGACTTTCCGGTCCCAACATTAAAACAGATAATTGACATTATTGCAACTATATATGCTCTCAGGCAGAACCATCCTGATTTTTTTCTAGTGAAACAGGAAAATCTAGAGGAAAGTTCACAATCCTCTTATCAAAGAAAAATATTACAGCACTGAAATTACTATCATATAGGGTAATATTATTTTACAATGAGCTGCCCATTAGAGAAAAGCTCAAAACAAATTTAAAATAGCATTAACAAGGCATACTGTTGGCGATTCATGTTCCTATAAGTTGATTTTTTGTTATGTGTTTAGGTACGATACGCCTCTCTCGAACACGAGTTTTTAACTACCTATATCGAGAGAGTATCAACATTGTATTTTTTCTATATTGTGTTATGTTATATACCTGAATAATATAATAAAAAAAATGTTGTTATTAAGGTATTTTTAACTTCGTCAAGAAATCCAAAGGATACAATAACTTTCGATGAAATTGAAATGTGTAAAAAAATATTATTTTTTAATCTAGGCCCATACTACACTTTTTTATAAAAGCTTTATTTCAATCCTTATATTATTGCTTCGTTCTGCCACCACGACTATGTGTAGTGCGTACTTTTATCGGCAATTTCGCAGAACGCTATAACGAATAACCAAAAATAATGCAAAACATGAAGAGTAGCACATGGAGCCCTCATTCTGTGTGTTACATATTTCAATTGTATCATATAGATAATATACATAGGTATTTGAACAACGCAACGGCAAAATCATCAAAGTGTTGAATTAGGTGGCTTCGACTACTTTAATTGCTATTTTAGTAAAAAATAATCTGTGTTTAGTTTAGTTTGTTAGGTATGTGACTGCTGATCCAAAGGTCCCGGGTTCGATTGCCGGTGGAAACAGTCTTTAATTATGTTTTCTGTCTGGATCTGTAAGACGATTCATAACGTTAATCTCCAGAATGTGGCAACTTGTTATTGAGTGCGTGTTAAATTAATATTTGACAAAGTACTTGTTAGTTGCCCGAGAAGCAATTTATCCAACTGTCGATTCGTTCATGAGAATTCAATTCTCTTAATGAATCGACATTATTAATCCAAGATGCGTGTACGAAGGAAAATTTTGTATGGTGTAGTGGACTTTTTGCATGCTAATAACACCAACTAGAGGCCTCGCAGCATATATGTTCCCACACATGGATTTACTCAGAATTCGGAGTAGAACATTTTATGTGAGTTTTGTGTGTGTGTGTGTGTGTGTGTGTGTGTGTGTCTGTGTGTGTGTGTCTGTGTGTGTGTGTCTGTGTGTCCCCCCCCCCTTATAACTTTTGATCCGCTCAATTTACAGAACTCAAATTTTCAGAATATATAAACAGTTATAGGCCTACAAAACTTTTATACTCAGAATTGTGAATTTTTGTTTCAGTCAGGGGTTATCAACTTTTAAATTTTTGGTTTATTTTTCCATATATCTCAAAAACCGTAAAAGCTAGAATGCTGAAAATTGGTATGAACATAGAAAAATACAAAATCTCAAATAAATTTTTTTTAAAAAATTCCAGAGTTTCTCAAAGATTTTTTATTAAGAAAAAAATTTTTTTATGATAAATTTGTGAGTTTAACTCCCTACATTTCCAATTTTTTTAAAAATATCGAAAAAAGCCGAAATACCCCAACTAAATAATTTAATTTTATATAAAACATATTAACATTGTATTAGCACATCTCAATTTTTTTTTAACAATTTTTATAAAAATTGAATTTAGTGACGACATTGCTTCATACAATTTGTATGGAAGTAGCCTACTCACAATATCTAAGAAGACTTAATAATTTGATACTAATCTCCAAACATACATACATACCATCATGCTGTTTTCACATTCTGGGTAGGATCAAAGGACTGACCTCCATACTATCCTATCTTGACATACATAATATAGAATACCAAATGTCTTAAAATATTAAATAATTTGAATTTATGGGTTTATTGTTTGGTACTGATTCTTCAACTATACATACTATCGCTATCGACAGTTGGATCTCATGTGTTACATGCAACTAGTATTTAAATTTATTATTATTAGCGCTAATTTCCGTGTACGTCTCTCATCAATGTTGTATTTTTGCACCAAATTCTCATGCCAGAAACTCTATATACTTACATACTAATTTCTATAGTAAAACAATGGACATTACACAAATATGCAACCCACAGGTTTCCAGGAGGAAAAAGCAATAATGATCCAAGCGACGACTTTTGTGCCGTTTCTTTGTATCTCAAATGTTTTGTTTCATGAGACATTGTTATATGTAGTAAACCATTTTTTGCTGAATACTGCGTAGTTTTTGTCCTATTATTTCCTGCTGACCCTGTGTTGATCCACAGGATGACTCTTCATACTTGTAACATAAAAGATTATAATTTCCGTGTAAGCAGTAGGTACATATAATCCGCTTTTTGTTCATTTGAAAAATTCTTCGATGATTTAACGTGACATTAGGTACCTACTCTAGTTCCGTGGTATTATATGAAATCAAATTTGAGAGTTGCTTAACCAAGACAATCTTCCATACATTATTGGTGGAAAAGATGGGGGTTAAGAAGATTACCTTGCCTCGATATTTTTTGTTCTGATTCTGTGTTCACTTTTCACCACATTCAGTGTTTGAAAGATTTGATGATCAGTTCACTTGAATTATGCGGATAGAGAAGATATATTTGTGATAAACAGAGAGAGATATTTACCCGGTGCGGTATGTTTGTTAAGATGATAGTTATTATATGGGAAAAATATTTGAAAAAATTACAATTTATTTTTTATTTTTATTTTATTTTTAATTAACACAAACAACATTAGATAGTTTGATTTCATGGATTAAAAATATATTATGATACATCAATTATCTAAATCTAATGTCAATTACATGTGTCAAATACATTTTTGTTTGTTTGTGTGTGTAGTGTAAGTAGTAAGGTATTTTAATTATTTATTTATTTAATTATTATTCTGCTTATGTAAGAGAGAGGGTGTGTATATGTATGTGTGTGTGTGTGTGTGTGTGTGTGTGTGTGTGTGTGTGTGAGAGAGAGGGTGTGTGTGCGTGTGTATGTGTGTGTAAATGAGAGTATGTGGACTTAAGAGTGATGGCCCATGGTTAGCTATCGTTTTCTAAATTATCTATTTGGGATATTTTCCGTCGATATTCGTTTGGGGAGTCGTAAAAAATGTCCATGATTAAAATATCCACATACCTTGTGTAAGCATCCATGGCCCTATTGATTGGTGAATTTATTGCAGCATTTGTTTTATAATATTTGCATTTAAATAATGGTGTATGTCTTGTACGTCTTATAGGTATATTAAAGTCAATAAGTGTGAGTATATCGGCGGAGTCTATATTGTTATTTAAAACATTGTAAATAAAAGATAAATCAGTCATTGTTAGCCGGTTCGCTAAACTTGTAATATTATTAACCGTTGTATTATTGTTGTATTTAGAGTCGTTTCAAAAATTTGCGTTGGATATTTTCAATATGTTTTTATGGATTTTATACTGCGGGTTCCAAATGAATGATGCAAACTCCAGTGTACTTCTGACTAGTGACAATGCAACTACATGCAACAATGTTCTTTTATTAAAAAGAAGTATTACAATTTTTTTCCAATTTTGTAATACTTCTTTTTTGCATATAGCCGGAAGGTTGGTTGCTAAGTCGTTTTCAGGCCAAGGCAATAATTATGTAAGATAGGAAAGGATTGTATAAAAAGGAATGAATAGGTATGTAATTATGTGTGTGTGTATATATTATGCACCCGACTTTGCCTAACCAATCATGATGGTAATATTGCCATAAAATATATTAAACAAGTACGTTGTGGCCAAATTTCAATATTTTCATGAAATGAATTTGTAAAATTATTTTTTTGATTTAAATATTTTATTTAGAAAACACGATGATTCTTCAATGCCATTTTGTGCCTTTCTGGCAATTTTAAAATAAAAATATACAATTTTAAGTTTCCTTTTGTCCTTTTGAAATATTTGACTAATCAGATTTCCTTCAAAATCTAATGGGGTCGAATAATTTGCATGTTTTTGTTCTAAAATATATAAATCAAAAATAATTTTACAAACACATGTCATGAAAATGCTGAAAAATTTTCATACAAAATTTGAATACATTGTGGGTTGACTTGGTTTAATGAGGAGTATGTATAGCGTTTGCCACAACACTCTTGTTTTTGTTTTGATATTCAATTTAAAACAGAGATTAGTTTCGATTAGTTTATATCCCCTACTTTTTGATTGGTAATTTAAAAGAACGTATTCATGAACCGTTGGGTTTTATGTTTGTAACATTTAGAGCAAATGTCAAAAAGAGATTGAATACGGAGCAGGTGAATCTGTGAATGCGGTTTTAAGGATGGTCTATTTAATGTTTACTTTTGGGATCAAAGTATTGTAGATACCTATATGAATTTTAGATAAAAAAAATGTTTGGATAAAATTTAAATGATTTGAAATTTGACTCTTTTTAATAATACCAACTAACCCTTTTCAAAATTTATTATTGTTATTTTACTTAAACTTTATTTTAAAAGCAAATATAATAATCTGGATATTACCAATACGTTAGTTGACTCCATATTTAATAACTTAGTTTCTTTATTTTTTCTTCTTCTTCGTTTCCTCAATGCTGAGAGTCGTGATCTATGGGGCCGCCAATGGATAGAACGAGTCGCCTCCAGTCCTCCCTGCCCTCCGCAGCTCGCACCGCCGTATAAAGGTCGTTCACTGTCATCTCCTTAATTTGGTCACACCATCGCGCAGAAGATCTGCCTCTACTTCTTTTGCCTGGTACACTTCCTGTGATAATACTTTTTTCCAGTTTACCTGGCTCTATCCTGGCGATGTGATCGAAGAAGCTCAATACCCGGCGGCTGCATACTGTAGCATACTGTCTTCAGTATTCTTTATTTGACTCCAAATACTAATGAATTTAAATATGGAGTTTAATTACTAGAAAATTAAAGAGTACTTACAATTATACACAGTTTTATGGTTATTACGTAATTATAAATTTACTTCAATTATGAGTGAATGAAGAGTCGCTATAAGACTAAAATAATTTTGGTTAAAATGTTTCACAGAGAAATAATCCGAGACCACAAAAAAAGGAGAATGACGATTCATTTTTCGTCTTCGCTATTTAATGTTGGTGCGTTATAATATTGCCGTATTCGCACCGGTATGGTTGTTGAGAAAATATGTAGAATCACTACAATTTCACGGCCAGCAAAACTCAGTGCAATTGTCGTTCTTACCATAATGTATGCAATTGGGACACGAACATGACAGAAGACGTGTAAAAGTAACATTAAGGCTGTAAAATTGGGGTTTTCAAGACGAATGTGACAAAAAGTTATTGATAGGATTTGGAATTAATATATCAGAAGAGAATATTAGATTGAAAGATATATTGTGAGTAAAATAAAGATAAATTCTTTGCGATAGTTAGGACATGTAAAGAGAATAAACGATGAACGCCTGATAAAGAAAGTATACAAGGCTGGAAAGAGTGGAATGAGATGTAGGCGCCGGCCGATAAAGAGTTGCCATGATCATATAAATGAGATTTTCAAAGATGGGAGCAGACGAAGTCAGATTAATAGAAAAGCAAACAGAACATTCAAGTAAGTCATATCATCATCATCATGAAGCTTATGACTAGCTATAAGAGAAACTCTTTAAACTGAATCGAAATGGAAGGAGTGGTGAGATTTATCCTTATCTTAAAAACATGACCGAATTTTTATAGAAACATATCGTAGATCAAATAAAAGATAAAAAGAACTAGATTTTTTCTACTATTTTTTATCCCAAAAGTTAAAGAATAGCTCAATTGCTTATGTTGAGTTTACCTTAGTATTATATAAATATATGTAAAACGTTTCAACAAATAAATTGATATCGTTACGTTCGATCTAGAAAAACTGGCCATAAATATGCCAAGACAAAAATTATGCAATCACATAGAACCCCGTACACACTAATGTTGATTTTTATTGTTTGTTAGAAATGGGGCATCCGAATTTTCCGAAGCAATAAATCACTAAAAGCAAAACAAGCGAACCGTCGATGTGGCTAAGCTTTCGTTCGCTGTGATAAAAAATAAACAATCATTTTGAATATCCAACGAAGAAAGTAATGCGGTCATGTCAACACTTTTTACTTCATGGGTTTACAATACATTCAAGAAATGCGTCAGAGAAAAGAGCTCTCTGCGAGGCATCTCGTACTTAGGTCATCTGAATCATAATTTATAAATGATTTTAAATAAAATGCAATAAATGCATTGATCAAGCTTCAATTGGGTAAAATTCGCGCATCCATATTAGAAATGTTCACTTAAAAATACATCGATATTTTTTCGATGCAATACACCGATGATGTATCATTCAAAACAAAAGTTTATTTAAACGCTCCTTTTTTAAAACGATTTGAGCAGCTTTAGTGAACATATGTTCAGATCAGAACCACCATGGTCAAGTTTTATTAAGAAATTGCATGAAGTTTGGGAAGTTGAATTTTAAGGTCATGCCATATTTCCCATGCGTTGAGTTTTCTTACTGGAATACGCTTGTAAATAGACAGTTCGTCAGAAATAGAAATAGCATCAGATTTCGTCGTATAACATATCGCCAGAGACTATTGTTTACCAACAAAGTTTACAAAAATAAATACAAGTAGTTCCCACCAGCGCTGCCTTTTCCCACCACTTTTTGGTTATAAAAAACTCTTGGCCATAATTCGACAGGCAGCGCTGATGACATTCTGCTATATTTTTGTCAGCAATATTGTTAAAACTTGGCCTTAAACTCATTGAGGGCTCCATGAGCTACTTTTCGTGCTATGCATTTTTTTTTGTCGTTCACTTAGCGTTCTGTGAAGGGGCCGTTTACAGTCCCCATAGGCAGAGCGGGTGGTGGTGGGAGTAGCGAGTTTAAGACCTGCCATAGGCAAGGCAGACAGATTATGCCGCTGTACACTATTATTTCTCTAGAAATTAGCTGGTTATATTTTACGATAAAACATCGATGCATCGAGTTAATAAATATCTTTTCAAAACATCGGATGGATTCGGTGAATTCGATGGATCGATGTATATCGAATATCCCTAATACTCAACATATAGTTGTAGTTCTTTCTTTGACCCTTTTTCATACCTATCGTTCCTATCGATTATTATTATTTTGATAAGCTTCTACTGTTACTTGGTTCTTATTCCTTACGTCTTTCTCACAACAGCCAACCTGCAGTGGCAGATTTAACGCGCTTCGACCTATCTTGATTCTTTCTGCCCGCATGGAAATTGTTCGTCTCAAATTACACAGTGGAGAGCCCTGTAAATCACACAAATTAAACAATCTAATTGGATATTCAAGAAGTGTTTTAAAATAAAGCGACTTAATACAGGTATACATTATGTAGGTACACGTATAAACGATATCAAAGTTTCCTACAAAACCCGGGGAGTTAATGTGAATTATTGCATGTTTTGCCGAGATTACTTTGTAATCATAAAACCTTGTACATTTAATGTAAGTACCTACGCTTTTGGGACGTCTCTGAGCGTATTTATTTCATTAATTTTATTCGAAACCAACAACCATGTTTCGTTAAATCAACATAATTTTACACAAACATCATTCAAGACATCGTGGTGACGTGAATGTACGTTATTCTGTTTTATTATAGACAAACTTAAGAACTCGGCATTGCCCAGAAGTAGGTAAATGCGTTTGGATAACAAAGCTATCGTATTTTTATAATTTTCATTCCACTCACCTGTACCTTGTCATTATAATTGGTCATAATTAATTTTAATCAGTGCAAATAGCAAGTCTTTTGTTTGTTTCATCACTAAACCGGTAGGAACAATCTCAAAAATAGCCATAGGTACATAATAAAATTAAGTAGTGCTTAATTTGACGTATGCCAGTGAAACATGGACTTGCCAAAAGATGTATGTATGTAGAATAAATGCTGTAAAGATGAGATCACCAAGAAGAGTATGTAATAGAAAGATATCATAATATAATAAAAAATGAAGATATCAAGACAGAATTCAAGCTAAAGAGGAAGAGCCCCTTATTTGCTTGTTTGATAATATTGTCACGACTTATGTAGAAGATTAAAAAGATGAAATCTTTTTATTTTTTGTGTTACACCTGGGGACAAAAATTTTTTATACTCAAAAGTCGAGGGATATCGAGGGTTAAAACTATATTTATTTGAAAGCTAGATAAATATGTAAGAATGATTAAAAATATAGATCGTCTGAAATGGGCTGGGAAAAAGTTCTACTCTAGTAAACTTTATACAAAATCTGTGGTGATCTGTGTAAATTTGATTTTTATTTTTTTTTCAATGAAATAAGTATTATATATAAGTATAAAAAATTATATCGTACCCGTGAAAATGAAAAACATGATGAACCAAAAATAATATTGAATTTATAAATATAAGCACTCAAAAAAACAGTTTATAGATAAGTGACTTAAAGCAGCAAAATAATGCAACTGAACAGTTTTTGTTACGGCGGTCAATTTGATAGGTGATTAACGGTCTAAATTTCATCGAATTGACAATATTTTTTTCTGAGAACAGGATGACTAATATCCTTCATTGATTACATCAACAATGTTAGGCTCCGTAAAGGAGCGGCCATATTCTGAGAGATGAAAAGTATGCCATCCTTCAGCCCGTCATGAAGGGGAAGATTGAGAGCCATAGAGGGGTCGGAAGAAAGCAGCTTTCCTGGCTGCGAAACATCCGCGAATGGGCCGGTATTAGAACTGTCGAGGAGCTGTTTCGCACTGCACAGGACAGGAAGCCTTTCTCTATGGTATTCGTCAACCTGATGTGACATAAGAAGAAGTAGAAAAATAACCTAAAATTTCCTATTTCTAAGTAATTTTTCACATAAATTAGCTCGTCATATCGCACTCGGAAACACAGTGACATGTCGCCCGAACCACAGACTCCAGATGGACTAAGAGAGTGCTAGAATGACGACCTAGAACGGGCAAAGGATTGTTGGAAGTCATCAAACAAGGTGGTCCATTTATTACTATTTAAATATATATTTACGTACATAGTTTATGAAACCCGCTGTTTGTTGGTACTTAAAAGGAATTTGAATGCCTTAAAGTGAAAAATAAATAGCTTCATTTTGTACCGCGAACGTCGACATTGAATTATTTTGAATCGAGCTTGTAGGTGTATAATTTTAATTAATGTAAAACAGTTCTCCGGGTACGTACTGAAATTCGATTTGAAAAAAAATGACATTAAACATTTCAAACAATACAAGATTTCAGTCTCGTCTCGACGTTTGAATAATTCAATATCGTTCCTTTGTCATTATTTAAGTCTTCAGACATTCTGCGCTCTCGAGTATTTTTCGTCTTCACACAGAACAATCGTTTCGAGTGTGGAACAATTTGAACTACATACATTTGAATAAAGGGGATCATTATTGAACGATAAATTGTGTAGAGGGCGCTGT
The DNA here is from genome assembly GCA_963576475.1 of Molanna angustata. Taxonomy (NCBI): domain Eukaryota; kingdom Metazoa; phylum Arthropoda; class Insecta; order Trichoptera; family Molannidae; genus Molanna; species Molanna angustata. The sequence continues at coordinate 35,559,810 of OY754966.1, forward strand.
CGTATGGGTAATACTTAAAAATAATCAAATTATCTCTCTGCGAAATACTTAACTCATAATGTTTTAATAAATACAAAGGTTTCTTTCTAGAAAATATAATCTTACATATATTCCTCGATCGAAAGGTATCAATTACGCAACAGTATAAAATTCGTTGAGCAGAATGTGTTCGTTTTTTTTAAATGTCGCAGCTTCGATCGTTAGTAAATTAATTTAATCCCAATGAATCAGAACTAAATGAAGATATTAATCCAACTTTCGATTAGTTCAAGAGAATTTATTCATTCACAACACTGAATTTTTCAACTCTTCCTTTGAAGTACGTTCAGCAAGAATCTGGAATAATTTAAGTCCTGATCTTCGTCAAACTCGATTTCCATTTTCATGAAAAGACTAAAGCAGGGATATCTCTCCGAAAATATCTGATCCCTCTCCTTTTCCTTCCTTCCCTTTGCTACGTAATATTTATCCCTAAACACCTGATCTCGATTTCCTCTTCTTGTTTTCCAACTTTGAAGTAAAAAAACACCAACTTAGAGACTTCGCAGCATATATAAATATAGACCCTACTTACAAATACAAATATAGACCCTACATACAAATCTCACGTATCATGGCTTGATACTTTGTGAGAACAAAGTAGTCTTGAACAAATGGACATTTGGAAAACATAAAAGCTAGAACGCTGAAAAAATATGTAAAAAAATGTTTTTTTATAACACATGAGATTCGAATGTCGATGGCGACAGTCGGATCTCATGGCAACATACTTAAAGTCTATAATCGATAGAGTAAAATAAAAATGCCGTAAATAGTACATGCCATATTGCACATAGTACACAGCACAGAGATAAATAATTATGATGAAAGTTTCAGAATACCTTCTCAGTATGATACTATTAGATAATCTGCAATATAAAAAACATATTTAAAATTGCTTTTTCATAACTTCAACTATATTCTTTGGCGTAAAAGAAAGTAAAAATCGTTTCAATTATAAGTTATTTATTTACCGACATATTAAATTCTGTTATTCTTCTATCATTGTCTACATTTATTGATCTCTTTTGAATCCCTTTCTACCTTTGTTCGAGATGAATTACTATTCTATATAGAAAATACGTGTCAAACAACTCTAATTGACTTCGTCTTAACAAAGTTGCCATTTTTTTCTTGTATAATCATTTACAAAGAGACAACGCGAAGCGACACCAGTTAATAATACAAAGAAAGACAATTTTATTACTTCTAATTCAACGGATTCCCGTCTTTTATTTTAATTGTATTTCATTGAAAAGATACAAGGCTTGTTGTGACTAATCTATCGAAGTCTTCAATATATTGCCAACTTGGGTATTTATTTTCGTTTTATCCACACTGAAATATTATATATATATTTTTCTAGACAAAAGTTGTCAGATATCTATGATAAAAATACTTTTGTTAATTGCTGATTTCAAAACTGTCGGTATTTTATAAACGTTTTTATTTTACTCTTATCAAAGTAAAAATTCATATTTAATATTTTTACTTAGCACATGACATCTTATTGGTTAGCAAACTTCCTACTGACTAACATAACTTTAGAGTATATGACAAATTATAGTCTAAAAGATAGCAACGTCAGAAAAAAAACATTTTTATTGGCTGTTTTTTTTTAATTTTCCCTTCCTTGTTGAAAATAGGTATGAAAAAGGTAAATCTGACACTGGGGAGTGGTTGCGTTAAACGGTGCGCATTCCCCTTCTATAAGAGAAAATTGCAGATGTTAATATCATTTGAATCTTTCTTAGTCCTTTTTATGCTCTTAAACCATCCATCTGATTACAATTTTCTATGACATCTGATTTGTTCAGCGCACACCCGGGAAGATTGATGAAGAAAATAAAAATAAAAATTTCCTCTACTTTTTCAATTTTTTTTTACATATTTCATCAACAGTGAGTATCTACATATTTCACAATCGGACGGATTTTATAGGTAAAAATAACATGCAAGTTATATAAAAACAATTTCAAAATCAGCAATTTTCATATATAGGTATTATAAAAATAATTTCAAAATCAGCAATTTTCATCTATAATATAAAAATAATTTCAAAATCAGCAATTTTTATCTATAAAAAGGATGCGCACTGATAAACGCAACCACTCCCGGGTGTCAGACTTACATTTTCAATACCTATATTTAATAAGAAAGAAAATATCAAAAACCAGCCATTAAAAAATGATTCATTATATTTTAACAGATTTTTAATTATCTCAATAGAGACGAAGTTGGAATATTTATTGTAGGAGAACCGGGAAATCAAGGCACCTACAGGGCTTACGACCTGTCATCGGCTGGTTTACGTGATCACTTTATGCGCTTGCGCAACGTTCACCAATTATGCCTTTTAATGAGATCCCTATCAATTCAATTTTGAAAGTTCTATATATTGTAATACTGAAATTCTTTTCGCTTGAAAATAAGGAATTTTTACTACAGCCATCTATGACAAGCGCATAAAGTGATCACGTAAACCAGCCGATGACAGGTCGTAAGCCCTGTAGGTGCCTTGATTTCCCGGTTCTCCTACAATAAATATTCCAACTTCGTCTCTATTGAGATAATTAAAAATCTGTTAAAAAATATCTTTGACTCCCGACAGGGAAAAAAAATCCAATGTTTGCGCATATGCAATAATAAAAAATATTCGGATATATTTTATTTGCAAGTACCATGTAGATTATTATTGAAACGTAAATCTTGTAACCACGATTGATCTAACCTCTTAGTATAACTAGTTTCACTTAGGTAAATTCTATGTATCAATGTGATGTATTATAGTAGAGACCACATATCGAATTTATCTGAAATACGTGAAGCTTATAAGTTGAATATATGTAGGTATGTACATAGGTACCATATGTTTGTGTAGACGTGGGTAGGTACATAGATGAATTACGGATTAAATCCGTCTCGTTATATTATGTTGATCACATACGGAATAGAACGAGTTCTCAGTGAAAACCTCCTTAGATTCCAGTCCTTAGATTTATCCATAGATATTGGATTTAGGTTTTTGCCCCAACTAGGTAGTTATACGAGATTCTTTCGTCTGCCGTCTTCTTTCGCTGTCCAATTTCCGTTACAGAGGCAATAGGGATCGAAGGGAAGGCGGCCAAGTTTCAAAGTGCCCTCGGTCACATTTTTATTATAATAAAAAAATAAACATTCGCCTCGTAAACTTTGCGTAAAAGGCAGCGTGGTGGTCAATTTGTAGTGTTGGAATTTACAAAAAAAGGTGGATAAGAAAGTTTTCGCCGTGTCGAATGAAAAAAAAAAACACGTGCTTAAAAGAAAATACACATTGTCATGAAAGTCGTAAACAAGGTCAAGCCTACGTCAATGATATTCATAATTTATTAATGAGTTTTTTTATTTTATAAAACAATTTCAAGAAATTGAATAAAAGCTTTTAGGTATGTAATAATTAAAAAAAAATAATAGAACGTACATTTGTAGGTGTTGGAGGATGAAGATACATGCGTAATACAAAATACACCCGCACACCTATCGCTGGATGCCCCATTTTGTAGGATTTTGCCGTGCCGTGATGAAATCATACTAAAGATGGGCAACTTTTATACCATCAAGACTGATAATCACATATTTAAAAAAAAAATTCATTAAAAAATGTACCAATGTATTATGTTAGTAGGTATATAATAAGTTTTAATTTAAATTCAGAGGGTTTTTCAAATGTTGTAGAGGAAGCACACGGATATGAGTCTTGTTATCGTATATATGTGTACATATACATAGTGTCTTACTGCAAAATTTTGTTATCTTTACCCTCACACTGTACAGTCCAAACTTTGTTCATTTTCCTTTATATTATGTACTTTTTTCTTACATAATTATACATTTAGCGTGTTTAGTAAATGCGTTAAAAAATTATATAATTTACCAAAAAAATATTTATTTTATTTAGGATACATAGTGACATTATACATAATACCTACAGCGTTAAGTACCTACCTATAGCAAAAACAAAAAAAAATATCAAAATTACACTCATTATTATAGTATATCGTTAATTTAATGATAGGTAACAGTTTTAAGTTACTTAAATATAATTTAATTATATTTAATTTTGTCAATTATTTGTGACCATTATATAGTGAACTATGTACCTTTTCTGTAACGATGAACCCTAGTGTTCTGTAAATAATCTATGGGGGATAAAATACAACTTTTACTTGAACAATTTTTATCCATTATTCTACGCTGTATATGTATCATTATTCCCGGATATGGAGATCAAGTGCAGAATTGAGGTAGCAAGAACTGCCTTTAATAAAATAAGATCTTTCTACTGCAACGAAAAGCTCAATATGGACCTGAGACAGCGGATGATGAGATGTTATGTGTGGTCTGTGTTGCTATATGGCTGTGAGACTTGAACATTGAAGGTTAACACCATGAACAGGCTGGAAGCTTTTGAGATGTGGTTGCATCGCAGAATGCTCAAAATCCCTTGGACAGATCTGGTTACGAACTCAGAAGTCTTAAGTCGAGCCAGAACAACCAGTAAACTCTTCTCCACAATAAAGGTCCGCAAGATCACATATCTGGGTCACATAATGAGGGGGGAGAAGTATCACTTGCTCCAACTAATACTGAAGGACAAGATAGAAGGTCGCCGAGGGACTGGAAGGAGACAAATGTCCTGGCTGCGCAACATTAGGGAATGGACCGGCTTCACGACCGTGGAACAGATATTCCGGGCAGCACAGGACAGAGAGGGATTTGTCAGAGTGATAGCCGACGTCGGGGGTTCCTGACATGGTACTGGAAGAAGAAGATTCTACGCTGTATTTTTTTATATTGTCTCATTGGACGTCCAATTACTTGAACCTGTTTTAGGAGGTCCGATAGGTTCTAGTATCAATAACTTTACTATATTTTATTCTTATAAATTTAATGAATAATGGTGAAAATGAGTATATTACAAAAAAAAATATAATTAATTTACATTAAAATATATAAATTCCTTTATTGTTATAAATATTGTCATGTATAAGTAATAACATAAAATTAAAAAATACTATTATAATAAATACATAATATTAAAATATTCATTTTTAATAAATAATTTTATTTATTTATAAATAAACTTTACTATAACTCGTTCAAAAAAATTCTCATTTACCTATTATAAACAACATAAAATTAAACTAATCCATGTTTAAAAAATACTCGGTGCAACTTATAAGATACATTTTAAATTAAAATATTCCTTTATTTTGCTAAATAAATTCTTTTATAATAAATATTTAATATAAAAATATTCCTTGATAAGAAAAATATTCTCTTCTTTATTAAACATTTCAAATGAAAATGTTCCTTTTTGAATTCAACAGATGTAATTTTATTTGTGAAGGATTCTTCGAATATATACGAGTAGCTTTTTTATTTGTTCCTCCGTCCCCAGATATCTTCAATATCCAAAGAGATGACAGAACAAGAAGATAATTACTTTAGAAAAACGAAAGCAATCTGTAAGTAATGAGAATTTTGGCAGTTCTTTAATGAAGACAAATTCGACTTGAAACAAAAAGCTTAAAGAAAATAACCATAAAATACGAAGAAAATAAAAAAATATACTTTGGGAATTCGACCAACTAACTTTGCTGAATTAGAGGTAAGACAGAAAAATTGAATTAAAATAGAATTTATATCCAATTTTGAAATCTTCATTGCTTTCCTAAGCGGTTTTTTATTTTGTTTTAAAGGTTTATTTTGGGTGTCGATTAAACATGAATATCATAATATTATGTTATCACTAGTTGCATGTAACACATGAGATCCAACTATTGATTGCGATAGTATGCATAATTGAAGAATACGTACCAAACTATAAACACTTAAACACAAATTTATAAACATTTTAAGATATTTTGTATCATAATAAAAAATGTAGGTATGTATGTCAGGATAGGATAGTATGGAGGTCAGTTATTTTTTTCCTATCCAGAATACGAAAACAGTATGATGGTATGTGTGTATGTTTGGAAATTAAGTAGGTATCAAACTATTGAGTGAGACATTGTGTAGTGTATACTGCCTTACAAATTGTATGAAACGAAATCGTCTCTTCATTCAATTTTTATAAAAATTGTTAAAAAAAGTTCGAGATGTACAGACTGTAAACACAATTTAAAATTGTGTTTCGCTGATAATTAAACCTGGTACCTTTGGCTTGGAAGTCAGTAAGCTTTTATTTTATTCTTATACACGCGATAAAAAAAAATAAAAGAAGATGAATTATTTGAATATCAATACACGAATACATATTTTGCTTTAATTGTGTACATATTTGCAACATGACTAATGCGACGATTAAGGCAGTTTATCATTCAGCCATACAACTACTGGGTGAGCGTCGGAATAAACTCAAATCGCAAACAGTACGACACTTTTTGCTAATATTATTATTATTAAGTAATTAAATTTCAACAAAATAAAATGTTTATCTCTACTAAAAGAATTATATCACATTGATATTTTTAATCAGTAAATTATGATCTGTTTATTACCTGTCTTTTATTTATAACTAGTTACATGTATCACATGAAATCCAACTGTCGATGGCGATAGTACGTATAATTGAAGAACACGTACCTACTAAACTATAGACACAAATTAATAAATATTGTAAGATATTTTATTTTCTATATAAAACATGTAAGTATGTATGTCCAGATAGGATAGTATGGAGGTCAGTCTGTGTATTTGGGTACAATAATTTATTTTTATGAAAATTTGTTAGTAGGTACATAATGTAAAAATATTTAATATAAGGACTGTTGCTTTCATTGTTTACAAAAAAAAAAAACAATTTCTTAATAGATGACGTTAAAAAAAAGGTTTCTTATTGACTTCATAGATGGCGATGGTGAAAGCAGCTTATTTTCAAACGATCTGTTTCTCATTATTTAAAATTGCATTAAAAAGGGAACTCAATAATTGGTGAACTTTTCGCTAGCGCATAAAGTGATCACGTAAACCAGCCGATGACAGATTGTAAGCCCTGCCTAGGTGCCTAGGTGTTCATAGGTGCCTTCAGTTCCTAGTTTTCCTACAATATTCCAACTTCGTCTCTATCTAGATGTTAAAAAATATCCATGACTTCCGACAGGGAAATAAATCCAACAAATCTTATTTCTTTGTTTTTTGTATCACAATAAAAAAACACAGTAAATTGAAGCGTTGTTTTAAATGTTTAGCAAATTCCACTTTATTTCTGAACATTTTCGAGTGTGAAGTTATGAAATTTTTCTTCTTCTTCGCTCGTAGATATAAGATTATAAAACTCTGTTTCAATTCGAAACTTTCCATTTCTATCACAAGTCAAGCAAATTTATGGTCATAATAATAGTGTACCTATTATTATTTTTACTATCGAACCTGTGGCCAACTTTGTTTGAAACATTTATTTGTTATTGATATAAAATCTACGGAAAACTTTGTATTCAGAAACGGCATATCAATTCAAAAACTTTTAGCGAACTTTATCCATACTTCAATTTGTGCAGTTAGCTTATCCAATACTCGGTGATCAGTTTGTTTTAGAATGCCTCAAATATTTATATGTTACAGATTATTTATATTCAAAGATCCTAGTGGTCGCCCAGTGGTCAAAATTCGACCGTAATTCATTAAAAAGAATATTTGGAATTAATACTATTAAATTTTGAATCTTAATAAGGTGTTTTTGTCAAAGCCATTACTTACTTACTTACTCAGCCTCTTCTTGAGTCCAGTATTGGACAAAGGCCAAGAAGAGGCTGCCATCCTTCGCCATTCAGGACCTGCCACTTTTTTGATGTCATCGCACCATCTGGTCTTCACTCACGCTTCTGTTTCCCGTTCTTGGCCTCCAGTCCATCACAATTTTTGTCCATCGTCCATCTGACATCCGAGATACATGACCCGCCCAACTCCACTTTAACTCCGCTATTCTTTTAGCCACATCCGCTACTCCTGTGTTTTTCTTAATCCATTCATTAGTTTTGTGGTCCCTTAGCGAGATATTTAACATTCTTCTTTCCATCGCTCTTTGTGTCACTCTTAGCTTTTCCATCATTTTCTTAGTAAATGCGGATGTTTCAAAGCCGTAAGTGAGCACAGGGAGTACACAAGCGTCAAAAACTTTTTCTTTAAGTGGATTGGGATATTTTTAGATTTAAGAACATTTGATAATTTGCTGAACGCTGCCCATCCTAGACCTCTTCTTCTTTCTATTTCAGCTTCTAAATTATATCTTCCCAATTCCACGGTGTGACCGAGGTAGACATATGATTCTACTCTGCCAATATCTTGACCATCAATTTTTATGGGTTCTGAACCTATAGAGGACATAATTTTTGTCTTATTAATGTTCATTTTTAGTCCCAATCTAATGCATTGATTCTTGATGTCCGTTAACATTAATTTAATTTCTTGCTCTGTATTGGCAAATGGGACAATGTCATCAGCGAATCTAAGGTTGTTCAGTTTTTCTCCGTTTATGTTGATACCATAGTTGGTCCAGTCTAATTCTCGGAAAACGTCTTCTAATGCCAGGGTGAATAATTTGGGCGAGATCGTGTCTCCCTGCCTAATTCCTCTTTTTATATTAATTTTTGGAGTAGGCTCATGTAACTGTATTGTGGAAGTTGCTTTGTCATATATGTTTTTCAGGATACTAGAATACCTATAGTCCACTCTGCAGTTTTCCAAACCCTTCATAACTGCCCAAATCTCAACTGAATCAAATGCCTTCTCAAAGTCTATAAATGCAAGAACCAATGGCATATTGTATTCGTTGTGTTTTTGTATTATGTTTTTCAAGCTTTTGTAGGTGGTCATTAGTTCCATATCCCTTTCGAAAGCCAGCCTGCTCTCTTGGTTGGTAACTATCCAGTTTTGTTGTTAGTCTGTTATTTATTACTCGTGTGAACAACTTATATAGATGTGAAAGTATACTAATGGGTCTATAGTTTTCCAATTGTCGTTTATCTCCCGTTTTAAATAATAAAGTAATAGCAATGTCAAAGCCATTGCGTACACCTATATTTTTTTAAATTTTGTTATATTACGGTACCTGCAAGCGTATGCTTACAAATATTTAATTATTGCGTGTTATTTGCTTTTAATTCTCTGCAATACCTATGAAATTTATAATTTAATATAGATAGTGAACCCCCGGCAAACTTCGTATTGCTTGTATAATTAAATATGGTCCTTCATTACCACCCGTCAATTCAGACCCTTCAGTACTTACCTCCCGTCCCTTCAGTTCCACCCGTCCCTTCAGTACCTCCCGTCCCTTCAGTACCACCCGTCCTTTCAGTGCCTCCCGTCCCTTCAGACCCTTCAGTACCACCCGACCCTTCAGTACCTCCCGTTCCTTCAGTACCACCCGTCCCTTCAGTACCTTCAAGGCCGTAGTCAGGGGGGGGATCAAGGGGGATTGATCCCCCCCCAAAATAAAAAAAATAAGATATTTCTTTAGTGAGTAACAATGAGACTGCAGTTACATACGGTGTACCCATTTCACTCTGTTGTTACGGTGCACCCGTTTCAAAATTTTGTATGAAAAAAATAATTATTGAAATATATTTATGTAATAATTCAGCAATTTTATCACATTTTTTAGCGTAACACTGCGTCAGGTATACTGGTACATGCTCGCACATACATTAGATTTTTAGATATTCTTATTTTTCCAGGACGCGTGATACAAACACACACACTAACACAATCATTGTTTTATTACTTAAGATGACTATGCTTTATGCTCGCTTGGTACTCGCACGGGGATACGCTCGCGGGGCGACTTCTTTCTACTGTTCCACTAAGCAAAACCCCTCCCGAAATTATTTTCTGGCTACGGCCTTGAGTACCTTCCGTCCCTTCAGACCCTTCAGTACCACCCGTCCCTTCAGTACCTCCCGTCCCTTCAGTACCTCCCGTCCCTTCAGTACCTCCCGTCCCTCCCGTCCCTTCAGTACATGCCGTCCCTTCCCTACATTACCTCCCGTCCCTTCAGTACCTCCCGTCCCTTCAATACCTCTCGTCCCTTCAGTACCTCCCGTCCATTCAGTACCTCCCGTCCTTTCAGTACCTCCCGTCCCTTCAGTACCTCCCGTCCCTTCAGTACCTCCCGTCCCTTCAGTACCTCCCGTCCCTTCAGTACCTCCCGTCCCTTCAGTACCTCCCGTCCCTTCAGTACCTCCCGTCCCTTCAGTACCTCCCGTCCCTTCAGTACCTCCCGTCCCTTCAGTACCTCCCGTCCCTTCAGTACCTCCCGTCCCTTCAGTACCTCCCGTCCCTTCAGTACCTCCCGTCCCTTCAGTAGGTTAAGAAAATATAACGAAGAAGAAGAAGAAGATGATAAAAGATTAAATCCAGAATCCTGCGAAGAGATGGAAGGAAAATTGAACCTTCTCCCAGGATATTCCACCTTCACAGGTAAAATGGCCTATTAGGTACACGATGAAGAAGAAGAAGAAAAATGTTTTAATCCAGAAACCATCCCGGGCATACGCACGACAATTCACCAAAGTTTCACTGCAATAGGATGAACGGTTTCCAGCATAGTCCACCTTCATAGGTAAGATGACTTAATATTCGATGAAGAAGAAGAAGAAATTCTTTTTAATCTAGAAACCATTCCGGGCATACGCTCAATAATTCATCAAAGTTTCATTGCAATCGGATGAACGGTTCTCAGGATAGTCCACCTTCATAGGTAAAATGACCTAATACCCGATGAAGAAGAAGAAGAAGAAACATTTTTTTGATCCAGAAACCATCCCTGGTATACTCTCAACAATTCTCCAAAGTTTCATAGCAATCGGATGAACGGTTTAGGAGTGCATTCAACACATGCATATATGGGTACATATGTACATACGAAGAAACCTTTTTTATTAACGCCATACACCTCCAGGGCTTGAGTTGCTAGTTCTTCTATTATATTCCAACTTCATCTCTATTGAGATGTTGAAAAATTGTCAAAAATATGAAGTTTTTAAAGTGCCGTTTAGTGATACAAGGTAACTCAAAGGGCTTAAGGGCTTAATGCAAGGTGTGCACGAGGAAAAACATCCTGCGAAAGCTCACTGGAACTAGGTGGGGAGCCCAACCCAATGTGCTGCGAACAACTGCAGTCGCCATTTACTATTCTGCCGCAGAATATGCCGCGCCAGTGTGGTGTCGATCCTCACATTCCAAAAACGTTGATGTGGCCCTTAACGAGACTGGGCGCCTAATCACTGGATGTCTTAGGCCTACTCCCCTGGAAAAGGTCCATCTCTTGGCTGGTTTTGCACCACCCAATATATACGAAGAACTATCGCAGCCGAGGAGGAGAGGCGAAAACAAAAAAGCGATCCCAGACACCCCCAGTATGGGCGCGACCCCCCAATATCGAGGCTCAGATCAAGACGCAGTTTCTTATCAAAAACCAATGATTTGCACACCACCCCGCATGAAAGAAGAATCGAGTTGTGGCGGGAACTGGGTGGGGAGAACGAATGTTTAAAACCAAGCGAGATTCTCCCAATCGGACACCAACTCCCATACAGGACTTGGAAAGCCCTGAACAGACTCAGAACGGGTGTGAGCAGATGTAAGGTCAACATGCAGAGATGGAAACTGCTGGAGGATGAGCAGGATGTGACGTGCGAATGTGGAGAAGAGCAAAACCCACCCCACTGCCCACTCATGGGGGAACCTTTCAATGAGGAGGACCTCCTGGCTGCAAACGACAAGGCTGTGACAGCTGCAAGATATTGGAGTGGGCGCATATAGGGTCTGGACACGGAAAGTAAGTAAGTAGGGCTTAAAATTGTTGGCTCAACAAAATATAATAGTCAATAACTCAATTATTGTCCGTGAATTGCCATTGACCTCCACGTGTTTCGGGGGGTAATTTGATTCACATTAACTGCCCTCTCACACTGAAACTGCGATCATAGTATGCCACCTTGTCGATTTTGTCCATTTAAAGAGTTAGTTCTCTGTGATATAAGCCGTCTTTCTGATGACATAATGATTATGAGAATTTTAAAAATAAATCAATGTAGGCAATTTAAACACACTTCGCAAACACGCTTTAGTTTCATTATAACGTTTCCCAAAACACCTTTCAGTTTCCCAAATCCCTTAAAGTGTGAAACATTTCAAAATGTAATGAGAAACACAAACGGGAGTACTATGTTTATACTATACAGAGTCGCCTACCCGATAATATCGATTGAAGAAACCCACATACTTAACTAAAGAGATTCTTCCCTTAGTCATTGGCCCCATATCAAGTGAAAACGTCATCCTACTTTTCAACCACACAATTGAAAGGGTATTTCACAATTTTGATCCCTCATTTGGGATAACGATACACCATTATCATGTTTGAGGGAAAGTTGATACATTACAATGATATCACCCACTTGAATTTGAAAGAGAATTGAAGGCTGCCAGCCCCTCCTGTGTTAACCTAAACTAGAAACGGGTAAATTTGGATTTCCTTTAAAAAAAAGCAAGCGTGTTGTGGTCAACTCTACTCTCTTTCCACTGCATAATTCGACCGCCGTGGTAAAGTGATAAGCTGTCCATGCGTCATGGCTTCGATTACCAGCACGGGAAGATTTCATTAAAAATTATTTCTCACACGATTATTGCTCTCCTGGGCTGGTTGGTTAATTTCAATTCTTTCAGACTTCTGCATCCCTCTCACCGTAAACGAGCGACAACAAACACTTCGGTCAGCCACCCCATCCGTGATTGGCAAGTTGACTGAAATAAATAGAGTCAACACTTCATCCTTCGGTGATCGTGCTTTTGCTGTGGCCGGACCAGCCTCGTGGAATAAACTACATACCACCTGAACTGAGGCAAATCGACAACTTAGCACTATTCAGGAAACACCTAAAAACTCACTTCTTCCGCGAGTCTTACAATAACCCCTAATATATTCAAAGAGCCCTTGAGGTGAGGTTATCACAAAAACGGCGCTATAAAAATAATCCAAATTTATTATTATTATTATTAGTTATAAATTTACCACATGTATAGGGTGCAAAGAAGTATTCAGTTTTATAATCAATCATCAAAAATAACAATATAGATAAATTAATAAATAATTATAATTAAAGTCATTTAAATGCACACATTTATGTTACGCAATCATATGATATATTATATCCACCTATATATATATTATGCAATCATAAAATAATTTAAATTATTTATTAATAGTTTGGTCACACCACATCAATAGGTAGGTACCTACAAAATGACTTATTTATCGTTTGATCACATCATATCAGTGGGTAGGTACCAACAAAATGACATATTTATCTTTTTTTCAATGTTTGAAACAGTCACTTCATGATAGAACTCCATAATCAACTAGAATAATGAATAAAGTTATATTTAATTTTTAGTTCTACCTAGTAATTTTAATTTAAATAGAACTAAAAATTAAATATACTTTTATTCATAATTCTAGTTGACTTATTTATCGTTTGGTCACATCACACCAATAGTTGGGTACCTACATAGTGACTTTTTTATGTTCGATGATCTTTAACTTTTTCTTACATTTCTTTTTGTTTTTTTTTTAATATTAACAAAATCATTTAAATAGGTTTTTTTATTTGCTATGTAGCCCAAACACCCACAAACACGTGTCTTATAATACAATAAGTGTTATTTTTACTCACAAATGGTAATATTGAGAATCCCGAATTCAATTTGTTAAATTGAGAAGAGATATTTTGTTTTACTAGAAATCGGTAAAACAACATCACTGATTTCATGATACATAACGTGTTGTATGGAATAATAGTTATACGTATATGTTTGATGTTGCAAAAATAAACATTTTAACGTGATTTTTGAATAAACATGGCTCTGATAACGTAACTGGCCCTAAACATACAAAACCGTCAGGCGAAATCGAATATTCATAGATTAGGAAGGTCAGTGAAACTCTCTTTTCACTACTGAAGTTTTTTTATTGTTTGGGGACGACATATAAGGGAGAAAGTCAAACAATTCAACCGAATCAGAATACAAGTATTCATTTTTGATTTATTATATTTTTCGAGTCATAATAAATTAAAAACACGATATTGCCTGAACACAATCGATCGATTCACAATCGAAAATACATACATATCAAAGATTCTGATATTATAACATATTATGCAATAATGTCGGGATCTTTGTCAGTGACAAAACAACGAAATATTCCTTGCAAGCCGCGATGTGCAAAGTGAAATCATGTGATGTATGCACATTAACTTAGTTTGGATGTGTGAACAAAATATTTGGTTAGAATAACCGAATGTTTTATGTATAGTCATTATAATTTGAAAACTTTAAACATGAAATTTCGTTACCATCAACAAATAATTTCTTACAGTGCAATCGAGTAAAAAAAGGCAATTATGCACAGAAAAAAAATTGTTTAGTCAAAGAAATTTGTCTTGGGTCAAGAAAATATGGATTCGTATAATATAACGAAAAAAATATTCTCTTAAATTGAGATTTTTCTTTTATCTCAAACCAAGATAGTAAATTATCTCAAATTGAAAAAATAAAACATTTCAATCAAAGAAAACTTATGGAAGAAACAAAGATTCTCAATATAAGAAAATATTTTCTCAGAATGATATTTCAATGTTCTGTAAATTAGATGTAAATTTCTTCATATAAGAATACCATAATAATCAATAATCAATATTCTTAATACGAGTTTTTTTTTTATTTTTTGGGCTACCTATGTTGTCTTGTATTGTGTATGCACATGAGATTCTCGTGTGCATACATAATCCAAGACAACATACCCCAAACATAATAATAAATAAATAAAAAAAATGATCAATTAAATATAGAATATTATGAAACACGCTTAAACATGCTTTATGTCCTAAAAATAACATTACATTGACTTCAGTAGTACATAGATATAATCGATTTTAGAAAATATTATCTCGAGAGATGAAATCTAGTTATTCAATCAATGTTTTGTGTATTTTCTTAATCCAAGATATTTATATAACTTGGGATGAAAAAATATCTCTTGAAGCAACAAAATATTTATTAAATTGAAGACAACTGATTTTCTTAATTAAAATAAATATTCTTAACTCAAAAATATATTTTCATGAATCGTTTGAGAAAATCGAAACTCTTGAATTGAATAAAACGGACTTGTTTTTTCCGTGTAGAAGGACCACGTGGACGGAATGAATCCCGTTCTGTGAAACATCAGTGGATCGGCAAACACCGGGAAGACCACCAAAGAGATGGTGGGAGAGGTGAACATCCTTATTTCAGTATCAAGACTGACAAGAAAAAGCAGAACTATGCTCTATAGGAACAACACACGCAATGCGAGTAGCCAGCACAATACATAGTGTTAACCCAATCTAAATAATTATGTACCAACACATTGCAATAAAATAGATTTTTGATTATCCTGGAAAACAGTATTTCAACTCGGTGAGGAGAAAGCTATGCTGTAAAAATGTGATATGTAAATGAGAAAACTTTTTAATTAATCATCCTCAATACGGGAAATATTTTCGCGGATAATGACTGAGTTTTCTTTTTGTATTTTACTCTAATAAACAAATCCGGTATAAATTAATAATGATGGGTGTTTTTATCGTTCTTATTTCCGGTTCCAATGAATTTTTAATTTTGAATTATAGATTTTTTAAGAACCGTGTTATAAAGATACGTGAGAACGAAACATGAGCCATTGATACTGACAGCAAAATCTGCCGAAGTACTAGACATATAAAAAAAAGAGTGGGGTGTGGCCAACGCTAAAATTCTCACTAACAAGTCACTCCATAAAGTATTCAAATTTTGTATCGAAAATTCTCATCATTTTCATGAAATGAGTTCTTCAATGCCATTTATAAAAATGATGTGCCTTTTTACCAATTTCAAAATAAAAGTTTCAAATTTAAAGTTTTCTGAGCTTGGGATTTCTTTGACATATTTGACAGTTAAAAAAATGAGAAGCACTATTCAGATATCCTTCAAAATCTAGCGGGGTCTAAGCAAATATTAGATATACATACTTGCAAAATTTGAAAAGAATCGAATGAGTACCTTAGTTTACATATATGTAATCGATCAAGTAAAATAAACTCCATGCTGAAGAAAGTTGACCACATTAGAGATCTGGGAATAGTAATAGATGCCAAATTAACATATGAACAACACATACAAACCATCACAAATAAAGCCTATCAAATGCTCGATTTCGTTATCCGCAGCTGTAAACAATTCAAAAACATTAATACACTAAAAACACTATACTTTACATACATTCGTCCTCACCTGGAATTCTGTACGCCAATATGGAACCCTCATTACAAAGTCTACATTAATCAAATATAAAATATTCAAAAAACCTTTTTGAAACACTTGGAGAGACGCCTTTATGTTGAACACATTAATTATAATACTTCTACCAGAAACTTCAATATGACTACATTACAAAACAGGAGACTTTATTTTGACCAAATATCACTTTACAAAATTTGCAATAACTTGATTGACTCGCCGGACATACTCAATAATATATCACTCCATATACCAAATAGACATACCCGCTCACATAATTTATTTCACTTACCAGTATGCCGCACTAATTACAGATACTTTGCACCTTTGTTTAGAATTCAGCGAGATTACAATACACTTTTCAAACACACGGACATTTTTCACGACACATTACAGCATTATCAAAAACAGATAAAGATGTTCTTAAACCCTAACACACAATCCAACAATCCCCTCCTCAATCACTAATGATCCCGGTCCTCCTTGTCATCCTAAAACATATTATGTACCTACTTGTTTTTTCTTATATTATTGTACATTTATATTATTATTATTATTTATGTACCTATCTCTTCTCTCTTTTTTTTAAATTGATGTTACTTTTTGTATAATATTTTTTTTCATAACTAAGTATGTCACCAAACATTGTACATTCACAAATTTAAATAGATGAAAGCATTTTTGGCTATGTTAAAATTTAAAAACTGAATTGCAAATGATATAATTAACAGC
The DNA here is from genome assembly GCA_963576475.1 of Molanna angustata. Lineage (NCBI taxonomy): Eukaryota > Metazoa > Arthropoda > Insecta > Trichoptera > Molannidae > Molanna > Molanna angustata. The sequence continues at coordinate 35,576,946 of OY754966.1, forward strand.
TATAGCTTTCTGAGAGTAAATAAATAAATAAATAAATAAACACGACGTACATATGAAGCACCCATACATTGTGATGAAACTTTCAGAATACAGTGTAAGCATGATACTAGTTGATAATCTGCAATAAAAAATAGCCCTAGAAAATGCGAGAACAAAACTCTTCCCCTTGAGTTGGTGAGGAGTTTAAATTTTAAGCCAACTTTGTGGTAGGTACTGAGAAGGATGGAGTAAAGTTGCGCCAAAAAAGAAACAACAAGTTGTACAGCATATTCGTCTTAGTATCTCAATGCACATAAAATTTCTCAGGTCCATCATATGGACTGGACCAATGAATACTTTAGACTCAAGTGCCCAAGATTATCATAATTGGACACCAAGGGCATGAGAAAGATTGGGTGACCAAAACTGAGATGGGTGGATGACATAAAGAAGAATGCGGCACAGTTCCTGCATGTGACCAACCAGAGACCAGCGGCTGAGGACATACGGTGTTAAGATACAAAAATATTATACAATTATACAGGAAGCCATAGCCCGATTTTGGCGATAACAATTTTAAACATATGTACATATTATCGCACATTGCAGGTCTGTATGTATGTATATATTAAAGTATTTTGTAACTACAATCAGTCAAAGTGGAAATAAATAGATGCAGAAAAATGGGATACAATATTTTGGTGATTTTGGTTGTCATTTTCTTTAATTTTTGATCTTTTCATATACCAATATTATTATTTTAGATTAATTTTGATATTTATTACTCGTATTAATTTTGATATTTATAACACGTACTATATCAAATATTAATTTAACACGCACCCAATAACAAGTCCCCATATTCTAGAGACCAACAATATTAATCCACTCACAGATACAGACTGAAAAGACAATTAAAAAATGTGTCTCCACCGGGATTCGAATCGTCAGATACCTAACCAGCTGAGCCAGGAAAGTCGAAATGGACATAATACGTATATATCACTATATGGAACCACTCACAGTAAAGAGTTTTATGGGAATTTTTTTAACATCTCGATAAAGACGAACTTGGAATATTATTGAAGAACCAGGAACTCAAAGTTCCTACAGGGCTTAGAACCTGCCATCGGCTGGTTTGCGTGATCTGCTGTAAAGATGACAGGTCGTTTGCCTCGAGTTCCTAGTTCCTCTATAAAATTTCAACTTCATTTCTATCGAGTTAAAAATTTGTCATAAAATATCATTGAAAAATATCCAATGTTGGCGTATATTTAAATATAAAAATATTCGAGTTCAAAAGTTTTTTTGTCCATTTTTTTCTGTCCATTTTTTTGCAAATCATTGGTTTTGTATTCGATGCGTTTCTAAGAATAATTTTCTTTAACGATGTTATTGAATGTTGGTCTACCCATTGAAGTTCCAGGTTGTTCAAAGCGTCAAACAATTTTTTAATCAATTCACGTTGTACCTGTAATTCAATAAGTTCTCCTCATCTGTAAAAGTTATTAGGTCATAATATTATGACCTAGTTTTCTACTGTAAAGAAACATAACCGCTATATTTAAAATCTATCGATGATTCTTAGTGGACATGTCAATTTATTGATGATAGGGTATAGAGCAATATATTTTTTTATAAATTATAGAAGAACAAAATATCTGGAAAAAATATGATGTGACGTTGCATTATTGCATCAGGTTAAGTAAAAAAAACAAAAAATGGCGCTGAATGGAAAATAAATGTTTTTTAGGTTTATTTACAAAACCTGAAGCATTTATGCAACGTGATATCATATTTTTCTATGTAGATATTTTCGTCTTCTTTAATTTAAAACAAATATATATTGAACTACGCCTTATAGTTTATTAAAAATATAAGATAAACGTTGAAAATCGGGGTATGGCATTATTTTTCTACAAGAATTTATACAGAACATTATCAAAAAGTTAAGGTTTGTTTTTCTTTATTCATAACCAAATTGAAAAAAGGTACCTACGTTGGCAACAGTCCCCCCCTTAATGTATAATTTACATCACACCACTGTCCTTGTGAGGTGTTCACTTATATGTTCGTATAATTTGTAATTATTTAATTTTCTTCCTATTGTTATGAAATTCACCTATTGATAAATAAAAAAAAAATCATTCTTCACTACATTGTCATCGTTTCCTGCCTCTCTATTCAGGGTTGGGCTTCCTAGTCAAATGTCGCCATGATCTGCGACACTGAGTTGTCTCCTGTGGCAATTTATGATTTTGTAATTTATGTATAACCTTATTTTCTTTCATCAAATATTCAACAAATATAAGTTCATATTATGAATTTATTAGTGAAAAATTTCGTGTTTACGGCACCATGTCACCACGATTTTTTTTTTGTGAAATCCATAGAATAATAAAACTATAGAATAGTCATTCCCATACAATACATCGCTGAAAAAGTGAAGCCGTTTTATTGGCCGGCTCGTGTCAATATTATGTATGAATCTGCTGGTAGACATTGTTCGTATAGTACAACTCGTTATGACTGCGTAAATAATTTTACAAGCAGTTAAAAAATTCCCTATTTGGAGAACGTATCATGCAGACGGCCAAATGATTACTGAATGCTCGTAGCAAAATGTTGACCAAATTAGTCTCATTTACTGCAGGCTAAAGAGTATTCTATACTATTATTATTCTATGGTGAAATCATAAAATTATTTGAGATTTTAACGAATTTAAAAGAGATATGCATAACAAGTCATATTAGATCAAATGAATTTTATCGCTTTGTGGGTATCTGAATTAGCCTCGGTGAATTTCGCCTCAGGTATATTATTTTTGTTGCTGTGAAAGGCAGTTCGAAGATCCATAGCGATAATTATGTATGTCAGCCTCTAGGTGAATTTAAGCTGAATATTCATTAGGGTTCACGTAGCCTCAAACAGGACATTTCATATTACTGAAACTCATATAATATTATTATTATTATAATACAATTTTATCACCAAAACTGACATAATATGACGGAGCCGAGAATTATGTATAAATATTTCATCCATTAATGCAATTAAAGCTGAGTGTTCCTAGTGTCAATAAAGGTATATATTATGTAGTTTCCTTTATAGACACTTTAATTCCTTGTTTCATTTTTCCTTTGAAAAGTGAAATAAGAAGAGAAACTATGACATATTCTTCTTTGTAAGCTCCTCTGTTTCATGCCAATTCAAAAAGCTGTCCGACTCCACACTCTAGTCATGTTCAACCATCTTTTTCTTTAGCCCCCTTCCCCCTAACGCTGGATGTACGCCATTTTGATGGACCACTCGTCTCTGCTCTGTCTCCTCCGCATCCAGGTTTTACCGGCCTCTTAGACAATATCGTCACGCCATTTTTTTGGGGGTCCAACACTCCAACACTCCTATCATTTGTTCAAGGTCACCACTGTAGTATTCTGGGTGCCCATCTAGTATCCCATGTCTGGCCAAGTGTCTAGCTCATTGCCACTTAAATCCAACAACACGATCCATTATATCGGCAAACTCCGAACGGCGTCTAATCTCTTCGTTACGTATTTTATCGCGTCTTATGCCAATCATCAGCGTTTCCACAGACCGCTGTGCAACTTTTAACTTGTGGACACTTTTCGCTGTATGGTTCGTCTAAGCCATATTTCATTTCGCGCAAAAGACTATTTTTTTTACTTCGACAGAGGGACTTCAAAAACATGTCTGAATTAATCAAAAGCATCCCAACCCAAACCTATTTTTCTGGGTGATTCTTCCGTTTGCTTTTCTTTTCAAAGTTTAATATTATGACCAATGTATCACGTCAACCATTTGGATTCTGTTATTGTTTAAAATGAAAATAAAAGAATTTGATGATTTTTCTCGTGGATTCCATCATCATTTCTTGACAAAATTGAAATGTAACCAATCGAAAGATACCCTCGTTCTAATGAATAAAAAAATAATAAAAACTGTACAACGTTGTAATTGTTTTATCGCTGAATATACACAAAAAAATTCAACTCGAATTCATCACCTATTTATTTATGAAGCTTCGTGTACAATAATGTGTACAATGGCGGGTTTATTGCCACAACTCAATTTCTTCCAACCAACATACATATATATATATATATATATATATATATATATATATATATATATATATATATATATATATATATATATATATATATATATATATATATATATATATATATATATATATATATATATATATATATATATATATATATATATATATATATATATATATATATATATATATATATATATATATATATATATATATATATATATATATATATATATATATATATATATATATATATATATATATATATATATATATATATATATATATATATATATATATATATATATATATATATATATATATATATATATATATATATATATATATATATATATATATATATATATATATATATATATATATATATATATATATATATATATATATATATATATATATATATATATATATATATATATATATATATATATATATATGTTATATTTGATGTTTTCACGGGTGAAATATGTTATAATATTTTTATCTCGGTTTTCCCGTGTCAGTAGGTCTTGACTAAGACCATTTGTCTTCCGACGTTTCGCCTGAATATCACCAGGCATTTTCAAGGACTTTATATATATATATATATATATATATATATATATATATATATATATATATATATATATATATATATATATATATATATATATATATATATATATATATATATATATATATATATATATATATATATATATATATATATATATATATATATATATATATATATATATATATATATATATATATATATATATATATATATATATATATATATATATATATATATATATATATATATATATATATATATATATATATATATATATATATATATATATATATATATGTTAAATCTAAGGTTTTCGCGAGTACAAAATATGTTATTATTAAGTATTTTGGGGATAACCCGCGTCAAATTATGATTCCCGAGAGAATCAGTCGTCTGCCGACGTTTCGTCTGAATCTCATCAGACATTTTCTAAAGGCGCCTTGTTAATAAATTTTCGTCTCGAGGGATAGTGCACGCACGTCCGTTCGAGTCGAAAGCTTACTACCAAGTGAAAGTTTGAAAGGAAGCCGCGTCAAGTGTTAGTGGAGGGGTGGGTTTCCCCAATGACGTCATTATTGCGTTTTGTTTGGCTTCTAGTGACTCTAGTACTTAACGGTATATTGTTTACAGGTGGATTATCAGTTTTCGGCTTACTAAGAATTTTACTAATGTTTTTAATGTGACTATTGTTTGAAATATCGGTAGTTTGATTACTATGGTTTTTAAAAATGTTGTTTTCAAGTACACTTGTCCATGCGGTCGGGATTCGAATGCTATCGTCCCTGTTATTCATTATACTGTTGCTTCTTTTATATATTTCGATTGCTTCCCTGTAAATTCTAAATGTTTCATTATTAATATTCGCGACTACTTTTGAATTTTCAAAGTCTATGGAGTGATTTTCGGTCAATGAGTGATTTACAAGAGATGAAGTTAGTTTCCGGTTTTTAACATCTACGCGATGTTCAGAGACGCGCGCCGAGATTCTGCGATTTGTCCTGCCTATGTAAGTTTTTGAGCAATCACCGCATGGGATTTCGTAAATACCGTGTGACTCTAATGGTATTTTATCTTTCGGACTTTTTAAAAAGGATGAAATTTTGTTGTCTGTTCTAAAAATGGTGCGAATATTATGTTTATAAAGTAGGTGACTGATTTTGTCTGTAGTGCCTTTTATGTAAGGCAAAAACGCAATGGAGAGTGGCTTTACTTTAGTTGACGTATCTTTTTTATTATAATTTTTATTAGTTTGATTTTTTACTGCATTATTTATCGTAAAATTAGAAAAACCGTTATTTCGTAGCGCGTTTTTAAGATACTCTAATTCGTTTTGAATGTTTTCGGAGTCGGCTATCCTTAATGATCGTGTTACCAAGGTGTTTGCTACAGAGGCGATTTGTGCTGGATGATGGTTCGACGATGCGTGGAGATATCTGTTGGTATGTGTTGATTTTCTGTACACAGTGTGGCCGAGAGTGCCATCGTCTTTTTTGATTACGAGAACATCAAGAAAAGGTATTTCACCGTTGTTTTCTATCTCCATTGTGAATTTGATGTTATTGTGGAGATCGTTCAGAAAATCAAGAAATTTGTTAAGTTCCTCCAAACCGTGAGGCCATATAACGAAGGTATCGTCCACGTATCTAATCCATAGCTTTGGTTTTAAGCGCGCTCTATCTATAGCTTCCTTTTCTAACTTGGTCATAAATATGTTAGCGACTGGCGGTGAAAGAGATAGACCCATTGGTGCTCCTTTTACTTGTTTGTACATGTCGTTATTATAAGTGAAAAATGTGTTATTGAGGCAATGTTCTATTAAAGTTATTATGTCATTCGGTGGGTCACTCATTTCTTTTATTGCTTGAAGAGCTTCGTCTGTGGGTATATTGGTGAACAAGGATACGACGTCAAAACTGACAAGGATGTCGCCCTTGTTTAATTTTTGATTTTTAATGATTTGTATAAAATGTTCCGAATTTTTGACAAAAGATTCCGCTGATTCTACATCTGGTTGTAAGTAGTTGGCAAGATACTTTGATAACATTTGAAGTGGAGAACCGACAGAACTGACTATGGGTCTAAGAGGAACATCCGTCTTATGAATTTTTGGCAAACCGTATAATTTCGGAAAACGTGACGATTTTTCTCTAGGTATTAACGACTTTTTTAATTCGGGACTTAATTTGGATGACATAATTTTAGTTTTAGTCGTTTTTTCTAAGTATGTTATAGGATTATTAGGATGCAGTTTATAAGCCGGATCGTTGAGCAAATTAGTAATTTTAATGTGATAATCTTCGCTTTTCATGATTACTGTTGCGTTTCCCTTATCTGCCGGAAGAATAATTATATCTTTATTTGCGCGTAATTCTTTAAGAGCTCGTATTTCATCGAGAGATATATTTCTTTTCGGCGGAAGCGATTTTCTAAGTATATGGCAAGTTTCTTGTCGTATAGTTTCGGCTATATTATTTGGTAGTTTACATACGGCTGATTCGATTCCCGTAACAATGTCTTCTTTTGGAATTTTCAGAGGAACAACACCAAAATTAAAACCTTTACTTAGAACCGATATTGTATCGTTATTTAATTTAAGATCGGTGAGATTGTGAATGATTTTATCGGTATTTAAAGACTGTTGGTATTCTACTTTTTTGATATTATTTTCGATACGCGTGAATTTACTTATTTGGCGGTCGGAGTTTATTTTATTATTCGTTTCAATTCTATTATGAATGAGATTATCTAATTCGGACCATATTAATGGATGTAATATATTAGAAAGTTTTAAATGAAGATTTTTAATATCAGTACCAAGTGTATGTAATTGTAAATGAATGTAACCGATTTCGTCGCGTATGAGGGAAAAACTAGTATTATAAAGAATTTTTCTCACCGATTTTCTGCTACCGCGTTGTCTCAGTTGAAAACACTTTGGCACTACTTTTTTATCACGACATCGACACAAAAAGGTTAGGTCACATAGAAGCTTCGCGTGTTTTGACTTTAATTTTTTTTTTCAAACTTTTTCGTTTCACTGTATATTTCCTCCCCGTAGAGGTTATTTATGTTAAATCTAAGGTTTTCGCGAGTACAAAATATGTTATTATTAAGTATTTTGGGGATAACCCGCGTCAAATTATGATTCCCGAGAGAATCAGTCGTCTGCCGACGTTTCGTCTGAATCTCATCAGACATTTTCTAAAGGCGCCTTGTTAATAAATTTTCGTCTCGAGGGATAGTGCACGCACGTCCGTTCGAGTCGAAAGCTTACTACCAAGTGAAAGTTTGAAAGGAAGCCGCGTCAAGTGTTAGTGGAGGGGTGGGTTTCCCCAATGACGTCATTATTGCGTTTTGTTTGGCTTCTAGTGACTCTAGTACTTAACGGTATATTGTTTACAGGTGGATTATCAGTTTTCGGCTTACTAAGAATTTTACTAATGTTTTTAATGTGACTATTGTTTGAAATATCGGTAGTTTGATTACTATGGTTTTTAAAAATGTTGTTTTCAAGTACACTTGTCCATGCGGTCGGGATTCGAATGCTATCGTCCCTGTTATTCATTATACTGTTGCTTCTTTTATATATTTCGATTGCTTCCCTGTAAATTCTAAATGTTTCATTATTAATATTCGCGACTACTTTTGAATTTTCAAAGTCTATGGAGTGATTTTCGGTCAATGAGTGATTTACAAGAGATGAAGTTAGTTTCCGGTTTTTAACATCTACGCGATGTTCAGAGACGCGCGCCGAGATTCTGCGATTTGTCCTGCCTATGTAAGTTTTTGAGCAATCACCGCATGGGATTTCGTAAATACCGTGTGACTCTAATGGTATTTTATCTTTCGGACTTTTTAAAAAGGATGAAATTTTGTTGTCTGTTCTAAAAATGGTGCGAATATTATGTTTATAAAGTAGGTGACTGATTTTGTCTGTAGTGCCTTTTATGTAAGGCAAAAACGCAATGGAGAGTGGCTTTACTTTAGTTGACGTATCTTTTTTATTATAATTTTTATTAGTTTGATTTTTTACTGCATTATTTATCGTAAAATTAGAAAAACCGTTATTTCGTAGCGCGTTTTTAAGATACTCTAATTCGTTTTGAATGTTTTCGGAGTCGGCTATCCTTAATGATCGTGTTACCAAGGTGTTTGCTACAGAGGCGATTTGTGCTGGATGATGGTTCGACGATGCGTGGAGATATCTGTTGGTATGTGTTGATTTTCTGTACACAGTGTGGCCGAGAGTGCCATCGTCTTTTTTGATTACGAGAACATCAAGAAAAGGTATTTCACCGTTGTTTTCTATCTCCATTGTGAATTTGATGTTATTGTGGAGATCGTTCAGAAAATCAAGAAATTTGTTAAGTTCCTCCAAACCGTGAGGCCATATAACGAAGGTATCGTCCACGTATCTAATCCATAGCTTTGGTTTTAAGCGCGCTCTATCTATAGCTTCCTTTTCTAACTTGGTCATAAATATGTTAGCGACTGGCGGTGAAAGAGATAGACCCATTGGTGCTCCTTTTACTTGTTTGTACATGTCGTTATTATAAGTGAAAAATGTGTTATTGAGGCAATGTTCTATTAAAGTTATTATGTCATTCGGTGGGTCACTCATTTCTTTTATTGCTTGAAGAGCTTCGTCTGTGGGTATATTGGTGAACAAGGATACGACGTCAAAACTGACAAGGATGTCGCCCTTGTTTAATTTTTGATTTTTAATGATTTGTATAAAATGTTCCGAATTTTTGACAAAAGATTCCGCTGATTCTACATCTGGTTGTAAGTAGTTGGCAAGATACTTTGATAACATTTGAAGTGGAGAACCGACAGAACTGACTATGGGTCTAAGAGGAACATCCGTCTTATGAATTTTTGGCAAACCGTATAATTTCGGAAAACGTGACGATTTTTCTCTAGGTATTAACGACTTTTTTAATTCGGGACTTAATTTGGATGACATAATTTTAGTTTTAGTCGTTTTTTCTAAGTATGTTATAGGATTATTAGGATGCAGTTTATAAGCCGGATCGTTGAGCAAATTAGTAATTTTAATGTGATAATCTTCGCTTTTCATGATTACTGTTGCGTTTCCCTTATCTGCCGGAAGAATAATTATATCTTTATTTGCGCGTAATTCTTTAAGAGCTCGTATTTCATCGAGAGATATATTTCTTTTCGGCGGAAGCGATTTTCTAAGTATATGGCAAGTTTCTTGTCGTATAGTTTCGGCTATATTATTTGGTAGTTTACATACGGCTGATTCGATTCCCGTAACAATGTCTTCTTTTGGAATTTTCAGAGGAACAACACCAAAATTAAAACCTTTACTTAGAACCGATATTGTACCAAACAAAACGCAATAATGACGTCATTGGGGAAACCCACCCCTCCACTAACACTTGACGCGGCTTCCTTTCAAACTTTCACTTGGTAGTAAGCTTTCGACTCGAACGGACGTGCGTGCACTATCCCTCGAGACGAAAATTTATTAACAAGGCGCCTTTAGAAAATGTCTGATGAGATTCAGACGAAACGTCGGCAGACGACTGATTCTCTCGGGAATCATAATTTGACGCGGGTTATCCCCAAAATACTTAATAATAACATATTTTGTACTCGCGAAAACCTTAGATTTAACATAAATAACCTCTACGGGGAGGAAATATACAGTGAAACGAAAAAGTTTGAAAAATTAAAGTCAAAACACGCGAAGCTTCTATGTGACCTAACCTTTTTGTGTCGATGTCGTGATAAAAAAGTAGTGCCAAAGTGTTTTCAACTGAGACAACGCGGTAGCAGAAAATCGGTGAGAAAAATTCTTTATAATACTAGTTTTTCCCTCATACGCGACGAAATCGGTTACATTCATTTACAATTACATACACTTGGTACTGATATTAAAAATCTTCATTTAAAACTTTCTAATATATTACATCCATTAATATGGTCCGAATTAGATAATCTCATTCATAATAGAATTGAAACGAATAATAAAATAAACTCCGACCGCCAAATAAGTAAATTCACGCGTATCGAAAATAATATCAAAAAAGTAGAATACCAACAGTCTTTAAATACCGATAAAATCATTCACAATCTCACCGATCTTAAATTAAATAACGATACAATATCGGTTCTAAGTAAAGGTTTTAATTTTGGTGTTGTTCCTCTGAAAATTCCAAAAGAAGACATTGTTACGGGAATCGAATCAGCCGTATGTAAACTACCAAATAATATAGCCGAAACTATACGACAAGAAACTTGCCATATACTTAGAAAATCGCTTCCGCCGAAAAGAAATATATCTCTCGATGAAATACGAGCTCTTAAAGAATTACGCGCAAATAAAGATATAATTATTCTTCCGGCAGATAAGGGAAACGCAACAGTAATCATGAAAAGCGAAGATTATCACATTAAAATTACTAATTTGCTCAACGATCCGGCTTATAAACTGCATCCTAATAATCCTATAACATACTTAGAAAAAACGACTAAAACTAAAATTATGTCATCCAAATTAAGTCCCGAATTAAAAAAGTCGTTAATACCTAGAGAAAAATCGTCACGTTTTCCGAAATTATACGGTTTGCCAAAAATTCATAAGACGGATGTTCCTCTTAGACCCATAGTCAGTTCTGTCGGTTCTCCACTTCAAATGTTATCAAAGTATCTTGCCAACTACTTACAACCAGATGTAGAATCAGCGGAATCTTTTGTCAAAAATTCGGAACATTTTATACAAATCATTAAAAATCAAAAATTAAACAAGGGCGACATCCTTGTCAGTTTTGACGTCGTATCCTTGTTCACCAATATACCCACAGACGAAGCTCTTCAAGCAATAAAAGAAATGAGTGACCCACCGAATGACATAATAACTTTAATAGAACATTGCCTCAATAACACATTTTTCACTTATAATAACGACATGTACAAACAAGTAAAAGGAGCACCAATGGGTCTATCTCTTTCACCGCCAGTCGCTAACATATTTATGACCAAGTTAGAAAAGGAAGCTATAGATAGAGCGCGCTTAAAACCAAAGCTATGGATTAGATACGTGGACGATACCTTCGTTATATGGCCTCACGGTTTGGAGGAACTTAACAAATTTCTTGATTTTCTGAACGATCTCCACAATAACATCAAATTCACAATGGAGATAGAAAACAACGGTGAAATACCTTTTCTTGATGTTCTCGTAATCAAAAAAGACGATGGCACTCTCGGCCACACTGTGTACAGAAAATCAACACATACCAACAGATATCTCCACGCATCGTCGAACCATCATCCAGCACAAATCGCCTCTGTAGCAAACACCTTGGTAACACGATCATTAAGGATAGCCGACTCCGAAAACATTCAAAACGAATTAGAGTATCTTAAAAACGCGCTACGAAATAACGGTTTTTCTAATTTTACGATAAATAATGCAGTAAAAAATCAAACTAATAAAAATTATAATAAAAAAGATACGTCAACTAAAGTAAAGCCACTCTCCATTGCGTTTTTGCCTTACATAAAAGGCACTACAGACAAAATCAGTCACCTACTTTATAAACATAATATTCGCACCATTTTTAGAACAGACAACAAAATTTCATCCTTTTTAAAAAGTCCGAAAGATAAAATACCATTAGAGTCACACGGTATTTACGAAATCCCATGCGGTGATTGCTCAAAAACTTACATAGGCAGGACAAATCGCAGAATCTCAGCGCGCGTCTCTGAACATCGCGTAGATGTTAAAAACCGGAAACTAACTTCATCTCTTGTAAATCACTCATTGACCGAAAATCACTCCATAGACTTTGAAAATTCAAAAGTAGTCGCGAATATTAATAATGAAACATTTAGAATTTACAGGGAAGCAATCGAAATATATAAAAGAAGCAACAGTATAATGAATAACAGGGACGATAGCATTCGAATCCCGACCGCATGGACAAGTGTACTTGAAAACAACATTTTTAAAAACCATAGTAATCAAACTACCGATATTTCAAACAATAGTCACATTAAAAACATTAGTAAAATTCTTAGTAAGCCGAAAACTGATAATCCACCTGTAAACAATATACCGTTAAGTACTAGAGTCACTAGAAGCCAAACAAAACGCAATAATGACGTCATTGGGGAAACCCACCCCTCCACTAACACTTGACGCGGCTTCCTTTCAAACTTTCACTTGGTAGTAAGCTTTCGACTCGAACGGACGTGCGTGCACTATCCCTCGAGACGAAAATTTATTAACAAGGCGCCTTTAGAAAATGTCTGATGAGATTCAGACGAAACGTCGGCAGACGACTGATTCTCTCGGGAATCATAATTTGACGCGGGTTATCCCCAAAATACTTAATAATAACATATATATATATATATATATATATATATATATATATATATATATATATATATATATATATATATATATATATATATATATATATATATATATATATATATATATATATATTTATATATATATATATATATATATATATATATATATATATATATATATATATATATATATATATATATATATATATATATATATATATATATATATATATATATATATATATATATATATATATATATATATATATATATATATATATATATATATATATATATATATATATATATATATATATATATATATATATATATATATATATATATATATATATATATATATATATATATATATATATATATATATATATATATATATATATTTTTTTTTTTTTTTAAATGAATATGTCCTTGTTAAGCAAGTACATATAGATCTTCCTACGTTCCCTAAAATAAGCATATAAATGCTTGTGTTATAGGTGAACGAAATCGGTCGAGGCAGGTTTCGAACTCGCGACCACTGGATTACTAGCCCAGCGCGCTAACCGCTCTGCCATCGACCCATCTAAATATAGTTAGCCATAGATAGTATAGTGGTAAGTAATAGATAGTATAGCGGGAGTCAAAGGTTAAAAAATATCTTTGACTCCCGACAGGGAAAAAAATCCAATGTTTGCGCATATGCAATAATAAAAATATTAAATTACTTACACATTGGAACAAGTAGATAAATAAGACAAAAATGACCTTATAAGTCTGGCGCAATTCAGGGGTGACTTCTATGCGAAAAATGCATTGTCACCTCAGGTAAAAGAATTGTTGCTTTCATTATTTACAAAAAAACAATTCTCTCAATAGATGGCGTTACAACAAAAATAAAGAAAAATAATAAGAATTTTGTTCATAATTTCACACATAGATGGCTGTAGTAAAAATCCTTATTTCCTCAAGCGAAAATAATTTCAGTATTGCAATATTAAAACTTTCAAAAATTGAATTGATAGGGATCTCATTAAAAAGTCATAATTGGTGAACGTTGCGCAAGCGCATAAAGTGATCACGTAAACCAGCCGATGACAGGTCGTAAGCCCTGTAGGTGGCTTGATTTCCCGGTTCTCCTACAGTAAATATTCCAACTTCTTCTCTATTGAGATAATTAAAAATCTGTTAAAAAATAGTGGTAAGTACCTACATTAAATAACAAACGGAACGGAACGGTATAACAAACGGAAAGAAACACGTAACATTATTAAGATTAAATTCACAGGTACAAAGGAAGAAAGGAAATAAAGGTTGATGGAGCGGGGGGAGGCTGGATATGGGGTGTCAGTTAAGAATATATTAAATTATTCGTTTAAAAAGAAATTCATTTTTGAAAATTCGTTCGTTAAATATAAAAATGAATAGCAAACCTTTGCACAGGTTTTTTTTTGTAATGCCATTGTAGCTCAACTAAAGTATAATTAGATTTACTATCATCGCCATTCGTACAAACCAATCGAGTACTTTCATTCATGCGTTAGCCGTCTAACTGAATAGTTTTATTTATTCCGATCCTTATAATATAACGAATTGTTGAATTATTATTCAATTAGTTTCATTATATTAATGTTCATAAAAAAATACTAATGTTGATCATGTAAATAATTTGAAACCCTTCATCATTTTAAATTGATAATTTAATTTTGAACTGCATGACTTTTGCGAAATCATATTTAGAGGTAGATGTTTAAATACTAAATCTTTTGAACACGCACATAATATTCTTACCCCTAAACCATCTTACTTGTTTTAGAGTGTGGCATAAATACCTACATCAAACATATGGTATTTCTGTCACAAGAAAAAAATCAGTCAAAACAATTAAGAAAGGGTAATAACTCAAAGGTGACACTTTCACTTTTGGTATACAACAATAAATAAGTATTCATACTGACATACCCCTTAAGGCTGTTTACCAGGCAACAGTACAATGACCCCTAATTACCAAAACAATAGGGTATATAAACAAAGCAACAGACGTCACACCATCTCTTTACCTGTCAAACTTCCTAGTGAAAACATCGACCTGCTAAAGTATTATACGCGTGTGAAAATTGTTATTATTGTTAATTTATAAAAACTGTGATCGTGCTAATATACAAATTTGTAAGTTGTCATTTCAGTTTTTTATTTCTTATCTCTTCTCTATCTTTTCCCTGACTAAATAACTTTTACTTGATTGTGATTTGTTGGATTGTTTTATATTACTAAATAGAGTTCACACTCTATTTAGTGAACAGTTTTCTGTTCTGGTGACCTTTCTTCCAACACGTCACAACAAGGAGTTCATTCAAGTTAAAATTCCCTTCTGGAGTCTTAAAACATAGAACCTAACTGAGGTATCTTTTGTTATTTAGTAAACCCCTCTGGTAACTAATTTAATTGACCTACCAAATTGGTAATAGGCGCACACCCGCTATAGTAATGACTCGCTATAGTTGGCCACACGCCTTAAGAGCTTTGTATGACTTGATTCTATTTTTTCTTCGTTGTAAATATTATATTTAATGATATTTATCAGTTAGGTCAAACTGATCCGTCTTCACGCCAGACAGAAGATATTTTTTTCCTATGAAAATGTTCTCGTTTTATTTTCCAAGCACATTACATTTTCATTATTCGGTATTTCCTGACAGACTCGCACATAGAAATGGATCATTTGATAGTGTATTAATTAACACTCTGAGCTTTTGGTATCAAATATAAATAATATTAATTCCACAAAATCAATTACTCTTGTCATAATTTAACACGTGTTGTATCCGTCTTTTGTTTACTCAATGATTAATATTCTAATCAATATTTGATCTCGTACAAGATCTTCAGAAGCTAACATTGAATTTCCTTGAAAAGGGATATTCTTATCTGTAAACGTTAGTGAACATTTATTTTAATACAATGTGAACTATTTATTTATTTATTTCTATCCAAAACATAGAGTAGATAATATAAGCAACAAAATAATTGTAGATAATATAAGCATGTACCTACATCTAAAATAAATATAAGATATTTCATTTTAAATAAATAACATTTCATTAAGTTTAGTTTGTCGATCGACAATTTTTTATAAAACTCCAGTGTATGTTGATATGTTATAAAAATACTTGGTAATAGTTCTATTGTATTTATTAGATTATCGACGTGTTTGTATCGACGTATCGACGTGTATTTATTAGATAATGCTCAACAAGACTGAGACTAGTGGTTATATACAAAATTTACATGACAGGTGTATAAAAATGTTGGTTTTTGTACAGTTAAAAAATAAGTTATATTATGCAAATGAACCTATACAAATCTACGTTTTAATACAATGAAAGTAGTTGGGTCACAACATTTTATTATTTCATTTGCCTATATACTTATTCGTCATTTACCTCATGACTGAGGATAGCGGCTGCAGTCCGTCGCCACACGTATGGCCCGCCTCCATGCCAAAATGTTTTGGGCTGAACGCAGAGCACCAGTCACCGAAGACCCCATTGTGGACTTAACCAAATCGCTCCATCTGGTCGGTGAGCGACCACGAGATCTCCGTCCCTCCACGCTGCCCATCTCAACAACCTTCTCGAGGCAGTCCGATTCCATTCTGGCAATGTGTCCAAAGAATTGAAGGATACAATCTCAATCTCCAGCTCGTCCAGAATTGACACATTTGTTCTTCTGGCTGTCCATGGGATACGCAACATACGCCTCCAGCACCACATTTCGAAATCATCGATCCTATTTCGTTCTGACTTCCTAAGTGTCCATGTTTCCACACCATACAGGAACATCGAAAATATCAGAGCCTTGATGAGTCTATCCTTCGTGTTTTTTGTGACTTTCCCAGTGCTCTCTTTGTCATGGCGATGCGTCTTTTCACTTCCACTTCACAACCACCGGTCTCAAATATATTATGTTTGAACCCAGATATGTGAAGTCATATACTATTTCAAGATGGTTTAGAGAGTTTATTGGGGGAAGTTTACATGCTCTATCAATCACCATCAGTTTGGTTTTGCATTGGTTTATACTCAGACCGAGTGAAATATTTTCATTTGGTCTCGTTGTTTCATATCGGTCTCGTTCGTAGCTACCAGAGTTGTGTCGTCTGCAAAGCGTAAGTTGGAGATTTTCTAACCACCGATGCCGAATCCGGCCTCCCAACCATCCAGAGCTTTCCTCGTTATACACTCTCCGTAGATGTTAAAGAGAGCAGGGGACAGTATACATCCCTGGCGGACACCCTTCTGGATTGGGAAGCCGGCGGATAAGGCGTTATTAAATCTCATTGAGGCAGAACTATTTGCATACAAGTTTTATCACTTGCCTACATAATTTATTTAGGTAAGTGCTTACATAGTTTAATTTTTTTCTATCTCTTTTTGTTTGCATCATTTGTTACTAGCCCCCTCACTAGACACATCCTGTGCTAAGGTGAGCTAGTTTAATGATATTGTCTATTATGTTGTTTATTTTTTGAACAAACATTTACATAATATATTATAATAAATGTTTTTATAAATTACATTAATAAGTTGGTATGGAACAGCACATAACTATAACTATTATTTTGTTTGGTTACTTTTGAAACAACGAATGAGATTGTTAATAAGACCACTGTAAGGCGACAGCTTCTTCCTCAGGACCGTTTCAAATCTACTACCGCAAAGTTGGTTCTGAAAATATCATTGTAAAGTATTTTTACTGTAATAAATCAGTCTGCGAGTTTGAGTCAGGTTTACACAAATTAAATTAAAGAAAACACAACTCTGTGTACACCACTAAAATTGTAACTATTAGGTACTATTCAATTGATTTTAAAAACCTCAATCCTCGACAACCATTTGATCGAACACAACCACACGTTTACTACTAATTAAAGCTTAAAAATTATCCATAGTAATTTAATTAATACACAGTTAGACAGACAGAAAATCCTGGAAATTAGATACAGTGTAAATATGAGAAATAATATAAATAACCAAAACATAATTCCTCAATACCCGTATATTAAACATTTTCTCAATACAAAATATACTTAACCAATAACTTCATAGCATTCTCACCCTACAAAATAATGTAACCCAGCCTACACTCCACCCAATATGTTTACTTAGTCTATATACCTATTGTACATTTAATTTAGCATACATTGTATCCTCCTGAGGAAGTAAACTTTGTTTCCCGTAACATGTATTTTTAGGGAAATTTTTATTCAATTCAATGAAAGTTATAATTTTATTGGTGTGTATAAAGTTGTGTTTTATTTTACTTAATTAATTGAAAAATGATACCACAAAGTAAAAAAAAAACAAATTGTTAATCGATGATGTTACACAAATAAATTTATTAAATGCTTCCTTAACAGTCTGAAAGTGGCAATTTTATTACTAAATGACATTTTCTTCCAGAAATGCAAAATTTGCGTGAGAAATGAACTTATATATTCTCCTCTGTAGGGTATCGAACCTTACCAATTATGACATGCGGCGAAAATCGTCAATTTTAGCATCAAAAGAAGCAAAAACTCTTTCATCATCTTTGTTCTCTGTTTTTAGGCATGTTGCCTTGCTTTAAGTCCTGTCCTTCTGTGACGTGGACTGTCCTTCCATTTATTGAAATCATAATAATTGAAAACAGACAAAAACGACTCATTTGAATGTAATTTAATTTACGGTGTTTTTAAACAATCGCTCTTTTCTTTTTCATATTTTTTCACGCTCATTATGCTAAGAGTTTTATGTTTAATACTTTGAGGTACCTACTTTATTCATTATTTTGTTACTGCTTACATTTTTCGCTTTGCTCGGCTGTAACATCTAGTCGTTGAAAGCCACTCAATTTGAATTATTATTTCCACAAATAAGTAAAACGCTCTGGTTTTTGTTATTCTTTGTTGTTTTTTTTTGCAAAAGTACCATGATAATAATTTCGCCGTAGAGCAACGGTTAAATTAATTATGTGTTATGTTACTGTTTTCCAATTTACGGTTTACGTAGGCCTTGATTATGAAAAATAAACATCACCGCTTAAGTGGATTCCTATAGCCATGCGCTAAATTATAAAAAAATTAACTTCCATGTGAACAAGTATCTATATACGGCAAGTTTCGGTTTTGTTTGCATAATATGTGTAGGTTTTCTATGAATTTAGGTTATAATGGAGAAGGACACGTGGCAGTAGGATGATCCCTCTTAGACAAAGAAGTGGAATCATAAGTTGGACACATTAAAAAATCTAAAGAAGCATATTTCCTTGTCTTTCCCCTCATCGATATGTTCGTTAATTATGACTTGTCATAAATAAATTGCTTCAGTTTAGTTCTGAAGACCGTCGCATATGGATATGATGATTGTTTTGGACATGTGCACAAAAGAAGCCATTCAGTGTGAACCAGATCGGTGAGATAAATTCGATACTCTACTATTAATCATTTACCTTATAACACCCATCACCTTATGTTTTCTACAAAATCGTTGATGAAACTATAGCAATCTGAAATTCGCTTGAAAGCAAGTGATCACGGATTCCTCCAATATCAAAACAAATAGCTTTACGAGTCTATTGTTGGCCAAATAGTAAATTTTGAAAAACATTTTCCCAGAACCTTCAAAAGATATGTCTTTTAAATTAACAACATTTTATTTTTACATCTTTATTCAAATGAATGAGTTTTCTGAAACATGACCTTGTGCGATACTTTTCATGTATAATTAGTTTGAATAAAACCCATTATTCATTGTTTATTGTTGATAACTAAAATACTATAAGGTCTATAAAGTTTTTTTTTTTACTTAAGACGAAAGGGATATGAAAACCTATTAAGTTAGCTTACAATTATCTCTAATTTATCTTAAAATAAATAATAATAATAGTAAAACTTTATTTAACGATTTATTAATTTATCTAATATCTAATTATCTAATATCTTTATCTAATTTATCTTAAAATAAATAATAATAATAATAAAACTTTATTTTACGAAAAAAAAATTAGGTATCACAGATTTGGTGGTATACAATACATACTTGTTCGTGTTTTAATACATAAGAACGTAATAATCGTGCATATTTGTGTACATCCCGTATACCCAAGTTCATAGACAAGGATAAACCTCTTAAATATCTACACAAATCTAGATTGCACGAAAATTTTGCTGTAAAAACAAACAGAATCCTGACAATAGTAGGTGTGTATTTGTTAGATTCACATATGAGGTGACATCTGCTTACTGTAACCGATATATATTGGCTGTTATGGTTTTAATGTTACAACTTCACATTTGATGCCAACTACTATTTTGTGTTCATTTGGCAATCAGCTGAACCCCACACGTCATCTATGTTAATTGCAATCCGAAGTTTATAAAGACAAGCATTGGGGTAATCGTATGACTTAAATATAGGTAAGTAGGTATACATATAATGATGGTGAGAAAGCTGGGTTTCAGTCTCATAAGAGACTCCCGCTCCTAAAACAATAGAATTTAGAATCAAAGAAACGAAGAAATATACACGATACCATCACAATGTTTCCATAATGACAGAGAAAATCGAGCGCCATACACTTCTGCCGATGCATTACTAAATTCATAACCTCACTCATATATATTTAGTTAAAAATAATGTAAACATGGTCTTTCTAATGTTTTCTTGACTGGCCCATATCTGTGATGTTATATATTATTATTTCAGTCGTCCTTCATTCTCTTTATCCATATTGCCAAACTATATTACTGTGTTTATCCATATTGCCAAACTATATTACTGTGTTTATCCATATTGCCAAACTATATTACTGTGTTTATCCATATTGCCAAACTATATTACTGTGTTTATTTTTATTTTTATTACCATATCCTTCATCAAGTTACACTCAGCTCAAAGGTTTTATTTTTATTTTATTCATTAATTTAAGATTTTTTACACAGTTAATACACAATACACATAATAAAGCAAACGTGCACACAAAAATCCCACAAGGAACACAGCTTATCTGTAGGTATACCAATTATAATTTTAAAAAATATTTTGTCAATGCTAGATTAAAAATATTTATATAAAAAAGGGCTAAGTAAAGATTGCCATATTGCAAGACAAGACCCCACAAGATGGATCCCTAAAATATTAAGATGTAGAACTTGGGAGAACAAGAGAGGCGTCGGAAGACCTCAAAAAAGATGGTCCGACGACATAGCCACTGTGGGGGGTAAAAATTGGCTACAAGCAGCAACCAACAGAAAGAAATGGAAGGGTATGGAAGATGTCTATATCCAGCAGTGGAGGACAGATAACTGATGAAGTAAAAAAAAAAGTACAAAACACATAAAGAAAACAACATATTGATATTAAACATACATACACATTGATTAATAGGTATACATGAAACAGCAGGCTGATAGCGGTCTTACCAAATAATATCCGCAGTCACTTCGACAATAATAATATTTGACAAATACGTATGTTGCAGTCAATCAACATGTTAAGAAGAAAAAAAATCCAATTTAAATAAAAAATTAAAATTAAAAAATAAAAACATTTTTGGCAGATCACCTTCTCGAAATGTATCGAAGTACTTTCGTGCGCACCTGGTCATAGCAAAAATATTCGTTTGGTACTCGGCCGAGCTCATCGCCCTCGGTAGGAAACGAGTGACAAAAATCTTCAAATATAAGATGTCAGTATCAGCTGTATTTCCTTTGACTCGTGAAAATTTCTCGCGATGAGTAGTAGTAAGTAGACAAGGCGATCTGTGTATATCTCAGTGAGACAGTGAGTATATTCGCGAGCCTAAGTGAGCGAATGTGCGAGCGAGTCAACAATGAGCGTCATATACAGGCGTACAATCCCTTATATACATAGTTATCGAGTGAAGGGTTGCAAGTTCATTGTAATACGGCTGATACTGACATACCATATTTGAAGAGTTTTGTCACTCGTTTCCTACCGAGGGCGGTGAGCTCGGCCGAGTACCAAACGAATATTTTTGTTATCACCAGTTGATCCAGGTGAGGTGATCCGCCATACATTATTTAACTTGATCATAAAACCAGCAGTTTACGAAGAAGAAAAATAAAATAATTATAATTCCAGAAAAAAAGTAAACATTCATATGAATACAAGCTAAAGTAAAAAACAGAATCCTTTTCTTTGTTCTATATTCCGTCACTCGTCGTTTTTTTGTGAATCCTTCTAAGCTACATCACATTCATTGCATTTATTTTGTTTTCATGCATTTTCTCCCATGCTCATGCCTGGAATGCAACAAATATACCTAGCTCACTAAAATCGTATAAACTTTGACTAATTTTCTGACTTCATCATTGTGGTTGGAACAACTTAGGCGACTATTATTTGCTTTTGTTCCTAGGTATCAAAAGTTCAACGATATCTTTTCGGGGTAAAAAAAATAAACTTCCATGTAATGTATAGTTCATCTTTTAAAGAATTCATTTTCGCACTGAAAACTCAATATAAAGTTCATAAATTGAATAATTGTTTCTTAATATCTTAGGAGAAAGCTCGCAGATATTATATAAAGCAATTATCTCGGGTGCTTTCCAAAGTTGGCATGGTAACTTTTACTCAAATTTTCAACATTAATATTCCAACGTCGTACTTATTTCTCATATTCTATCCCACCAACACCTCCGGCTTCGTTATCATTAAGTTTTCTTCTTACACTCGTTGTGGAAGTCCATAGAAATATTTCTATATAATGTATTTGATTATAAGAATATTCTCAAAGCACCAACTAAACAATATACACCGATATATTTTATTGTCGTACATACATCTTGCGAATCATTTCAGATACGATATATTGATACTTTTCGTAACTTTTCGTTCACATATTAAAAGCATTTATGCTAAGTGCTTCGTTTAGGAAATGCATAGAATGATAAAGTATAAAGCGTTTGTTCCTGTTACAAAGACACATTATTGATAATTTTCAAATAAATAATGTCTTGATTTATAGCAACTCAGACTGACATGAAAACAGCTGTGCACAAACATGTACAAATCAGAATGAAAATCTTACGAAATCTACTTTATATGCATATTAAAATAACTATATAAATAAATAAATCGATTAAATCAAAAGTCTGATTATATCGATTAATTCGAGTTTACTTCATGATTTAATAATTCAAATCAAACCAAACACAGGTTTAAAACACATAACCTTGTCAAATCAAACTAAACACACATTTAAGAACACAAAACCTTTTTGTTTGCTCAGCATTTTTTAATGTGGTAATTTCCCTTGTGTTTGTATTTCCACATGAAAAAGTGAAAGAATCCTTTTTTCGATTGCCATTTTCAGTAACAAATTTATTTTCACTGAGAATCAGACCAAACAAATTAAAAAACCCTCTTCATTAAAATCCCACATTTCAGCTGGTGTACCAAATTAATTATTACGTCATGCTTACACCAGTAACCTGTGATTTTTCTTTGGGTAGTAAAATTAACTCAATTTATTGATATAACTTTCGTTCGACGGAATCGAATTACAAACAGATTTATTTATTATTTAAAACCCAAAAATCCTTAGTTAAATATTTTTAAATCTCAACCACTTAGTTGAGACCAGTAGTGGAAAGTCATGGTTTAAAATTTTGACGTCAATCTAATGACTGAAAAAATTATATATTAAACCGCCTTATATATGTAGTTTATACGTTATTCAAATTGACGAAAACCCAAAATTTGTTGATTTTATGCATTTCAAGAACATACTTACTTGATGAAAAGATCTGACTATTATTCATTTTGATTTTATGCACTCTTTAAGTATATAAAAGATTTATTTCTCGATGACATATTATGTTTATATGTAGTTATGGAGTAATTTAAAAAAATATATGTTATAAAGCAGGGATAGCGAACCAAAAGCACACGTGCCACATGTGGCACGCGAGACGATTTTGCATGACACGCGAATGAACATAAAAAATAAGTGATTCAAAAAAGTTTTAAAAATAGTACAGAAAAAATTAAATAGCCATGTGTATTTTGTTCGTTCATCAATAGTTTCACAAACGATGGAAACGAAGGATATGACGACATTCATTCATAATAGATCGCATTGTTTAATACTTCCCGTACGGTGCTAGTCCCCCGAGATGAATTTTATTGTAATGAACATCGCTATTTTAAGTATGTATATTTTTATTTATTTCTTTTATTTTGCCATAAATAAGTACATAATTATTTTTTTTCGATGTATTAATGCTTTGTTTATATTAAAAATCTGAAGTTACACAAACATTTGATGCATTTTTATTTCCTTAGCATGTGGCACGCGAATTCGTATTATATTGAAAAAATCGTACCTATTATCATTCTAATCTCAAATGATTCCCTCATTAAAAGGTTTAAATCTTTTTGATGAGGTAATGCAACAATTTTGCAATAGTATGTCATTAAGTAGTTTTGTAAATTTATTTGTAATATTATTAAAAAAAAGAAGATGTCAAATAAATAAAAATAATTTTTTGTACATATTTTATTTATATTCTTATGTACAGATTGTTCAATTCACTCTTACTTTATATTTTTGTCAATTAAAAATTAAAGGAAATTATTTCATCCACAAATTATTCTTTTGAATGTTTATAAAATACTTTTGCTTGATGTGCAAAAACAGTAAAAAAACAAATTTCTTTCAAAATGTTATGGAAATGGAAAGTGTTTAAAATGAAAATTAAACAGCAACGTTTATAGGTATATAAATTCCAACAATGATATATTTTCCATATTTTGAATAAGTAATAGACTTACTACCCAGAGCCAAACTAAATTTGGGCATAAATTATATTAATTTGTATCCAGATGGACTCCTGATATCCACGAGAGAAGCTTGACGTAATGGAAAGCATGGATGGTAAAAATGGACCCGATCTAGCTACATGCCAAGTACGCTACGCTCTACAGAATCTTAGGTCAGCGAAGTCCAATTACAAGCTGTTCGAGGCTGACCATTCGTCGAGTGATTCGTCACTATCATCAGAAATGAAGAAGAAGATTTTTTCGCCACAGTATTAACATTTACTATATTCATTTTTAACAGACTGACAATGGGGATGACTAGATGTTCAAAGGAGCAGCAGAGGTGCGGATTCCTGGAGGATGAAGATACGTGCTGCGATTGTGGAGAGGCCCACCTACTAATTATGCCCACGAATGAAGATGAAATGCAGCACAAGTGACCTAAAAACAGTGGACGACAAGGCGATATCCTTCGCCGCCTACTGGAGTGGGAAGGTCTAAGGTCCGGGCCTGCAAAGTATGTTCGTTACATTTTAAAAATAATCTCTCAATAATTTATTTTTGACACTTGGTAATATCGAACACAGGCTAACCATCTTTAGACTAAGCAAAGACCTTATATACTAAAAGAGTAAGGTATGTGATATAGAAACTGCGCACCCACTTAGTGGAACCTTGAGATGGTTATTATTTGTTGGATTTTAACGAGAATGTATAATTTTTATTTGAATTAATAAACAATGATGTATTTTGTAAATCATGATAGAACATACATAAAAAGTTTATTGGAAATACTTCTTTATATAGTGAAATATACAGTAGCTTAAATACATGGTAAAAACACTATTTTAATTATTGAAAAGGTTTTAATGTTTAATGATGATACCGAGCATAAAATAAGAATGGAATTATGAAATAAAATTTCACATTAAAAAAACTTATTGTACAATGCATAATAAATAATACAGCAACTGGTCACATAGATTAAAAAACCGGCCGCCTATGACACGATAAGATCCGACTGGATACGATACGACTGGGAGTAAAATAAATGGGAATATTTAAAAAAATATTATAATGTTTATTCTTTTTATAAAAGAAACAGTTTTATTCTTCACAATAAATATATTTATAAAACAATCTTTTTATTATCAAGGTTAACAGCTTAGATTATATATGATACAGATACCTAGTCAGCGCTATGAATGTATGCCAACATAGAATTATATCATATATGATCTAAGTATGCCAACTAAAACTACGAGGAAACAGACGAATTTCTAGTATTCGTACACCTACCGACACGCACACCTACATATAACGTAGACCAACCTACAGATAATATAGAAGTAAACTTTCAGTATACTTGACCAACCGATCTACCGTCTCACACACACATGTAAAAAAAACATGGCATATATTTGAATTCGAAATTTGTACTAGACGCGGCTTATGTACATTATAATTCTATGGTTAACAGTTTACAATCTTCTATGACAGGAGCTTTCATAATTTTCTTAAAACAAAAGACAATACCCAATACCCATATTCAAAATCATATTAATCTAAAATTGGAACACACAATATTCATATGTAGATACCACTATAATTAAATTATGTTTAGGTACCCACCACTAAATTCATACATTACAATAAACACTTCCTTGCACTCTATGCGAGTGACGAGTTTATTGCCATATGGCAATTAATTCCAACTAACCGGTGTTTCTAGCCCAGAGAAGCAATGTTTTAGTGAGAAATCAATTTAAATAAATTTCTTCTCTGCTGGAGAAATTTACTGAAATTAATTATTTAAATAGAAAACGTGCGATGTTGGAAACATAAATGTTTTAAATGAACCATAAATTATGAAAGTATAATGCAATAAACAATATTTATCAATTGAATACACATAGTTCCTATTTATATATATGTATTTAATTAAAAGTGTCCAGTAAATTTATCATTAATTTACGCTATTTATTTCATATTTGCTATGGAGATATTGTCCGTTGAGATGGTAATTATTATCTAAAGTGATAATCTCTTTATTTTAAGGCTTTCGGTATCTGGTATTTTAAAGTATGTATAGTTTTTCATTTGTATACGTATTCCGTTTTTAACTACTAAACGAACGTTCTAAAATATCTCCCTTTGGATTAAGTATTGAGGGTGTGAAAGTATAAAATATCTATTCGATTTATTTTATCTAATGAAAATCCAAGGGCACACATTCTTACTTTGATAGTAAGTAATACAATCACCGCCTCATTTTCCGTCAGTTGTTGCCCCCGGGGTATGCCATGTTTGTGGCAACTTTATGTAAATTGGTTCGACCGCCGAGACGGCGGGGATGCGCATATGTCGGAGAAAATTATCAAACCCTCCTTCCTGGGAACATGTCGGACCATTCAAGGAGGTGATTGATATATCGCCTTGCTAAAAGGGAAAAAACATCATCCCTTACAAGCGTTTTCAATGGAGGATCAAATTAAATGTCTACTAATAGAATGTCATATATTTCAAAAGAATCTTTTGATCAATCGAGAGATATATCACATATTAATATTGAATAGATCTAATTAGGTACACTGATGAAATAATCTTAATAGAATTCAATGTACATAGGTACATTGTTTCCTTTTAGCAATGGATTTTGAAAATCTTTGTACATATGTAAACTTTACAGGCGTTTTATGTACTGTACTCTTATTTATATAGTATACACACTTGCCATTCTCATTCTGAGCTCGTCTTTCAAAGAGATCACGAATTTAAACCACAAATGATGTATTTTATCCGACCGCTTTCAAAAATCGGAAAATATGTAAGTATGTAAAATATATAGCACACTTGCAATCAAAACGAGCAGCGTTTCAATCTGAACGCAGCATCGGGCGTTTTGAATGTCAAATATCTTATCATACTTATGTATTTTTAGGTTACATTTTCATCGAAAGACAACAATAATGCAGCGGAGTAAATAATGCTCTCTGATCTTTTATTGGAAACTTTTGAATGATATTTTTCCTTAATCAACCTCTTTTTGAATGCATATTGTCAAAAAATATATTATCAAATGACATAATAGACACCACAGAAACAAATAATTGTCATCTTCTTCTTCTTAGATGGCGCTACAGCCCAAATCGAGCCTTGGCCTCCATTAACTTTCGCCTCCATCCCATCCTGTCCTCTGCTGCCACTTTCCAGGTCCTCTCCTGGAGAATCTGAACCGCATAATTTCTGACCTCATCTTGAAGAAGTCATCTTACCACAGATTAAATAGAAGTTAACAGATATTATGACTGTCAGAGCGTTTCTCACTCGTCAATTATAAATATCGTACACTCGACGCTCAATCTGAAAACGACTGAGTGTCTTTAAAGCATCTGTTTCCGGTCATTGTGAACGGCTTAGAGCGACACTAAGTGACTAGGGTCTACAATCCGCATTTACCATTCCGCATTTTGTTTCCGGTTGGCTCTCTGATTGGTTGAGATCTCGTAGTATGGAGTCAAATGAGCTGTGAAATTTTATATTCAATGCGAAAAATTAAATAAAAAATGTAAATTTAACTTTTAATTATTTATAATTCAATTTATAAATCAACTCGCTCACGCGAGTCGCTATTATTATTATAAACAAACTAAAACCTAACCTAAGAATGCAGAAAAGAAGAGCTGGGACTAGACGCTACTCACTAAGTGCACTCGGCGTTCATTGTAAATGCAGCCCTGGGCAAACTCCGGCCCGCCACGTGTATCAATAAATAAACAAATAAATGTTCATACAAAACCTATTAGTTCTATGACAATGCACTTAACATAACATTATGCAGCAATAAAATTCGATTGCATTTATCGTTTGGACTGCAAAAAAGAAACAAAAATTCATAATAATATATGTCATACAAAGAGTGCCCTCAAACATATAAAAATAATAATATCATGTACTCTTTACACCAGTCCTGGGTTAAATTTGTAAATATTTTTTTCTTAAAAACTCCAAACTTAGCCATTTCATTTGCGCGCATTGCAAATGAAAAAAAAAATCTAACAATATTGATAATTTCACGCTGCGCGGTTTTTGTTTAATTTAATCTATCGAAATAAAGACAACGAAAAAACTTTTTTTTTTCGCTGCGTGGGCTTTGTTAGATAAAATTTATATAGATATTTATTTATTTATTTATTTATGTTAAAGTTGGACAAAAAACAGCGTTAAGACATAGTACAATACAATAGTAACATCAAGTATTAAGGCCTATTACATTTTGTCGTTATGATTGACATAAAATAATACAAGTTTGCAAAAAATAAAAAAAAATTAAATATGATCATAGGTTGGTATGTAGGTAAGAGCAACATTTCAAGTTAACAATGATTTAAAACATAATATTGAACTAAAAGAAAAAAGAAAAAAGAGAATAAATGCCGTCAAGGTTTCCTATAATAAGTGGTTATTGATCTTCTTTTGTATAGAGTATTTGAATGTTGTGGAGCTGAGGTGGAAGATGTCAAACTCTTGAAATCTGTTATTGTATGTATCGCACATTCTATGAATAGTCATGTTTTGTGCGTAATTGGTGCGGTGAATTGGTAGGTGGAATAAATGTGTATGTCTAGTTCTGCGAGTAGGAATATTAAATGAAATGGTATTGAGTATTGAGGGGCAGTCGATATTATTATTTATAATGTTGTACAGAAGCATCATATCATTTACTGTGCGTCTATTCTCGAGACTGTCGATTTTATAATAGGTTCTCGCGCAGTCGTAGCTGGGGAACTCGAGGTATGCTTTACGGTTTAAGTATTTAATGAACAATCTTTGTATTCTTTCAATGCGTTGTTTGTATGTTGTGTATCTTGGGGACCAGATTGGGGATGCATATTCGAGTATTGATCGAACCATGGTATAATATATAGATTTTAATGTATTTATGTTCTTGAAAGATTTGCAGGTTCTGAATATGAATCCAAGAGTTCTATAAGCCTTGTCTATCATTTTATCTATATGGTTGCTGAATGTAAGGCTCCCATCCATGATTATACCGAGGTCTCTTACAGTGTCGCAAGGTGTTATGGAAACTTTATTAATGTTATAGGAAAAAGTTATGGGTGATTGTTTGCGGGTAAAGGTTAGTTTGTAACATTTGTCTGCATTAATAGTCAATTTGTTTGTCAGGCAGTAGTCCGTAAGTCTATCAAGATCAGCTTGCATATTGAGGCAGTCGTTGTGATTCCTGATTATAGAAGATATTTTCATATCGTCTGCGAATAATTCGTATTGTGTGTGTAATAAACAGTTACCGATGTCAAAGATATATATATTGAAAAGAAGTGGTCCAAGGTGGGATCCTTGCGGTACACCTGAGGGAACGGCTAGAAAGTTTGATTTGTGTCCGCCGACAACAACTGATTGGTGGCGATTTGTTATATAGGATCTAAACCAGCGGTGAAGATCACCGTGTATACCCAAACTGTATAGTTTGTTAAGGAGGATGTTGTGATTAACTCTGTCGAAGGCCTTAGAATAGTCAGTGTATATAGTATCTGTTTGTTGTCTGTTGTGTGTGTTAGTGAGTATTCGATGAGTGAAGGAAATTAGATTGTATGTTACAGATCTATTGCGTAAGAAACCATGTTGGTTTTCGCTTAGCAGGGGCTTGATTTGATAATAAATTTGGTCGTATATTATTCGCTCGAAAATTTTACTGAGAACGGAAAGAATTGATATGGGCCTATAGTTTTTTATGTCAGATTTGGAACCAGATTTGTGAATGGGAGTTATAAATGCTTCCTTCCACTTGCTCGGAAAGTGACCTTCAGAAAGAGAGCGATTAAAAAGTATTGATAGAGGAGTGGAGAGGTTATGAGCACAATTCTTTATGTATAAGGGGTGTACCATATCACTGCCTGCTCCTTTGTTGACATCAACGTTTTTTAGATATTTAAGAACAACGTCATTGGTTATATTACATTTACTGATTGATCTTGGCGAGTCTGCGAGTCGAGAGTTGAAATGGTCTGTTAGCATGGAATTGGAAGAATCGCGATCATACGAAGATGAAAAATGTGTTAGGAAAGCGCGACATATATCCTCACCGCCATGAAAAGTATCTGAGTTGAGGCTCATTGAATTAGGTATATTGTTGTTCGTGCGACGAGTTTTAATGAAGTTCCAGAAGCATTTAGGGTTTGTTGGTAAGTTGGATTCGATAGATTTAATATACTCTTCGTAGCACTTATTAGCCGTTGCTTTTTGGCGGCGTCTAAGTTGGGAGAAAATTACATAGTCTGCTGGGTTTTTGTTTTTAATATACTTATGGTGAAACTTCATTTTTTCTTTACTTATTTTTATTAACGCTGGGCTGTACCAATGGGGAAAGTTAGCGTTGTTCTTTATTTGTCTAGTAGGAATGAATAGGTCCATAGTATTATAAATAACACTATAGAAATCAGAAACAGCATTTTCTAGCGAATGATGGATGAGAGCGTTCTTCCAATCTGTTGCTGCTAGACATATATTAATGGATGCGTAATCACCTTTCCTAAACAAAGTAATCGAGCGAGCTGGTTTGTTAAGTGATTTATAAGTTTGTGTGGTAAGAGTGAATTCAACGGCTGGGTGATGAGAATCTTCAGGTACATAAGGATGTTCGCTACGAGTGACCTGGGATAACGTCGGAAAGTTGCATAAGACTAGATCAAGGGTGCGCCCAAGTGCGTTTGGAATGCCGTTGAATTGATAGAGATTAAGCAGCGACATGGTATCAAGAAAGTGACCGCTAGTTGGGGCAGAAAAGTTGTTGGGACTGAAATGATCATTATTGCCAGATGCGTGCCATTGGATATCGGACATATTAAAATCCCCTAAGATAACGAAGTTATCATTTGGGTTCATTTCAAATAGACGGATTAATAAATTGATGAAGCTTTCCATATGATGGGCGTACGAAGGTCCTTTTGGTATATATACGCATGCGACGTTAAGTTTTAGTGAGAAGTTATTTAATGGTATGGAAATGAAGATGCATTCGGCTTCACAGGTCCACCCCGGTTGTGGCTGTGCATTAAGTTCAGAGAGAGTGGCTAGGAGTACACCACCTCCGCGTGATGCGCGATCTGATCTCCAGGTGTCGTACCTCACATCCAGAAGTTCGCTGGATGCGATATCTTGGTCGAGCCACGATTCGGTTATGGCGAGAACAGAGAAGTTATTATTGGTAGCATTGAGATAAAATGTTTCAGTTTTGGTGCGAAGTCCCCTGGTGTTTTGTAAATAGAAGCTAAGAGCCATTGAGTTCTGAGTTGTTAATATGGAAAATACAAAAAATAACAGAATGCTTGGGTGTAATGTTTGGGGTAGAGTAATAATACATTAAAAGAGTTATGCCGTTGAGCTGATAATATATATTTTGTCGAGTGGGGAATATGATGATTATGAGTAGTATTGCAGTAGGCATATATGTACATAGGCATAAGATGTGAATATGAAAATATGTTAAAATGCAAGAGAAGTAGTGAGTGCTGAGCTTTACGCCAAGTAATATATATGTGATATTGTAATTGATTGAGTATATATATATGTATATGTATTGAAAGTACAGTAAAGAAATGGAAGCTGCTAGAAAATAATAAAATCGTGGTAAAGATAATAAGTCGTGATGCAATAAGTTTGATATGTCATTCATGCGTAATTTTGTGAAAATTATATTTAAAACCAAAATTATATATTCCAGTGACAATAGCATAGAAGCAGAAGATAGTGAGATTAACTTGACAGCGATAAGAAGACACAGCGAGAAAGATATTAATACATGATAAAGTGAAATGATTTTGGGTGGTGATAAGTTTTTGCACAGAATAGGAACATAAGCGGTGCAAATTTTTAAATTGTTATATAATAGAGGGTTTAGATAAAAATAAAAATAGTGCAACATAGAGTGACATACCTTGTGATATGTGATATGAGGTAAGCCTACAGATTCCGTAAATTGAGCATAGCGACACTTTTTATATGAATGGCTGGTGAATCGTCGTTCTTCCTCATATAGATGCGGCCTCCGCGTGTCCAAACATAGCGAAACCCCTGGGATTTGGAGAAGGCTCGGGTTGTGGTCAGCAGTTGCCTGTTTTCGCGAGTAAGTTGTTCGTTAACATAAAGGGGTACAGGAACCCCGGGTATGTGAATATCGGTAGAAGACAGACCTCTTCTCTTTCTGACAGCTGAGAGGATGTCGTCCTTCAAATTTCTGCGGAAGAGTCTGGCCACTATAGTTTTTGGACGTCCAGCAACAGGTGATATAGGGCTGACGCGGGATACAAAATCAATGTCTGTAGGTAGTAGTTGAATGCCAACAAATTTGCCCAATGAACAGAGGATATCAGGAAGACACTCGTCCTTTCTCTCGGGGAGTCCAGTTATCTCCAAATTATTTAGCCGAAGTTGCTGATCTTGATATTGGATAGTGTTTTTTAATCCAGTGATTTCGTTTACTATTTTTTCATTATTGTGAGTTTTCAAGTTTTCCACGTCTTTTTTTAAATTATTGAAATCAATAAGGGTGTTTTCTAATTCAATCACTTTGTTATTATATTTCGTCTCAAGTTCGTCATATTTTTTTGTCAAGAATGCTAGCGAAGTAAGAATTTCCTGGTTTTGTGAGAGTATTTTATTATGTTTACCTTCGATTAGGGTCACAATATTCTCATGAAATTTATTTAATTCTTTTTTAATTGAATCAGACAGTGGTTCTTGAGAGACTTCCTTAGTGACATTGATACCGGAAGCAGCCCCATCCGCAGATATATCAGTCTTTTTAGGACTAACATTTTTGCACCCTAGACACTTCCACTTAAGTTTGTTCATTCTTAGCATTTGCTTAAAATTGTTTTCACTAAGTCCCACACATAAATGATGAAACTTGTTTTGGCATTTCGAACAAATTATTGCATCATCACTCTTTATGTCTTTAACGCAGGTAAAGCAAATCATGTTAAGGTGCAACAGTAATATATGAAATATATAAATACCAGTATATTTTGCTCCTGAATAGCGGCAATCTATGTGCATACACTTGAATCTAGAACTACTTGTAAATTTGCATTACTCCTTAGTAGCGGCAATTTGTGGTGCACCTTCAATTGACAATTAAGAAACCATGTAGGTAGCACCTTTCGTAAGATTGTTATACACTAAGTTATTTTAATAATTGTGCACTTTGGAGTAACGTTGTCGCAAGGTTTTATGTTGAATTTGATACGGCGGATCTAATGGTGGTATTAGTTTCCCGTTTAATGCAATGATAGGTGCAGCATATGCCGTATTATCATATGATATTGATTTTCGTTAATAACTTTTTTATTCGGAGCCTCATTTAAACATCACTTGTAAATTATAAAAGAGCACAAAAAGTTACACCGGATCACACTCAGCACTCACTATTTTGCACTAGATAAACGTTCAAATATAATTATTTATAAGGAGACAAAAAACTGTCAACTGACAGACACCCAACCTTTATAAGATATGTAAACAAATACTGGAATTATCAATGGAATATTGAAAATTTGGAATCAAATTACTTTGTTCCAAAGACCTTATAATAATGTATATAAGGTCTTGCTTTGTTCCGATCATGAAAACCTCGTTTGAGCAAATACATTTTTGCTTCACAGCTCCACATATCTTGAACCAGTTGGATACTAGTATTAAAGAATTGACTACATCTAGATCCTTCAAGGCTGCACTGATAAACTGGATAAAGATATCAGGTAGGCACTATGCGGAGGTGGTTATCCGCCCGTGACTTCTGACCAGGCACATGTCATATTTATATTCACATTATTTCTGTCAATAATATTTATATTTACTTTTTCAATATTTTGTACAATTGATTATTTTTGTGTATTTGTCTCATTCATTTTACATATATTTTTTTTTTACTCTTGTTTTCTCTTCTTTTGTAATATGTGAAATATGAAAATTACAGATGAATAAAGATACTCATTCATTCATTCATACCATCACGGCATATCCCACAATGTGGGGTAACCAGCGAAAGGTGTGCGGGTGTGCATTGTCTTATAAAAGGGAGCACAACATATCTGTGTATGCCTACACACCAGTCTCGTCTCACATAAAAAGGCACTATTTTCAGAATGGGTGGTGAACCTCATTGCTGAACTTTGTGAGATGTTATTGTTGCCTGTTGTATTTTCGATTACTCGACTAAAGATACTCAACTGTGTAAAATAACAGTCCCAGAACAGGATTTTGCTTTGTAGGGCGTTATTGGTCAGTTAATATATGTTATATTTTTTGTGTATTAACAATAAATAAAAAAAATATAAAAAAATAATAGAAAATAGAAAATTTTTCGCTGCGCGGTTCATAATTCTTAGAAGACGATTTGTATTTTAGTGTTAAATTTTATGAGGAAAGTTAGTATTTTATATCTGGGGTCCGCCATTCAGAATCTGGCCCTTTATCCCAAAAGTTTTCCTAGCTTTGCTCTATCGTGAACATCATGAAAAATATAAAGATTCATATTTGCTTACCTGTATGAATTAACATGAAACAATGTAAACTTTGCTTGTTATTTATATATTTACATACCTGTATGAATTAACATGAAACAATGTAAACTTTGCTTGTTATTTATGTATTTACATACCTGTATGAATTAACATGAAACAATGTAAACTTTGCTTGTTATTTATATATTTACATACCTGTATGAATTAACATGAA
This sequence comes from Molanna angustata, assembly GCA_963576475.1. NCBI lineage: Eukaryota > Metazoa > Arthropoda > Insecta > Trichoptera > Molannidae > Molanna > Molanna angustata. The sequence continues at coordinate 35,612,525 of OY754966.1, forward strand.
ACAATGTAAACTTTGCTTGTTATTTATATATTTACATACCTGTATGAATTAACATGAAACAATGTAAACTTTGCTTGTTATTTATATATTTACATACCTGTATGAATTAACATGAAACAATGTAAACTTTGCTTGTTATTTATATATTTACATACCTGTATGAATTAACATGAAACAATGTAAACTTTGCTTGTTATTCATATATTTACATACCTGTATGAATTAACATGAAACAATGTAAACTTTGCTTGTTATTTATATATTTACATACCTGTATGAATTAACATGAAACAATGTAAACTTTGCTTGTTATTTATATATTTGTTACGACGTTATTTTTATCTTGAAATTTACTGTTCCTCAAGGTTGGTACTTGTGATAAAAAAATTTAAATTAAACAAGTTTGTATATCGCGAATTAAAATTCTTTATAAATATGTTTTTTTTTAAGATTCACAATGGAGGCTTCCTTTTGTAATTCTAACAACCTCCTGTATTTTTCTTGTCCAGGTAAAATATAACCCAAGAGAATTAAACTCATCTAAATGGAGCATCACATTTATTCAATGGGAATCTTCTCGTTCTATTCGTTCTTCAGAGATTTCTCAGGTTTCATTCTGTAAAACACATAAAATTTATTTTTATCCTGTGGTTTGTGTTATTTCATTACTCTCCACTTTTTTTATATATATTTTATTATTTTACTCTCTACTACTATGAAACAGCGAAGATTTGTGATTTCATGTGTCTATTGAACGTAAAATTTAGACTTAAATGTAAATTTTAACCTTGATTGTGCCCAAATCATACATCGTGCATCGTAAAAAAATTATAATATACCGAATTACAAATGTAGTTGGCTTGACACGTTAAATTTACATATAATAATTACTTACATATATAGGTACCTACCAACTAAATAAGATTGTCAACTTTTACGAAGAAAAAAAATTAAAAGTGCGTTAACAAAACCCACTAGTTTTAAATAAAAAAACAATCATAGATAAAAATAATGTCTAAAATACATGCGTAGGTATCTACCTAATAAATCTAGACTATCACATTTTTCTTAAAAAATACAAAAAAACATTTATCTCTTCCCGAGTTTTAAAAAAAATATAGATGTACTATGGAACAAGGTTTTCATAATGTCCACAATCAACTCGTTTTTTTCAATTATAATAACTAGTTGCATGTAATACATGAAATCCAACTGTCGATGGCAATAGTATGTATAATTGAAAGATAAGTACCAAAATACACTTATACATTTTAAAATATTTTGTATGTTTATAAAAAATGTAGGTGTATATGTCCGGATGGGATATTATGGAGGTCAGTCTGTTTTTCCTACCCGGAATATGAAAACAACAGGATGGTATGTATGTTTCTTTGTAGATTAAGTAGGTATCAAACTATTGAGTGAGATATTGTGTAGTGTATACTGCCTTACAAATTGTATGAAACGATGTCTTTTTTTTTTGTCTTTGTTTTTTAAAATGAATATGTCCTTGTTGAACAAGTATATATACATATTCCTACGTTCCCTAAAATAAGCATAAATGCTTGTACTATAGGTGAACGAAATCAGTCGAGGCAGGATTCGAACTCGCGACCACTGGATTACTCACCCAATGCGCTAAGCGCTCTGCCACCGACCCATCTATATCCACCCATCGACCCATCGATGTCGTCACTAAATTCAATTTATATAAAATTTGTTAAAAAAAGTTTGAGATGTACGTACTACTACAATGCTAATATTTTTTATAGAAAATTAAATTATCTAGTTAGGATGTTTCGGCTTTTTTCGATATTTTAAAAAAAAATTAAATATAGACAGAAACATAAACACAAAATTTTCTTAAGAATAAATGTTAAAATGTTTGAACAAATCTGGATTTTTTTTGAAAAATAAATTTGAGATTTAGTATTTGTCTACAATATTTAATACAATTTTCTGAGTTTTAGCTTATATAACCGCTGACTAAAAAAAATATCAAAATTCTGAGTATAAAAGTTTTGTAGGACTATAACTATCTATGTAATAAGAATTTTTTGTCTGTATAAATTGAGCAGATAAAAAGTAATAAGAAGGGGACACACAGACACACTAAATTTTCTACTCTGAATTCTGAGTAAATCCATATATATGTATATAAAAAATACTTTTTTTTTTCTCTTCCCTTCCTTTTTTTCTCTTCCCTTTTTTCTCTTTCCTTTTTTTTCTCTTCCCTTCCTTTCCCGTCACAGGCAAACATACATCATAGTTATATTTAAATTTATGATGCTTAAAATGTTTCATATTTAATATCTGTGAACATATGTATGTAATTGGTCTGTTTGTTTTTATTTTATAGTGTATTATTCCATTTTAGTATTTTAAGACTGTATTTGTCCCTAAATAAATAAATAAATAAATAAATAAATAAATAAATAAATAAATAAATAAGTAAATAAATAAATAAATAAATAAATAAATAAATAAATAAATAAATAAATATGCTGCGAACCCCCTAAGTTGGTGTTTTTTGACTTCATAGTTGGAAAAACCGTGAAAAATATAAATCCTGCATACAAATCTCGCGTATCTTGGATCGATACTTTGTCGAAATTTTATTCTTATATACATATGTTCTTCTCGAAGAAGAAAAAGAACATCTAAAAATAAAATTCTCTTGAACAAATCGACAGTTGGAAAACACGTTCCGCTCAATTCTACTGCACTTATACGAAAGCATTTGTTTATATACAGATATCTGAACCGAATATTTTTATTATTGCATATGCGCAAACATTGGATTTTTTTCCCTGTCGGGAGTCAAAGATATTTTTTAACAGATTTTTAATTATCTCAATAGAGACGAAGTTGGAATATTTATTGTAGGAGAACCGGGAAATCAAGGCACCTACAGGGCTTACGACCTGTCATCGGCTGGTTTACGTGATCACTTTATGCGCTTGCGCAACGTTCACCAATTATGCCTTTTAATGAGATCCCTATCAATTCAATTTTGAAAGTTCTATATGTTGTAATACTGAAATTCTTTTCGCTTGAAAATAAGGAATTTTTACTACAGCCATCTATGGGTGAAATTATGAACAACAATCTTATTATTTTTATTTATTTTGTTGGAACGCCATCTATTGAGAGAATTGGTTTTTTGTAAATAATGAAAGCTACAATTCTTATATCTGAGATTCGTTGTATACACATTGGTGAGTTTATCTACAAATGAAAATTCTTTCAGCCAGTGTAATGAAACAATCCGCCTAAAAAAATATGTAAATTAACCACCCTCGATATGGGAGCAATCACAGTTAGCTAGGGGCTAATAGAATTTCAAACACTGTTTTCAAAGTATTTTCAATATTAAATAGATAAACAAAAATGGTACTAATTGTATACATTGTGAAAAGAAATTTTCCATATTTGCTTTTATTTTAACTCCGTTTATTCTGCGTATTTCTATGATTATTCAAAGTTTTTGCTAGGTACCTACCTACATACTTACAGAAATATTGTTTCAAGTAAAGGAATAAAATCCGAATAAGAAAATTGCTTCGTAAAGGTGATATCAGACGGTTCATTTTTTGTTCATTTGCATCTTTCACTATTCATTGTTCACTCGAAATGACACGTCTGAACACAAAATTAAACAAAAGTGCCGAATGAATTCACTAGTGAACCAATCCGACAATGTTGGATCGGTTCATTTTTGTCAACAGGCATCTTTCACTCGCACTCCGCGAATGAACGAAAAATGAGCCGTCTGAACACAGGAATAAACATTCACTCGAGTTCAGTCATTTCGTCTCGACCACAGTATATGTATATCTTTATTCTTTGGTCTCGACTCTTCTAGCTGACGGACGCGTCATTGGTATTTTTGTTTGTGATGTATTATTTCACGCGTCAAAATGGTGTTTAAGTGGAATGACCAAAACACTGTGCTGTTTTTGGAGAGTTAAACTTCTTCTTGCAATCCATGATCGCGCCCACCACCGTCTACGTTTTCTTTGCTTCTTTTTTGCTAACGATTTTATTTATGTAATTATCACAAATTAAACTTATTCCGAGACGCACGACTTCATTCGATGTCATGTTAAAAAAAAAACAACAAGAGAACGTTCATTTCTTTGTCATTTCGTATAGACGTGTAAACATGGAATGAAAGAAAAATGAACCATTCACTCGAGTGAACGTTCACTCGAATGAACCGTCTGATATGACCTTAAAATAGATTTTCTTTCACAACATGTTGATATTTCATTCGGCATCTACAGAGGGTGGCCAATATAATGTACTCAGACCTAATAAATTCTATTCTATCTTTTTAAAGGCATAGATTTAACAATTATTTTAGTGTAGCATTATATTTTTAATATTCACAAAGGGGCTTATCAGGATTTAATAAAATAATGTTGATATTTTTGTTTTTTTCTTGGTGTTAGGTCACATCCCCTTGCCATTCTACAAAAAAAGTAAAAAATAATATAATATGAGTTTTATCTGTCCTTAAATAAGGAATTAAAAGTGACTAATAATACCACACAATACACAAATATAATGAACGTTTGTAATTGAAAACAATGTTTATCCAAAAAGAAAGAAATTAAATAAATGAATTGATATAACAAAACATTTACAAAAACACGTTTTCATACAAAAATAGCATGAACTGAACTAAGATCTGCAGCCAACATCACTATGCTAGTATTATAATGTATTTCATTATTACCCCAATTACCAAAGTTATAGTAATATATATGCAACAGTGAGTGAGTACATTAAATTGGCCACCTTCTCTATTTAGACATCGTGGGTCGTATTACGGGAATTATTTGAGAAAAATACAAGAAAAACTTGAGGTTTTGTAAGCAGTATTCCCGCAGTACGGGACCTTACCTTTTTCTTACATGTTTCTCAAATAACTCCCTTAATACGACCCCTTGTTTTTAATTCCATGCTGAAGAAATTGAATCTAGGATACAAATTAATATATAAATGCTCGATAATTTAACCAACAGGTCATATGTTTGTTGTTCATGAAAGTGATATTGAAACATATCTCTACATATGCACATAGAATAATACACGATTGATTAGAATAGTTATTTCTATAACATTCGTTCCACATGTTCGTTTCATCACAAAATGCTAAGAGAGCGGAAAAAATGCAAACACAAAGAGATTCTTTCGAAGCCACCTAGATTTGCACTCTCAGTGCAATAGTGCAAAAAATACAGTCGACGAATTCGAATGGAAAGTTAACGCACGAACAATATCATATATTTCAGATTTTTATATGCAGAGCACTAGAGGAGTGATAGAGGAATCGAGAAAATGGTTATTGAAAGATATTTTCTCGCAATTCTGAGATCTTTGTGTTGGAAATCGAGATATGAATCATTTTCCGTTCGACTACATTGTCGCCACATAAAAAAATTTAATAAAGTATTTACTTAATATATTTTTTTTTTTGTCAGTTGTTTTTTGGGCAACTAAAAGGTATGTAGGTACTCTATTAAATATTTTACGCACGCAATAAGTTGACACGTTAAGACTTGTGATACATCTTACAGATCCAGAATACATATTGAAAAAACTGTCTCCACCAGAAATCGAACCAAAAGAGTCAGATAACACAAAAAATTTGCTATGAATGCCGACAGTGAATAGATTTCCAGATTATTATGTGATATAATGACGCGATTTCGTTAATTTTTCATAAAACTCTTATAGTGAATTTCGCTTGTAGACTTATGGAACCGTGATAATTCATAATCAACTTATAAATATCAATCATTAATATATTCTAGAGCACATTTTCGATTGATACTTTATGCAAATACATAGTTATATCAATTAAATGTTATTTGCGGAGAGAATAATATGATGTGAACAATTTATTTGATCGCATAATATTATCTGAAAATAGATTGAATTATTTATTTTTTTATTTGGAAAATTGTCTTGTAACCTTGGTAGATATTAGACAATGTGGCTAGATCATTTATGTACCCATAGTTTTTTTTTCGTCTAGAAATAATGAATTTTTTCTTCTTCTTCGTTTTGTAGATCAAGTTGGTTTGTTATTCAGAAACTTTGCCTCCTAAGATGACGAAGTCCAACTATCCTTCCATCTCTTGGATGGTCTTCCAGGTAAACGGCGACCAGAGAAGATTTCACTTGCTGCTATTTACGCAAGTCTATCACTGTCCATCTTAAGTACGTGGTCCCTCCAATGTCTTCCTCTAGATCTACTCCACCGAACGATGTCCTCTTTTCCACATGTTTCCTTATTTCAACATTGTGAACACGATCTCGGAGAGTTTTTCCAGTGATTGACCTTAGAACCTTCATTTCCGTTGTCCTTAGGAGCCGCATGGTTCGAACACTGTCTGTTCGCGTTTCCACGGCATACGTCATAATCGGTCGCACGCATGTCTTATATATTCTGACCTTACTGTGAATACGCATGAGTTTATTTTTTTATTTTTCCAGACCATATTTTTCAGACATCCAGACTTGTTCGCGGACTTCAGTGTATTGGTCGTTATGGCTGCAGATCTCTACTCCTAAATATTTGAAACGCATTACTTGTTGAATTTTTTGCAATGAGTTTATATTGCGTACATTAATCATTAATTAAACAACTAATATTTAAAAGAAGAAATGAGAGAAAAGAGTACACGCAGATTTCATATTTAGAAAAGTTTATTTATAAATAACAAAGTATTCTTCTTCTCCTTTTTATATTTATTAACAAAAATATAATTACAATATTCATGTTATTTTGCCTCTTGCTTTATGGGGATTTTTGACTGTGATCATAATTATAACAATATTATAATATGCAAAAAAAAGTATGTATATAGGTACATATATAAACTACAGTTAAAAACTAATATTGTACATGTTTGTATACCTCGACGAGCCAGAGTTTGCGCGTGACAGTTTTTGCGTACTCAAGATGTGGCTGTGAGTTTGTGTAGTTGTTTAGTGATATCTGTAGAAATTTACTGACTATTGTACATGTGTTGATTATTGCAGTTTTTTTGTATGTAGCTGATGACGTATTGGGGTAGCTTTAGTATGTTTATATTTTTGGTATGGTGCCTGTAGATGATAATATTATTGTGACTATTGTTACTTTTTCTTGTTTCCGTTGTGATTTTTTCTGTTCTGCTATCGGTATATATTTGTCATTTTTTCCAAATGTTTCTTTTGTTGATATGATATTTTTGGTATTTATATATTTCTGTAATACACGTACGTCTATGTATTTTGTTAATTAGAGTAATGTCTGGTCGGTTGTATAAGTTTTTTATGTCTGTGATCAAGTCTCTATTCCAGTCATCATAATCTTCCCAGAAGGTTTGTTTCTCAAGTCAGCGCGCCCAACTTGCGGTGCGTATGCTGATATTTATGTTTATAGGTGGGTGACCCTCCATGCCCAATTTGTTTGAGATCAGTCGGCTACTCTTCTTAATGTGATATTATCTTCCTATATTTATGATATTATTATGAAATATGCTATTTATATGTAGGTACTCCATTTCTGGTATTTTCCTGCCCATTGTATATGAACTTGTAACCTTTTTTGATGTCCCTTGATTTTGATTTCAGGATAAACTTTATAATTTAACATAATATTTTCCCTAATATCATATTATTTGAAAGAATAAATATGTCCTTGTGACAAGTACATATACATACTCATACATTCCCTAAACTTATCATAAATGCTTGTGCGATAGGTGAACGGAATCGTGGTAGGATTCGAACTCGCTACCCAGCACGCTAACCGCTCTGCCACCACCCATTTAATTTGACAATTTCAACCATTTAAACAAAATTAAGTGAATTAGTAATTCAAATCTTATGCTATTACTTAATCGTTATATTTCCAACTTATTAACAACCATATCTCTCTTTTTGAATATCTGTTCGAATAATGACTTCGTCAAAAACGAATGAGGGGAGGTATCATCGAGAGTTTCCATTAAAAACCTTGGAGCAATATACTAGATATTCCACACCATCGAGATTGTTTCCTTAAACTTTTCTCCAGAGCAAATTGTCTTTTTAAGAGCAGATGTTTATAGAAACTTTGGATTTGTTCTCTTGTTCATTAACTAAGTTTTGGCTACATTCATCAGCTGAGAGGCGTCCCTTAAGATTTGATATAATGTTAAAGTTTCACGATTAGTCGGAGAAAAACCTCCTTTTTGTGTATTTATTTATTAGGTTTCGCAAAAAAGGTAAATAATTATTTATTTTTTAATCCAGTTCATACGTTTTATGTAAATATTTTAAACAAACTATCAAAAACAAAAAAAAAACTAATTTAACCGGAAAAAAGATAATCTTAAGCCGCGAATCAACATGCGAGCGCGAGCTCAGGGAGCGGCTAGCTCGCTTGTCGATACCGGTCTGCTCAAGTCGAGCCGCGTTGGCGGCACTGCTAAAAGGGCGCTCAGTCGTATAGATGGACATACACGTACATAGGTAGTTCGTGAGAAAAATGGACGACCGCAAAAAATCTTACGAAAGTTCGTTCAATTTTGTTCACATGACATTCTGTGGGACCCTGAAAGTCTGAAGCTTGGCTCTGTTATTTGGAATCCCAGTACCAAGTACATATCAACAAAATCGAACGCCTGGTCTCAAAATTTATAAAAAACTTGCTTATAGTAATATTGTTGCATTATCATCATCTACATTTGCATCTAGACGTAAATTGTGTAACATTTATTTTTACAACATCCTAAATAACTTTTATGTACTGTTTCGACATTCCAGGCACACTATTCTTTTTTGACCCAAAAAATACAGAACTATTGCTGCTAAAATAGAACTGTCAATAGCACACACACACACATTTATACAAATTTTACAACTTGTATTATTCAAGATGTATTTTTTGGGGATTCTTATCATTCCACTTGTCCGAGGTCCTTTACTAATATTATCTATCTATGGGGTAAATTTTGGTACTAAATCATTCTTGCTTTACTCCATTTCTTTTATATAAAATATTAAATTCAGTGGGAAAACAGCTTGGCATTAATAAAAAAATCTTAATATTTTTTTCTTTGTAAAACGTATACTCTATTGAATATAGTAAGTAGAATATGATCTTCCCCATTTTATTATTCCATATTGCATCACAGATAGAGCCAAAGCACATATCATTCTAAGCATTTCAACATCAAGTCAATTTCTATGTCGATAGAATATTTGACCCAATATTTCTATTTTCTTATTATATACGATATATTGATATAAATTAGGAAAAAGGAATGTTCTTACATAGGTACATGTCAAAATAATGGAGAGACAAGATTTTTTCAAAAGAAATAAGTCAATGATTTTGATTTAACTGATTGTCTAGGTTGTGTAAAAACACGAAATTCTAAAATAATATTTTTTTTAAATTATGATACTTTTGACATCATAGCTCGAAAAATTAAAATCCTGTCGAAGCTTATTGATTAACGCGTGCAACGATTGTTTAAAAACAACCCCATTATTTAGCTGAAGTTTCTCTGAGCAGAAAATTTTCTTCAAACAATAGAATAATTAAGGTCGATGGGATTGAGATAGTATTAGATCTGTGCTATAAATAATATGTTCTCAAACTCACAAAGGTAGTGGGACGCGGAAATCAGAGGTCGGAGGAAGCAATCCCTTTTGTTGTTAAAGGTGCGCTCATTAGCAAGATCTTATCAAAACACAGACATCCGGTAAAAGAGGTGTGATAAGGAGAGATGCCTTTAAAAATAATGACACGATTTATGGATTTAATATCATTTTATTTGTATTATATAATAGAATATCATCTCTCATTTTGAAACGTGACTCATCTAGGTATATTGAAAAAAATCTAAAGCGTTTTCCACTGATTAAAGTTTCCAGAGCGAGCGAACAATAAAATATTCTTGATGTTTTTCAAGGGTCTGCATTCCCTACTTGTCTCCACTCCTGCAAAAGAACGTGTGAATCAGAAAGACATCTAACATTGAATTCGTCTCAATCACAGAACACAATTTTTTGGGGAAATTGGATAGAACTAATGAAACGGTATGTTTTGACCGTGGACGTATCAAATAAAAAATACCCCCTGACATAATATGTGGAGCGCAAAACATTGTGACTTTCAGGGGATAACCTAAGAGAAATACTTGTTTTTTTTATTTTTTGCAAAGTCAACAGTTTAGCTACATCACTCATGTAATCATAAAACGGAGCTATATAAATTTGAATTATTATTAATCTGAATAGAGATCACCCTAAAAAGTGATGGCATCATCATATGAATGATATTTTGAAAGAAAGTAACATAAGATAGTTGGGAGGTAAGCGGCCATGTTTAAGCAAAATCTTCAAACGATACTAAACCTCCTAGTTCAATATAATGAATAACAAATTAAGTCTTGTAAAAATATTTTTTCGTACAATAATATTTTTTAGGTAAATTATGAATAGTGGGTACTGCAACTATATGTTAATTTTCTTCCTGTTTAAATGAACTCATAAATATTATTAAAACTTATTAGTTTACAATCATCTTATTAACATTTATATTGATGCATTGTACAGGGAAAAATAATTTAGTACCTAAAAGATTTATTAGAAATTTGATCTTCAACAATAAATTTTTGAGATAACAGATTGGCCGTATTTGTAATCATCATCATCATCATCATTGGAGCTACAGCCCTGTGTGGGCCCTGGCCAGAATCCTTCAGAATCCTTCTCCAGGCGTCCCTGTCCTACACCGCTCTCTTCCAGTTTGCTATTCCGATCGCTCTTATGTCGTCTTCTGTATCGTCCATCCATCTTAGCTTGGGCCTGCCTCTATTCTTCTGCCCTCTAAATTGGTATTAAGAACCTTTTTCGGGACACGATCATCATTCATCCGGCTGACATATCCCAACCACTGCAGTCTACGTACTTTTATGACTTGTACAATGTTGGGTTCATCATATAATGCCTGATGTTCGTGATTCTATCGCATCCTGCAAAATCCATTATCATTTACTGGGCCAATAATCTTTCGCAGGATTTTCCTTTCAAATATCAAGAGAATGTTTTCGTCTCTTTTTGTTAAGACCCAGCATTCAGCTCCATACTGACTACGAGAATAGTTCTCGTAATATCGATTGGGCGTATTTACTTTTATTAAGTGAAATAATAGCAAATAATAATTCAAAAATAAGGTCTCACCCGCCCGTCCATAACTCTTGTAATTAAAAATTAAAGAAAATTATTAATTAAAAGGCGTCGTGTTTTGGATCACGCTAATGGTCCAAAGAGTAATTTTATCTCCGACATGATGAATTACAACGAAAGACGTGGAATATTCCAATTGAAAATTTCTTTATTCCAATTATTTATCTTGTTAATTTGTTCTACTTTCTTGGTAAAAACGCCAAATAAAAAAATAATAAATTCCGCAAACAATAAAACCGTCTCAGGCGAAACAGGAAGCATTCCTTTTATTTCGATTGCCATTAAAAATATAATAATATCCGCGGATAATTAGTAGGTAACTACCCGGGAAAATTATGTTTTTTTTTATTTATTTCAATTGTTTTATTCGTTTCCTTTTAACCTTTTGAACAAAATGGTTAATCAATATTGGTTCCATAAATAAGTTCTGATTGAACATCACAAACTATTTAGATATATTGTAAAGCGATTGTAATAAAAAAACGAGTGGGTTGTGGTCAACACTAAACTCTCCACACCATAGTAAGCGTTCATTTTTTCTTCTTGAAAGGTTGACAATTTCTAAATGCATTTTTATGAAGTACATTTCTATTAGATTCTTAAACAAATATAAGATTCTCAGAGGGCCAATTATACGATTCACACAAAAACATTGTCAACAAACTCATAGTATGTATTTTATACATGATACCTCAAGGCCGCAACGGCCTTGAGCTTACGTCCCCTTCGATTTCGCTCTTTGACTCCGTTTATCCAGGAACGGGCCTCCTTGTACGTAAGCGCCAAAAGGCCTTCACCAGGCGAAACGGTCGTTCTGGAAAGGAATAAAATAAATGTAGAAAGACAAAACAAATTTTTATAATGGAATTCTTATATTCAACGCTGTCGGTGTAAATAAAATAGTGCGTATTTAATAATTTGTATTCAAGTGTATATAATTTGGGACGTTTTCTTCAACTATACATACTATCGCCATCGACAGTTGGATCTCGTATGTAACATTATAAAAATTACAGTCAGAATTTTTTTTTTTTCAATTCACCCTTTTACACATATCCACACATGCAAACACATCCTCACATTAACGAAAACACAAAGACACCTAATAATTTTTTTCATATACCTACAATTGTATTTTATATGTACTTTTTTATATTTTTTTATAACTTAAAATGTGTACTTTTGTACTTTATTATTTGTATTTTTTATATTTTTTTGTGCCTTAGATGTTAAGAATTCACGTAGCTGAAATTTATGCTTACTTATTGCCTAGTATTACCTCAGAACAGGCTTTGCCTAGTGAGGTAATAAATTCCATTTATATATTTCATGAACAATATTTTATATTTTATTTTATATTGTATTATGGAAATTAATAAATAAAAAAAAATAAAAAAAAATTGATCAATGATTTTAAAATATGTACATTCAAAAAGATAAATACTTCCATGCATCCTGTGCAAGTGACGATAACTAACATCAAACCAACGTTTCCAATATTCAGAGAAGCAAAAATTTCATGAGAAATATTTTAAATAAAATTCTATCGAGAATCAAAACATGGAAACCACAAAACACGGCATACCATAGTGTCACGACGTTCAATATAAAAAGTTTCGAAATAATATTATGTATACATGAACTCAATTACATATTTCATAAACTGATATACCCCATATATTAATTCAAGTACTTTTAAATGTTTTTTTTTTTATTTTTGGAATTACGCTTATATTTTTGCATATAATTGGATTACAATTTATGCGGAATTGATTCGGATATTTCCCAGTTAAATAATACCAATGCGGACTACAACATATCGATGCATATATAAAATGCAAAAGTGCTGTGTATAATTCAAAGGTTTAATTTCGCTATTTAACATTTAATAGTGGCGATAAAACGTACGACCGCAATAAAATAAACGATTCAACAATTAGTATTTTTCAACGCTTCGTTTTCAATAAATATTATAAAGTGATTTAGAGACGCTTGAACTTCCTTGCGAAGCATTAAAACCCTTAATTTGGTAGATTTAATCAGGTGTAATATGTTACACTTATTTATAAATAATGCTCGGGTTCCGCGTAAAAAGCGGCCCGTTCCGGTGGGTTGAAGAAATACATCAGTCACGTAACGAATCCGACCCTTTTTTTTAAACAAAGTTGCCAGGATTAAAAACACTTTCTGTGAATAGTAAGTTTAAGCTCTCATCGGTGTGGTAAACACAATTTAATGTAGCGCGAGGCATGAATCATCATTTAGAACAAAGTAATTATTCGGATCACGCAAACTAAAATACGTGGAGCATTTGAAAGTATTTGAATTGAAAATGAAAACTTAACGGCTTTGATAACGGGAATTTTCTTTTTTAATACTAACCGCTAGCTAAAATACAAGTACTTTGGGAGTTATGTTTTCTCATTGTTTTGACGTCTTTAGATTAGTAACACTAATTATATTAGATACGATACTAACATCAAAGCAGAAGTGATTCCTGAAATATTTATATTCAACGATTAATTTGCATAAAGAAATCATACCAAACCTCAGTAGTGTATTATTTTGTTTCATTATTGATGACTTTGAGAAGTTGTTCCGAGTAGCCATTGCAAAATTATCTACATGTATATAAAACAATTTAGCCTGAAAATGATCGTGTTCGCAAACGATTCAGTCACAGCAACGCGTTGCTAGGTAGATACAACTAGTATATGCTTTATTTCATCGTCGTCCTCTCAGTCTTCTTGTCAACACGTCTAAATACCAGGCTATTAATATTGGTATTCCCCGATTGCTGTCCAAACTTAAAAACTCATCTCACCCATATCTACAAATTAACAATCAACACATACCCTTCTCAAAATTGGTGAAAAATCTTGATATTCTTTTTGATAAAGGTCTTTCATGAGCAGATTTCTCATGTCAGTAAAACCCTATTTTAAAGTATCCATTCTCACAATAGATTGAAGAACTTTTCTTCCAACAACTAGTTAAATCACACTAGCTCAATCTTTACTTCTTCCATTTTGTGAATTCGGTGATGTGTGTTATCTGGATGCCAATGAGGAATTATTTAATAAACTGGAACGATCACAGAATGTCTATAATATATGGTTCATTTACAATTTCAAAAAAAATTTATCGTGTTTCGGATTGTAGAAATATACTTCGTTGGCCAAAGATACGAGATCATCGTAACATTCATCTACTGTCATTACTTCATAAGATTATTAGTTACTAGTTGCATGTAACACATGACAACCAACTGTCGATAGCGATAGTATGTATAATTGAAGAACACGTACCTAACTATTAACACTTAGGTAAACACATATTAATAAATATTGTAAGATATTTTGTTTTCTATATAAAACATGTACATAGGTATATATGTCAGGATCGGATAATATGGAGGTCAGTCTATTTTTCCTACCCAGAATATGAAAACAGCATGATGGTATGTATCTATATTTGGAGATTAAGCAGGTATCAAACTATTGAGTGAGATATTATGTAGTGAATAAGATTCTGCGATAATTGTGGAGTCGTCGTCGGCGTAACATAATATTATGTACGTCTATCTTTTGGGCGCCCATTCTATATCCCAGCCCTAGATTTGATGCTTTCTGTTTTTTTTCCATAACTAAGCAAAACAGGAACCGGCTCAAACAATCGCCTTGCCTTACTCCCGTTGGGGGGTAGGGGGATACATCGTTTGACAGATCGCCATCTACTCGAATCTCGGTTGAGGTATTCGTATATTCGTATGAATCTCTCTGATTATTTTCACAAAAGAAGCTGGGGCGTTTTTCTCCTGTAAGATATCCACCACGTCCTCCAGTTTTACCCTGTTAAAGGCCTAATTATATGAAAAATATTTAATAAAAAATAGTGAAGCATTATGATTGGCTTATTTCTTTGTTAAGTAAATGTTTTATTATGTATTTTGTAAAAAAAAACTGTTAAGTTATACATACATACCATCACGCCATGTCCCTTACGGGGTAGGCAGAGAGAATCGAACGCCATATCTTTCTATCCTGGCACACATTCATCGCCTCGTCAACATTCATGCATCGTCTCATACATGTTTGTCTATTGTACATGCTTCTAACATTTCCGTCTTTCAGAATATCGTTCACATGGTCGTGCCATCCCTTTCTTGGGCGGCCCCGGTCTCTCAATCCATTCCTATCCGCATTGTATATTTTCTTCGTCAGGCGTTCCTCATTCATTCTACCCATGTGGCCAAACCATCTCAGTGTGTTCACTTTCATTCTATTAATGATATCTTTCTTCATCTTACATTATTTCCTTATGTTCTCATTTCTTACCCTGACATACATCGTTCTATTGCAGATTTTTCTTAGCGATCTCATTTCAACAGCATTTATTCTGCTTTCATGCGACTTCTGCCATGTCCAGGTTTCACTTGCATACGTCAATGTTGGCACTAAGATAGCGTTATGAATGGCAACTTTGGAAATTGCATTGATAAGGGAACTCAATAAGAAGGCATAATTGGTGAACGTTGAGCAAGCGCATAAAGTGATCACGTAGACCAGCCGATGACAGGTCGTAAGCCCTGTAGTTGCCTGAGTTCCATGTTCTTCTATAATATCCCAACTTCTGACAGGGAAATTATTGAGATTATTGAGATGTTAAAAAGTTTTTCAATATATCATTTGACTTCTGACAGGGAAAGAAATCCAATGTTTGCATATATGCAATTAAAAAAATATTCAATTATTCAATATCATTTATAGACAATAACATTCTAGGATCGGGAGAACGGTCAAGGGTTCGTTGTATAAGGAAATACAATGTGACATTCCAGGAAGGCATAAGAGGAATTTTAATAGACCCCAGATAACAAGTATATCCCGAATGCTCATTTATATAGATTGAATCTTGTTAATTATCCTTATTGCGAATGTAGAAGATCTGGATCACGTATTATTTGGATGACCTATTAGAGATCGATACAATTTATACCAATCTTTTTGTGGAAAGATTAGCGAAGTGCAGTTTCGACACCTTCTAGCAATTGCTTCCCCGAAAATTTTAAAATTCGTTGAGAAAAACATGGTACATTTGTAGGCGTTGTTTGTCTTTTCTTAAAATTGTTATTTGTTTGTATTTAAATAAAATACTCACGTCGTCAAATGGCACAAATCGTCCTTAAATGGTCGTATATTGAAATTATATTAATTTATAGACAGTTGACGTACTTGTTTACACACAATTGGTATGATATCACTTGAAATATCAAGAATCTATGTAGTATTAATGCATTGTTTGATTAAATGTTATATTCAAAGATAGGTTTGTTTATATCATTGACATGCTTATTAAAATTATGCCTTATTGGAAAAGATTCACAATATTGACTGTTATATTCAAATGGTTAATTTAATATATTTATTCTTTCAGTGATTCATTTGCTGCTAGAGAACAATTCTTTTATAAGTAAGTTGTTTTATGATTATTTTTTTTAGAGAAAACTGATTTCCTATTACCTTTCATTCCTTAATTTAATTTCAGGAAGATACTAAGTATATAATAGGTAGTTCTTAAAACAAATAAATTAACGGTGACAATTTTTTTTTAATATTATGTCTTAATATTTCTGTTTTCCCATGGTCTTGCCATTCCAGGTACCATATGGTAGGACTATACAGTAATATTGACTGCTAATATGTATCCTGTGCAGTTGAAGAGTGTTCCCAGCCTAGAAATGTGACTCTTGCTTGAAAAATATATATGCATTGATAGTGTAAAATTATTTACTACATATTTTGTAGTTGCGTAAAGAAACATAGAATCTACACACAAGACAGAGGGTGAATATCGATATCATATTTTTATGTTTGTATTGCTGTCGTCTGGCAGAGGTTCCACTCTTTTTTTTTTCATTTTGTAGAACTATTGTATGATTTCTGAAGTTTTTAATAGAAGTACTAAAAGATCTTTTATGTTTCTAGGGCTTACGAAAATAAGTCTTATTATGCAAGCCATGATGCAGCAAATGAACCATATTATGGCATCCGTGGTTTAAATAAAGTTGATAATGTTAAAATTGCACTAATATGCATTGCCTTTGCTTTCATTGGAGCAATGGTTCAAGGAATTCTCATAAGGTAACTATGTTTATAGATTCATTGATAATAATTTATATAGCACTGCACCGTTTAATAATATAAGATCAATCAAAGAATGCTGTTACTTAAACGTTGTCTCTAGGAAACAGAAACGTCTTCAGTAATTTACTGAACTTTGAGCGCCTTGTTTGTCAGGGGGTTGTTTATTCAATTTTTAAACCTCATTTACACTTAAATCATGATCATTGTAAGCTACTTTATTTAGTGTTTTGGGCAGTCTCAATGTAAGATGTTTTTCTTATTACACATAGTAATTGAGTATGCAAACTCTTGATTATCATCGAGCATACTTTCTAGTTAACTCGTTATGGACATAACCAGTGTTGTGTGTTTAATGGAGGTGTTATGCAAAGTCGAGTCAGCTCCGTAGCTCATTCTTAATAATAATTAAACTGAAGTTGAAGTATTTCACATTTTGTTTGTCCATAATTCTTCTCAACACCATCACAACCAATATAATATTGTCAATCATTTCCAACTGCTCAATATTTTATTCAATTAACAATATTGTCTTCAGCTAAATTACAAACACAAACGTTTTTGTCATGAGGTACGCCAGATTGTAATATTTTTATAAGGAATTTGAAATCTGGCCATGTCATGGTGTAAAATCCCATACAATAAAAAACAACACCGAGACGTATCTCACGATACGTCTGAAACGTTAGATTTTACAACTTGCTTACAGGGCATTGAGGTTTTGTAGCTGATAATTTTATGAGTATATAATAAGGTATATTTTTATTTTTTAGGTCATCGTTTGTTTTCAATTCACAAAAATTGGATAGGATCTCGACTGAAAATTCAAAATTTCTAACAGCGATACAATCTGAAGCCGAAGAGAAGGGAAATGAGGCACAAATCCAAAAGCTTATGTCAAATTATAAGGATTATCATTCAAGGGAAAGATTCGTTTAGATAAATTCTAATGAAATTGTCTAAATTATTGTTAATAATACCATTTAAAAAATAAATATTTTGTTAGATTTTCTTTCTAAATTGAAAATGTTTTATAATTTAGTAAATACATTTGTCTTAGATTATATATGATACAGATACCTAGTCAGCGCAATGAATGTATGCCAACTAAAACTACGCTGAAACAGACGAATTTCTAGTATACGTACACCCACAGATAATATAGAAGTAAACTTACGTACGCACACCTACATAGTACGTAGACCAACCGATCTACCGCCTCACACACACATGTAAAAAAAACTTGGCATACATTTGAATTCGAAATTTGTTCTACACGCGGCTTCTGTACATAATAATTTTATGACATTTGTACCTACATACATTATATCCCTGTGTTTTATTACTTTTGGTTTTTGTTTCATTCAAATACATTACCTCTAAAAAAGATATAAATAAAGACCTCTAAAAATCTTGGTCAAAATATAACTGTGCAAAAAAACTTAATGTATTTTACAAGTTTTTCTGATACTGGGCCACTTTTTCGTTTTCTGTGCAAATAAAAATGTTCACTCATTAGTTAGCTACAATTTACATAGGCTATAATATATTTTGATAAAGGTAGGTATTGTTAGAAAGGTTTATTCTCCAAAAACACAATGTAAAAAAATATAAAAAAAACTCCTTATGGGCGATTTTTTTAAGTACACTTTGAGATTTTCCTGAAAAACAAATTGAATTACTTTTCAACTAATAATTTTTAGACACTTGGGCCAAATTGATCGGAAATTCTGTCTTTTATCCCTCCTTTTCTCTTGGTCAGATTTGGTCCATCACTTTCAGACCATTTTGTTTCTTATTATAATATGATTATGCTATACCCCCAATCACAGGTTCCCATATTATAGGTAATACACAAAATCTATGCCCTCAATATACAGCTATAAAATAAGCTACGTAAGAACTTTTGGTAATTTATTATTTACAAGTGGTATAAGTCTTCAATTTTGCTGAATTTTTTTCTATAGATAGATAAAAATATACAGATTACGGGAAAAATAGTAATTTTCCCGGGAAACGCCTAGAATAATTAAATAAAAAATTACATTACGAAAAATGTATGAAGAACTTATGCAAATAGTTGCTTTTCTGACATCTATGGGCGAATATTCAAACTAATTGTTAGTATAGAAACACGCCGCGAAAATAGAAACACGCCGCGAAAATCTGAACTAAATGAAAATTCTATGAAATATCGAAAATGAATAAAGTTTACAAAAAACAAGGTTATAAAAGGCATTATACATTGAGTGACAGTATATAATGCAACTCGCTCACACAAGTCGCAATAATAACTACATACAAACCGAACCTAACAAATTTTTACAAAAAGTTTGCTTAGAATAGGTTGATTAGGTTTGTATTTAGTTATTATTACGACTCGCGTGAGCGAGTTGCATTATACATTGAGTGACAGTATGTAATGCAACTCGCTCACGCGAGTCGCAATAATAAATACATACTAACCTAACCAATTTTTACCAAAAGTTTGCTTAAAATAGGTTCGTTAGGTTTGTATTAACTAACCTATTATTATAATTTTGATGATGTATTCGCATTTGTTTATAATTTACAAATAAATTATATTTAATAACAAATTTACCTACCAGTTTTAATATTTTTTTGATATGTGATATTTTTTCGCAAATATTGTCTGTCATATATTTTGTAGTATGCATTTATCTGAGTTTAGTTTTCAGTTTTCTGTCGCGTATTGGCTCGCGTATTTAATCGTATTTAATAAACGTTAAAAATAAGAAATTAATAATGATTTTTCTGTTTTTATATCGTGAAAATCGAATGTTTATAGATATTTTTTTTATAGTAATATGTCAACATATTGAAAAACTGCAAGACCGCAAGAGTCTTGCATTTAAGTCTTGCAAGACTCTTGGTCTTGCAAGCATGGTCTTGTTCTTGGTCTTGGTCTTGCAGTGAAGTATGCGGTCTTGGTCTTGGTCTTGCAAAAAATGCAAGACCAAGACCAAGACTGCAAGATTTGCAAGACTTTTGCTCATCACTAATGAATACAGCACCGGCTTGTAGTCTCCGAGAATAGTACTCTTATTCGTTTGAAATTTATATTGTTCAATTATAGACACATTTTTCCTTGATATTTTCCCAATGAGAATTGAATAGTTAACATACTCAATTATCGACACATTTTGTACTGTTCAAATATAGACAGATTTTCCTTATTGAATACCCAATGATAATTAGTAAAAAAATTTGACATACTCACTTACTTAATCCACGTGTGGAGTATGTGGAAACCACAAAATTTCTCCAAGTCTCTCTATCTTGCGTCAGATGGACAGCTACATCCCAGCTTAAGCCAGCATCATGCAGGTCCGCAGAGATTGCTCGCTTGATGGTGAGTTTTGGCCTGTCTCGTCTTCTCGTCACGTCTGGAGTGTAAAAAAGGCTTGTATAATCAACACTCTCGGGGGACATACGAAGCACATGGCCAAGCCAGCTCAATCTGCGGTTCTGGACGACTAAGATGATTGGCTGCTGCGCTGTTCTAGTTTGTACAACTTCGTTGGATACGAAATGGTACCACCTTATCCCCCACAACGTCGCAAAAATCTATTCTCAACACTCAGTAGCTTTTTTTTTGTTAAGTCTCTGTTAGGTGCCAAGATTCACAGCCATACAGCAATACTGGCATAACGCACGCATTAAAGAGGCGACACTTAGATAAAATTGAATTGGCGAGCTCGTCCTTTAATAATATGCGGAAAATATGGAAATCGTCCAACTTCTCCACGAAAACTAAGTGTTGACATACTCATCATTTTAATTAGAAATCTTTTAGTATAAGTATTAAAATAAAAGTGAGACTAGGAATCTAATAAAAAATATGACGCGTATTAAATTATAAAGATAGTTACTTTAGCATAGGTAACATTACATTATTACATAATATACCTTCTATTTGGCTGGATATATATGGACCATTAAGAAACCACCCCCACTGGCATTAATTCATGATAATCACGTAGAAAATTTTTATGCCTTTCCAATATAATACCTACCCATCGTATAAAAATTAATTATATAATACGTAAGTATTATAAAAGTGGCCCAGTAATATAATATTACATACATGACATCATGATGTGTGTGGTTAAATCGTTTCATTCAAATTAGTGACTGAAAAAATCACTTTTAGGTCTGCTTGACCAAAACTTTTGCGAATGTTTAATTATTGCGACATATTAAAATGGGTGGTAATAGAGCGGTTAGCGTGCTGGGTCAGTTAGCTCGTCTTCTGCCACGCTATCGTTCTATCGGAACTGTCGTTCCCTTCGAGGTTGTGAAATACATAGTCTAAGAGATAGCAACGTCAAAAAACAATATTTTTTTATTTTTTTTAAATTAATTATATTTTAAAGGCTGGTTATTTGATATTTCTTTTCTTATTGAACATAGGTATGAAGGAGTATGGATGGACAGTACCATCATGATCAACACGAAGGCTAGACTCATCAGGGCTCTGATATTCTTGATGTTCCTGTATGGTGTGGAAACATGGACACTTGGGAAACATGGGAGTCAGGGCGAAAGAGGATCGATGCTTTCGAAATGTGGTGCTGGAGGTTTATGTTGCGCATCCCACGGACAGCCAGAAGAACTAATGAAGAGGATCGTCTATCGACGTTGTATTACAGACGTATCCTTCAATTCTTTGGACACATTGCCAGAAGGGAACCAGACTGCCTCGAGAAGCTTATTGTGATGGGCAGCGTGGAAGGACGGTGATCTAGTGGTCGCTCACCGACCAGATGGAGCGATTTGGTTAAGTCCACAATGGGGTCTTCGGTGACTGGTGCTCTGCGTTCAGCCCAAAACAGATTGGCATGGAGGCGGGCCATACGTGTGGCGACGGACTACAGTCGCTATCCTCAGTCATGAGGAAAAGGACGAATGTATATGAAAAAGGTAAGTCAGACACCTGGGAGTGGTTGCGTTTACCCGCGCATCATCTATATAGGTAAAAATGGCAGATATTAAGAATATTTTAATATTTTATGGGAATGCTAGAGCAGTTTGCGTCACATGATAATTTGCTTCTCGTTACATGCCCATACCATCTGAGTGGGTTCTCTGTTAGTTTTCCTGGTATGGGGGCTACTCCAAAGTTTCCTCTTTTATTGTTTATATCGGATAATTATTGACAGTAGGTACTCTTTTTAATAATTATTGGTGATTTGAAATAAAAAATACTTTCTATCGGCTTTGTTTCGCAACATCTTCACTTTGACATTCTTCAATACAAAACGAAGAATTTTGTCGTTTCTGTAGAGAAATATTTTGTGTCGTGATAATTTACTGTTAATTAAAAATGGTTCAGCTATCATCACATTAGCTACACTACAATGCCAATAAGGGTCTTTTTTGGTCTTTTGTTTTTCTCGTCACTAAGTGAAACGGAACCAGATAATCCCTGGGTGAGTTACACGAATCCAGCCCCTTAAGCCATTATAAAATCCCCACTTTAATGTCCATTGTCCATCGTCGTCGGAACCTTTACAGGAACCTGACAGTGACTTCAGCAGTTAAGCACATTATTATCTCGCACAATTATTATCATTTGAAGTTTTTATTCTGTTAAATTTTCGAAAAAATGCCAAGGGTTAGGTACATTGATAAATGGATAGTAAATTAATAGTATTTATGTGATGTACACATGTACATTTTCACGACTCTTAATGTTACGTTTCAAATTTATTATAATCCTCTTTGAGAGCCTTGAATAAATATTATATCTAATATTTTGTAAAGGTTGCATATACCTACGCAAACATTGGATATTTTCCCTGTGAGCATAAAGTGATCGTAAGCGGTCGTAAGCCTTGTAGGTGCCTTGAGTTCCTGATTCTTGTATAATATTCCGAATTCGTCTCTATTGAGATGTTTTCCAAAAAGACCATGCTTCGCAGCATATATGTTCAATATTATGTGGATTTACTCAGAATTCGGAGTAAAACATTTAATGTGTCTGTGGGTGTCTGTGTGTACAGAGCCCAAAATTTCAGAATATATAGATAGTTATAGGCCTACAAAACTTTTATACTCAGAATTTTGAATTTTTGCTTCAGCCAGGAGTTACCAACTTTTGAATTTTTACATTATTTTACCATTCATCTCAAAAAACAAAAAAAGGCTAGAACCCTGAAATTGGTATAAATATACACAAATATAATACATATATCAAACATTTTTTTTTCAAAAAAAATCTCTCTTCAAAAAATATGTTTCTTAAACATTTTTATTAAGAAAAACATTTTTTTCATGTTAAATTTATGAGTTTTGCTTGCCTATATTTCCAAAGTATTAAAAAAATATCGAAAAAAAAAAACGAAAAACCCTATCTAGAAAATTTTATTTTCTATTAAAAAATATGAACATTGTGCATCTCAAACTTTTTTTTAACAATTTTTATAAAAATTGAATTTAGTTGACGACATCGTTTCTTACAATTTGTTAGGCAGAATGGCAGTAAACTCTACACAATATCTCACTCAATAGTTTGATACCTACTTAATCTAAAAACATACATCATGCTGTTTACATATTCTGGGTAGGAAAAACAGACTGACCTCTATACTATCCTATCCTTTCATACATACCTTCATGTTTTATTTTATAGAAAACAAAATATCTTTAAATACTTATAAATTTGTGTACATATTCAACAATTATATGTATGTACAAACTATCGGCAACGACAGTTGGATCTCATTGAAATAATCTTTTTTTTCCTTATTCGATACCGTGCTAAATGAATGATTCAATAATTTTTATTAGTTTTTGTATTGTTGTATTAGATGATGGTTTTAAGTAGAAATTTGTACTTGTGCTTATTGTGACTATACCTTTGTTTAATTACTTCATTTCTATTGAATTTTTAAACAGCATACAAAATAATAGTAATCCGATTAGTATTTGTTCTCATTGTCTATTTTGCCATAAATATTTTCATAAACTTGAATAATAATAATCATTCATAGAATCCTTATTGTATTTTCAACATCACTAAGAGGATTATTATAACGAACTTTCCATGGATTTCATCTATTCATGATATACATATATCAATAGGGAGGCGATTGATAAGAAATCAGACTGTAGAGACTTAGGTATACAACTGGACAGTAAACTTTTATTTGACAAACACATTGACACAATTACACTGAAAGCTTATAAAATGTTGGGATTCCTGATGAGAGTATGCAAACCATTCACACAAGTGAAAACATTTATCTTACTATATAACACAATTGTTAGAAGTCAATTGGAGCATGCATCAGTCATCTGGAATCCACAATATAATATTTATATTAACAATAAAGAACGAATACAACAAATATTTTTGAAACATATGAAGTACAAATTTGGTAATAACTACAAACATGAATTGCAGACTTTACAGACAAGACGAAGGACCTCAGACTTAATGTACCTTTATGACATAATAAACTTCAATATTGACTGTACAGACCTTCTGAAAATTATTAACTTCAACATACCAAACAGACGAACAAGACACACCTCAACGTTCTTTTTAGACAAAAAAAACACTAATGCCGCTCAAAATTCGCCATTGTACCGATGCCTTACCACGTATAATAATTTGGAAAAGATCAGGTCCGTGGACATATTCTGTATGTCCAGGACTCTTTTCAGGAGCCACGTTAGACAGGAATAATAATTTTTTTTTTATTACCAGTAGTGAGTACAATGCACCATGAAATCAAAGGTGGGCTGATTAAGTTACAATTACTTATGTTGCTTATTAATAATTATTATTGTATTATTTTATATTATATTATTGTACGTGGCCCATTTTTTCAAATAAAATAAAAAAATAAAATAAATAAATAAAATACATGGATTTTTTTGCAAAAAAAATAAATGGTTTGAGAACAAAATAATGAATTAAAATAAATCACTTCAAACTGAGATCACAATGAGGACAATGGAAGGTACACGTACAACGTACATATATCAACATTAGACGGGACACAGTAAGTACATTTTTATTTTGCGCACATACACATCCATTCCATCGACACTCTAATACTTACGTTTTGCTGTCCTCTAAAGTTTTTGCTTCCAAATATGCTAAGGATATTCCATATATTAGGGGCAATTGATATTCAATTAAAGATTGTTATTTCTTTTTTTACTGCAAGGGAGCGTTTGATTCTCTCTGCCTACATGAAACAGAGTAATGGTGTGATGATGTAATTATAGAAACAATTTTTTTTAAATAAATTCACCATTTAATTTGTATATTTATTAAATTTTATTTCATCAGAGATTCACTTCTTTGAGTATTTGATTATTCGAAACCAGTAATTTACCCCACTCGTCAGATATTCTATGATTAATTAAAAATTGATGCTATAAAAAGTTATTTTTACAGCATCTACATATTCTAGGATCTACATATTCATTTTACATATTCTAGGATCTGTCTTATGATGGCGCTTTATGTAGATATAACTTTATATTCTTCTCTTCTTCTTCTTGTCTTGGCATGTCAGGATCTTTAACATCTATCAACTGAGAAAAATGTATAGTAGATATAATCAATATATGTGAATGAATACCTATAATCTTAGTAAGTAATTTATCCTGTTTGGAACTACGTATACAGTGGGTATATTAAAGCAATTAAAAACCAATGAATGGGTTACATATATTTAATTATGATGAACAATTACACTGGTTACAAATTATAACTAATTATAAATACAAAACGACAATCATCTCGAACTAGATTTGAACCCGGGGACGACGATGAGTAGAACCTGCACAGTCATGTAGGTCGAACAGAATGGCCCCTCGCTAGATTATACATAATAAATATTATGTATATCGGCAAATACGTCATTGTACCTACGTATAACAACTAGAGATGTGCAAGGCACAACTCGCCACAAGTGTAATGTTATCAAAATAAATAACATTGTCATCGACTGCTCCACGACATGTTGTACCTACATAATTTTAAGGTCAATAACCTAGATATTAAAACTTAACTAACAAATATTACTTAAATTTAAAAGAAAGCATCCTCGAAGTGAATTCTCACAAAAACGGCGCTATATAAATTATCCAGTTGTTTTATGCTTTTTAATAAAGCTACATATTACATTGGTACCATTCTAGACTTATAAAGTCACCTTATGAGGGTAAAAATACATAGTTATATATTGTACCACCAGCCATAGCCGTTATTGAACAAGAATCGATGTTTATTAGGTATATTTGTACCTTCTTGGAAACATTCTAAGATCAATAAAATATCCTTGAAGGGTGATAAGATGAAATTCAAGTTGCCTTTGTTATTATTAAAAGAATGAAATGATTTATAACGGAAAGAACATCATGGAAGCAGTTGGTTTTGTTTCAAGGTGATTGTATTAATCATATTAATTTCGTTTGTAACGAAATATATTGAAAGGCTTATTATTATTGAGGATATAAATCAACGCTACTTCTATGAGCCAGCGCTTTCACCAAACAACTTTTATTATAACCTAAATAAATAAATAACAGGAAATATTTTCGCCTCAGTGTAAGCGTTAACCAAAAAGTTGCAATGTTTTATGTGTCTTTAGTCTTTATACATTACTTGTAGTACCTACCTACCTGTATCATTGGTGATAGTAGATATAACATGTCATGTAATCGTATATATTATAAATATATTAGAATATAATATTATTGTTACAATATATATATATATATATATATATATATATATATATATATATATATATATATATATATATATATATATATATATATATATATATATATATATATATATATATATATATATATATATATATATATATATATATATATATATATATATATATATATATATATATATATATATATATATATATATATATATATATATATATATATATATATATATATATATATATATATATATATATATATATATATATATATATATATATATATATATATATATATATATATATATATATATATATATATATCGACGGTGGAAAGGCTAATTGACTAACACGCCAATTTTGGCGATATTGAGTTATATACACCGTTGGAATCGTCTTTTTTTTCTGCGTCGAATGGTTTTGGTTTCACGACGATCAAATAATTTTTTTGGCGTATTAGTCATTTTAAAATGCTTACAGTTTTAGAAGATATAAAAAGATACTATGGCTAAAACGACACAAAATACTGTGTTTTTTTTAAAAACTTCAGTTAGCTATGAGTTGAGAAATGATATTTTGATTTTAGGCACCTTGCCTTTTTATGATTTCAACAATGTGAGCTTATTAGATTTTATTCTTGATTGAAAATTTTTCGATATATCTGTTTAGAGTTTTTTCTCGATTATATCATTTTTTTACGGCACGTTAGCCTTTAATCCTTACTCGAAAATAGTATGTCACTGATGGTTAGTCAATAAAACCCACTTCATTTATACTACATTCGGCGTGTTAGTCTTTTATACTCACTAGAAAAAATAAGCCAATGGCATTTTAGTCAAATAAACCGATTTCATTTTTACTACTTTCGGCACGTTAGACAATTTGCTTCACACATCTTTAATAATTTTCAACGTGTTAATCATTTTACTGCAATCATATTTTTATTATGATTGTCTGTTAATCAAATAAAATAAATACCAAAAGTACAGAAGTGGTTTGTTAGCTGTAAATTTAAGGGAGCAAATTGTCCTTACTTAAATGCTATAAACAGCGGCACTGTCTCGTTGTGACGTTAGTCTATGCACAACCGTGGTAAGAGGAGCGCGTCATGCTAATCTATTCCATACCATCACACCCTTTCCCTATTTGGGGTAGGCAGAGATAACCGAACGCCAGACTCCTCTCTCTTGACATATATTTCTCGCTACGTTCACGTCCATGCGTATTCTCATACACGTTCTTATGTTATTCTTAGTTCTTACGTCTCCATCTTTCAAAATTCCATTTATGTGATCGTGCCAAATTTTCCTTGGACGACTTCTACTTTTCGTTCCTCTTTTATCAGCTTTATATACTTTTTTGTCAGACTGTCATTACTCTTTCTATGTGGCCACAATACCTTAGGACATTTATTTTCATCTTACTTACGATATTTCTTTCATTCATACATTCTCGTCTAATATCTCCATTTCTTATTCTATCATTTTACCACACATTCGTCTTAGTGACCTCATTTTAACCGCGTTAATTCTACTTTCATGCATCTTTTGCCATGTCCATGTCTCACTAGCATACATTAGAGTCGGTACGATGATACCATTGTGTACCGCGAGCTTTGCTTGTCTCGAAATAATTGGGTCAGCCAATACAGTTCTTAATACACCATTCACTCTATTCCCTGCTGTTACTCTCCTTTTAATGTCTTTTTCCAGTCTTCCATCATGCTGAAACATGCTTCCTAAGTATAAATATTCATCGACTTGTTCTAATTGTACATTCTCCACTCGTATCTCGCATTTTGTTCGTCTTTTGTCCTTCTCAAATACCATCATTTCAAATTTAGTTGCATTCATTCTCAGTCCATTTTTCATGCATCCATCGATTACTATTTTAACATTAGATCAAATAGAGTAACATCTTCCAGTTTCAACCCAATGTTCTCATTCTTAAGTGCTCTTTCACAGAAGTCAAAGTATGTATAAATTAAAGAGCCACGGTGATAATACGCACCCTTGCTTCACTCCCTTATTAATGGATAACCATCCTGTAAGAGAGTTTTCAATCCTCACAAAGGCTTGGCTTTTTTCGTAGAGAGATGATATTGCCCTTATTAACCTAACTCCCGCTCCATACACTGATAGCACATTCCAAAGCTTTTCACGGACTCGTAGGCCTTATCCAGGTCTACTAGAGCACAGAAAAGTTTCTGGTTTTTTGCCAGAACCTTTTCAGTCGTCTTTCGAAAGGAAAATATTTGGTCGATGCAACCTCTACCTCCAACATTCACTACTTGTGCATCCCATACCTTATTTGCTGTAACCTCAACTTTTGGTCCAGTATCCTAGCATACAATTTTCCAACCGAACTCAGCAGACTGTTAGCCCGGTAGTTTTTTAAATCTAATTTTGACCCTTTCTTAAAAAGGGGCACATTCACTACGTTTCTCCAATCTGACGGGGTACGTCTTGTCTTCCAACATTTATTAATTTATTTTTTGAAGAGGCAATGACACCACTCCATCGTCTTTTCACCACCATATTTGATAAATTCGGTTGGTATACAGTCAAATCCCGAGGCCTGTCCTGTATGTGCATGCGATACTGCTTCTCTGACAACTTTATTGAAATTTTCTCGCTTTCATTCTCACATTCATTTCATGGTATCCTATTGTTCATCTCATCAGACTTTCGCACTGTGTGCTTTCTTACAACTCTTCAAAGTATTCCATCCATCTTTCCTTGACTTTTTCTTCGTCTATAACCATACATCCATCTTTATCTTTTAAACATTTCGGACTTCGCATAACTCCTTGTTTTCGTCGATTTACTCTTTTCCAGAACATTTTTGTGTTTCCAGAAAAAAATAATCACAATTTTTTCTTCTTTTACTGTTATTTTTTTCCTCTTGCACTCTGTACATATATTTTTAGCTCTTTCTTCCTTCTCGCATCCAGATCCTTTACATGACAACCATTTCTTCCACGCATTTCGTTTTTCTTCCACTACTTTCTTTACTCATTCATTCCACCAAGCATCCCTTTTTATTCTACCTCTTTTTGCTTTGCCATACATATTTTTAGCCACGTTGAATACATTGTTTTTAAGTATACTCCATGTGCCACTTATATTCATCTCTGTCACTGTGTGGGGACTTAAGGCGCACTCAATTCTTCTTGCAAATTCTTGTCTGATACTTTCCTCTTACAGCCTCTCTATTTTGATTCGCGGTGGTAGACTGCCACGATTAGTTCTAGAGCGCCAACCCGTAAACAGGCATATTTTTGTGACAACCAAAAAATGGTCTGTCTCTAGCTCGGCACCCTCGTATCAACAGTCGCTTTTCTCAGAGCAATATCCACACATACCAAATCTTTCATTTTCTATTTCCCATGCATACATATGAATTATTTTGTGATCAAAAATTGTGTTTGATACAACGAGGTCCATTTTCACACAAACATCTAACAGTCTTTTGCCGTTATCATTCACTTTATCGGCTATCGCCGTAAGGTCCGAGAGTTGATTCGAAATCTTTTCTCCAGATGCCTACCCAGCCATTCAAATCGCCTGCCAGAATCAACTTTTCATTTTCTATTTTCCTGTTCATTTCCTCTATAAAACTTGCCCAAAACTCATCTTTTGCATTCTCCAAGCTAGAGTTTACAGGCGCATATCCTATAAATAGAAACACACCTGTGATTTTCATCTTAAATCTGGTCCACGTGAGTCTTGAGCTTACAAACATATATTTTTTCATACACTCTACCATTCGCTCATCTAATATCGCCCCTACTCCCTCGCATGAAAAATCATCTTCTCTTAGGCCCGACCATAGTTCCATTCTTCCATCGTGTCTTTCACTCATAACACTTCGTTTCCTTTTTGTTTTGGTCAAGCAAAGCAACCAGAATTTTATTGTCACGTTATTACATATTATATATCACAAGTGCTTACCTATTTACTATACATGAAGCGCTGTTATTATTATTATGATTATTAGTCCAAAAACCCTACAAATTAATATTATACATAGGTACCTACCTACCATAGTGCAAAAACCCTATACCTATAGCTATGGTGTTTTCATCACTACACAACATCAAAACATTGTTAAAATTTTGATGATACATAATATATAATATATATATATACATATTATAATTGATAAATTTAAGATTGAATGATTTAATTTATTATTAATTTTATTACATACTCATATTTTTCTCAATAGGCCAATAGGTCATATTTTTATTTTTCAATAGACAATAAGGTTCAATGATATTTACAATTTTGACTTTTTGTTTTAATATATTTTTTATAGTTAAATGATTATATTGTCCTATAATTTCCTATATATTAAAATAAGTAGCCCCTTCAAAAAAAATTTGTGCCACGTTTATGATCACTATTACATCATGTTTTCATCGTTTTAATTTGATATAAAACATGCCTCTATGCGACTTAGATGTTTTACTTGAATATTTAATGTTAGTGATTCATGAAGTAAGGTGTTATACCCGATGCAATTTTACTCTTTAGTTACCTTAACTTCTTTTTACTGGACGTTTTGTCGGATAAAAATGCACGTTAGTCAAAAAGACCTATTAAAATCATATAAAATTAGGATGTTAATCATTTTACTAGACAATTTATTGGGTAAAAATGCACGTTAGTCAATTAGACCTACCGGAAAATATACAGATGTATGATGTTAGTCGTTTTACCTGAATGTCTCAGAAAACAATTTGACTAACAGACCACTTATCTCGCAGGGCTTTTAACTAAATTGAATGTTATTTATTTCAATAAATAACATAAAAAATCTTCTAAAACTTGTAGAAAACAAGTTTAAAATATATTAATTCGTTTAATTGTTATGATTTTTTTTCAAAAAATTTAAACTTTAAATCGCTCTACTGTAAAGTTGATGAACTGCACGTTAGTCAAATAGCCTTTCCACCGTCGATATATATATATATATATATATATATATATATATATATATATATATATATATATATATATATATATATATATATATATATATATATATATATATATATATATATATATATATATATATATATATATATATATATATATATATATATATATATATATATATATATATATATATATATATATATATATATATATATATATATATATATATATATATATATATATATATATATATATATATATATATATATATATATATATATATATATATATATATATATATATATATATATATATATATATATATATATATATATATATATATATATATATATATATATATATATATATATATGACAAATAAGTATACTGTCGTACGATGATAAAAAGATAAATTATGCATAAAATGACTTTCATTTTTACATGCATGTATATTATACGATTCAAATATAAACATGACAATACTTAGATTATTTTACAACATAAGGTACCTACCTTGTATGTCATTGAACCTGATATTTTAGTGCGAGTTGTGAAAATTTATGAAAAATTAAATGTATCATTGTTAAGCTGACATTATGCTGAGTAATTATTTTCGTTAGACGAAGTACGTAGCTATAAACAAAAAAATAAATTTGGTCGATAGGCACAATATAGATATCGGGTGGAACGCCAATATAATATATTAATTAAAAAAAAACAATTTATAATAAATTTTCAATTACAATTTAATCAAATTATAAAGTCTGGTGACGCGGATTGATCACTCTTAAAATATAAACTGTTTACAGGTGTATATAATAATAATATAGCTTTCATTTTTTTAATAATTAAGTAATAATTATCTTTGTGCTGAGTGGGTTATTTTCTTATCCGTCCTCGTCTTTGTCCCATTTACTTGGGGTCGGTTCTCCTTATTCTATTTCGTGCTGAGTAGGTTATCATTTTTTTTAATTTCGGTGATAAAAATTTTTTTTTTTTAACATGTCTACGTAGGGGACGCCAGCTATTAGGATTTGGGTCCATTATACTCTTCCGAAGAAGCGCACTACGTAGCGTTGGGAGGGGTTTGCAATCTAGAAATGAGTTTATTAATTCGGATTTTAAAAAGACCCGGGTTGTACGAAGATGGAAACACAGAATTCGGAAGATCGTTCCACAGTCGGGCTGCTGTATTAATAAAGGAGTTCGAGAAGCGACTTGTTCGTATATGTTGAAGGTCCACTGTGAATGGATGCTGCGATTGAGTGAAGCGAGTGACTCTGTTGCGAGTGGGTGGAGGAGGGACCAAAGATGCAAGTTCTTCTGAGCAATTCCCGTGGTAGTATCTATAGAATAAACTTAAAATACCGACTCTGTGTCTGTGTTCTAGTGATTGCAATCCATCAGTCAGTGATGGATCATCAATCAGACGTATAGCACGCCTTTGGACAGCGTCGAGGGTATTCAGTAGGTATTGGGGGGCGCCACTCCAGAGGTGACTGCCATACAGATCTGGGTCTTAGTAAAATATCTGCGCGCTCTATATAGTACGCTCAATTTTTTGGAGGCGAGTTTCACCTTAGAACAAAGATAAACAATATTTTTGGTAGACTCACATTGCAACCAATATTTGGTGACAGGGTCACGTGGTTTTTCCATCAATTGGATCCGACTATATATGACAGTTTAAATTACATCAATTCTCATTTTATTCATCAAGTCAAATTTATCGGAACAAATTAAAGGAATACAGCGATGTTATATCATATAGTGCTCTAATAGTTAGTGAAAATTGAGGTAGAAAGGAAAAGTAAACAAATTTAGGGAATGTATGAGGATGTAGATGTACTTGTTACTACAATGACATATTCATTTTTAAAAAAAAATCATAAATATTTGTCATTTATATTATATTATCATGATTACGTTTTGCATTTGAAATTTAAAATCTATTAAAATGTTCACAAATGCTATTACTTTAATATGTTATAATGAGATCAGGGGCTGTGCTACTGTGCTAAATGCACTAAATTTTTATTTTCATTAATATTTTTTGAATAATCCAAAAAATACATTAAATGTTGTCATTAGACTAGAATCTGTTTTAAGTTTCGGTGACCAGCCTAGTACATACTTTAGCCGTTGTGTATTGTTGAAATACGGATCAGTTTTTCTTACATATTTTCCTAGAATTAACACATGTCATACTATTTTTACTATTTATTTTCTTTGATTCTCATGGGATCAGAATATTATTAATCGGAGATTAACGTTGGTAAAAAAATGAACATCTTTTTTATTTCTCAATAGGCGCGTTACATTTCATATATTATGGCAATGGTAAATAGAGCTTATTTTCAAGAATTCGCAGTAGAATATTTAGTGACTCAGAATTTTGAATTTTAGTTCCAATCAGGGCTATTCAAAACTAGAATTCTTATTACATTTTTCAATTTATCTCCAAAACCATACAATATCGCATCTACATCGCTGAATTTTTTTATAAATATAGAAAAATACAATATCTCAAACTGGTTTTTATGAAAATATTCCAGATCTGAATAATTTTTTTACTAAGAAAAGCATTTTTATACGACAAATTTAAGTGTTTAACTACCAATATTTATTTTTTTAATATATTTTGAAAAACATCGTTATACCCAACTAGACAATTTAATTTTTTATAACGAGTTGCATGTAACACATGAGATCCAACTGTCGATAGCGATAGTATGTATAATGTATAGTTGAAGAATAAGTACCAAACTATAAACACTTAAATCCAAATTATTCAATATTTTAAGATATTTTGTTTTCTATACAACATATGTAGGTACGTATGTCAAGATAGGACAGTATGGAGGTCAGTCCTTTTCTCCTA
The DNA here is from genome assembly GCA_963576475.1 of Molanna angustata. Taxonomy (NCBI): domain Eukaryota; kingdom Metazoa; phylum Arthropoda; class Insecta; order Trichoptera; family Molannidae; genus Molanna; species Molanna angustata. Next base: position 35,647,458 of record OY754966.1, read on the forward strand.
CCCGGAATATGAAAACAACATGATGGTATGTATGTATGTTTGGAGATTTAAGTATCAAACTATTAAGTTTTCTTACATATATTATTGTGTATTGTGTATATATGAAGCAATGTCGTCACTAAATTCAATTTTTATAAAAATTGTTAAAAAAAGTTTGAGATGTGCTAATAGGTACAATGTTAATATTTTTATACAAAATCTAATTATCTAGTTGGGGCGTTTCGGCTTTTTTCGATATTTTTAAAAAAATTGGAAATATAGGCAATTAAACTCATAAATTTATCATAAAAAAAATTTTTTTCTTAATTAAAAATGATTTTGTATTTGTCTATCTTTATACCAATTTTCAGCGTTCTAGCTTTTATGGTTTCTGAGATATATAGAAAAATAAAGTAAAAATTCAAAAGATGATTATCCCTGACTGAAACAAAAATTCACAATTCTGAGTATAAAAGTTTTGTAGGCCTATAACTGTCTATATATTCTGAAAATTTGGGCTCTGTAAATTGAACAGATCAAAAGTTATAAGGGGACACACACACACACAGACACATACACACACACACACACACACACACACAAAACTCACATAAAATGTTCTACTCTGAATTCTGAGTAAATCCATGTACAGGAACATATATGCTGCGAGGCCTCTAGTTGGTGTTATTAGAATGCAAAAAGTTCACTACACCATACAAAAATTTTCCTTCGTACACGCATCTTGGCTTAATAATGTCGATTCATTAAGAGAATTGAATTCTCATGAACGAATCGACAGTTGGAAAAGGAACTACATTATAGTTATATACATCTCAATCTTTTTTAACTATTTTTGTAAAAATCCAATTTTGTGACGACATTGTTTCATACAATTTGTATGGCAGTATATACTACGCATTATCTACGGGGAAACTCTTTAATACATAATCTCCAAACATATGTATATACCTACATACCATCAAGCTGTGCACATATTCGGTGTGTAGAAAGGGCTGACCTCCACACTTTTTTATAACTTGACAGACCTACACGTTCTGTATAGAAAACAAAATATCTTAAAATATTCAATAATTTGGATTTGAGGGTTTACAGTTTGGTAAGTATTCTTCAACTAAATATACATACTATCGCCATCGACAGTTGGATCCCGTGTGTTACATGCAACTAGTATATAAGTTTGTATTGTGTAGGTATAATATGTTTTGTTTTTACTGAG